>CAUYUJ010014329.1:382800-415288 GCA_963575745.1 Prorocentrum cordatum | reverse complement strand
AGGAGGAGGAGCAGGAGGAGGAGGAGGAGGAGAAGGAGGAGGGCTGGCTCTTCATCGCGATGAGGCCAAGCACGGCCAGAAAAACCTCACGTCGTGAGTGTGTTCCACGGCGCGAGCATGCCTCGGTCGGGGCAGGGCTGGGGGCTTTTTTGCCAGGCCCTCTGGGGACCGCGGGCCCGGCTCGGGCTGTGGGGCTGGTCTTGCTGATGCCCCCCGGGAGCCAGGAACGAGCAGGATGCGGAGGAGGAGGAGGAGGAGGAGGAGGAGGAGGAGGAGGAGGAAGAGGGCGAGGAGGAGGAGGAGCAGGAGGAGGAGGGGGAGGAGGAGGAGGAAAGGAGCAGAAAGAGGACCTCCCTTTTGAAGGTGATGGTTCTCCCCCAATCTCTCCGAGTTCCGCCCGAGCTCTGAGGTGCGCCCCCCCAGACCGGCTGCTCGGACGCAAGCCCAGCCTGTGCGCAGCGATCCCCAGGACGACCCCGAAGCCTCCCAATAAGTCCCAAGATGGTCCCAGCGGGCTGAAGGCTCGGATTTGAGAGCCATCTGAGCAAGCAGATCGAAGGATGACGTTGAAACGGTGACGCTACGAATTCCGGAAGCCCCCTGAAGCCCCCAGAATTGTTGGGGTCCGCAGAGAGAATGAATGTTCCAACGTTCCATTGTCTAACACTCCATCTTCTAAAGAGGGGGTTCGGGTCGCGTCCGGGTTTTCTTCGTCGTCCGCCTCTTCTCCTCGCTGTTCTACTACGTCTCATGGTCGTCCCTTGACTCATTCCTCCTCGTCCTCCTGGACCCCGCCATACTCATCCTCGTCCTCGTGATCCTCGTCCGTGTCCTCCTCCTCCTCCTCCTCCTCCTCCTCCTCCTCCTCCTCCATCTCACCCTCGTAGGCCTACTCCCACTCGGTCTCCTCCCTTCCATATTCTCAATTCTAGACTTGTTCTGTTCAGACATGTCGTTATACAGCTAGACATACACATCATGCGTGCGTGTGCCCATCCCTCTCTCTCACTCACTCTCTCTCTCTCTCCATATGCCTGTGTATCCCTCTCCCTCTCTCTTATCTTTTTTCTTCCCTCTTTCTCTCTGTCCGGATCGTGCGTGTTCGTTTCCTTCTTTCCTCCTCCGCCTCCCTCTTCCATTTTTGTATAATGTCCCAAAAGTGAGAGGGGGAGGGAGAGAGAGAGAGAGAGAGCATCGCAGATGCCCACATGTCGTGTGGTGCCCAAGTGCACGAGCACTTGCGCGCATGCTACACGTAGTGGTGCTTCCCAGTCCTGTCCACCCAAGTGTTGCCGCCAAAGACCTAGGACCATGAAGGACACGAGTAATTGAAGTATGGTTGGCATGCGCGAGGTGGAGTATAAGCATTTAGCTAATGTCATGCGCTAGCCCTAGCAGAGCTACACACGAAGTGGCCGACAATTCTTGACCCTTCGCATATCCCCACCAGCCCATTCAGAAACAGATCGCCAGGCGAATTGCCGTGATCAGTACGGTGTAGGAGCATGAAGTGTGGCAACTGCTTTGGAAGCGTTTTCTCGAAGGTCTCTTGGAGCCATCTTGGGGTTCTTGAGGTTCCTCGCGGAGCCTCTTGGGGCACTCTTAAAGCCCTTTGCAACTCTCTTAGGGGCTTTCTTAGGACCCTCTTGGGGCTCTTTGGGGGGTTCTGGGAGGCCTCTTGAGGCCGTCTTGGGCCCCATGGCTTAAAAAGAGGGGGGTAATGAATTCATGCCCCCCCTCCCCCCTCGGAGGCTCACACATGATGTCTTGAGGCCTTCTTGGGGCGCTCTTGGGGCGCTCTTGGGCGCTCTTGGGGTCGTCTTGGGGCCATCTTGAGGCCTCAAGAACCCATTGGAAGCGACAAGGCGAGAAGTCACAACACATTGATGATCCATGAGGAGTTTGGCCTCGTGGTGGGGTCCTTGGAGGGCTCGCAGGGCACTTGACACCGTCTTGGTGCCGTCTTGAGGCTTCTTGGACGTGTGTCGGAGGCCATCTAGATCCATCTTGAGGTATCCTGAGCCATCTCGGAGACCATCTTGGGCTCTCTGAGGTCCTCTTGGAGCCATCTTGTGCCATCTGAGGCGCCCTAGCCACCCGCGGCACCCCCCTCCCAGGCCCAGGGGAGAGGGCAGGGGGAGGGGTAAACCCCTCCCCCGAGCAGGAGAAGGAGGGAGCTCTGGCAGAGAGAAGACACAGTTCGTAAAAGCACCTACGCCCAGAGGGCTGGTGGGACTTCTGACGGCTTACTTGTTCATGTGTGTTGTACAAGTGTACACACAATGTCTGATCATTGTATTGCCGATTCGACTGTTCAGCTTGCGATTGCACCACGCATGTGCAGCAGCTGGCATCATTCGTAGCACCCCTCTCCAGGTATTCCGTCCCTTCCAACGTGGAAAACCGTAGCACCCCTCTCCACGGTATTCCGTCCCTTCCAACGTAGAAAACCGTATTCCGTCCCTTCCAACGCAGAAAACCGTCCCTTCATTTCGTAGCACCCCTCTCCACGGTATTCCTCCAAGCCATAGGGTGGATCGGTATGACAGGTGATGGAAACCTCGAAGTTCACGAGGAGAGCCTGGCACCGCCTGGGCGACGCTGGGTCCCTCCCTCCCCCTCCTCTTTGCACACGTGCTCACTCCGCCGCCTTGCTCCGGCTCAGGCGACCAGCTCAGGCCCACGTTCTACCCTGCTCAGCTGTTACGCTCCACCAACACTCATACTTCTTACGATGGCGCCCAGGGGCATCCTCTTGCTTGCAGTGCTGTCCCTGCAGGCATGCGGCGCGCTCGCGCGGGTGCAGCTGAAGCCCGCCTCGAGGGCAGGCGATGTGCTCCAACGCGACTCGGTGCCGGCGGGCTCGCAGCTGAACATCCGGCGGAAGGTGCCGGAGCAGCAGCCGCAGCCGACGGCGCCGGTCCGACGCGGCAGTAAGCGCGGCCCCGCTTGAGCCGTCCAGAGCAGCGCACACCCATTCAAAGCGGGCGCCCCCCCCGCCCTCCACACACAAGAGGCGAATTCTCGTCAATGGTCGGAGGCGGGGAGGAGATTCGACAGCTTGATCTCGCCGAGAATTGTTTGTTGTCTCGCTTTGCGCGCGCTTCATCTGGCAGTGATACCATAGCCCTCGCAGCTGTGGATAAGAGTGATCAGAGGAGGGCGAGTTGACACAACGGTTGTTGGCCTTCGAGTAGGCCCCCTCGTCGCTATGGCTGGTCGCAGCTCGGGACGCTGGTGCCTTTGGAACCCAGGAGGGGTCAGGGGACCGATTTTGAGTTGCCGTTGTCTCAATTCGTGCTGCTCCGAAGTGATGTGGCGAGGGGTCGTCGGCAGTCTTCGAGGCTTTGAGGAAAGGCGCCGTAGGCGCCGATTGCTTACACAGTGCAAAGCCGCTGCGCACGACGACGATGACGAGGAAGGGGTCGCCAGTCGTCGTCGTAGTCGTCGTCGTCGGTTGTCGTCTTCGCGCCAGCGTCGCACGCCGTCGCAGGCCGTCGTACGAGATGGCTCCTGTTGGTTCGGATGGCTAGTTTCGATTCCGAATTCGATTCTCGCGCGGCAGATTCGATTCCGATTCCAATTCCGAAGGGCTGCTGAGTTTCCGATTCCGTTACGATTCGATGAGCAGTTTTCTTGTTGCTCCCAATCCGGTCTGTTGCCGATCCGATTTCAAGTGTTCGATCCAGTGGAGGGTGAGCCTGCAGCGAGCCTCCCGCAGGCACAGAATTTCCGTCAAAGCAGGATGGGTGCGGTCGGGTCGCTGGTGGGCCGCGGGCGGGTCGCGGGCGGTCGCGAGTGATTCGCGGGCGGGTCGTGGGTGGGCCGCGGGTGGGTCGCGGGCGGGTCGCGGGCGGGTCGCGGGCGGGGACGACGACGACGACAACCAATCCACGAGCAAGCAGACAAACAACAAGAACCCTCACAGCGAAAGCCCATTCCAGGCATGCACCCAGGAACGGTGTAAGACCGCCCAGCCCCCTCACTCTGATTACAAGGCGTGGTTCGTCGAAGCTGAAGCTTTCGTAGATGACGGGCTATGCCCTGGCCTCACGAGGCCCAGTTGTAGCCGTTCCATGCAGGCTGGATCCGGGATCCCAGTGGGTCTGTTTTGCTGTCTCGTCTGTTGTTTTGACCCGCCGATCCTGGATAGCGGATGTCGGCTGCCCCTAGAGGGTCAGCGCAGCTGATGAGGCACGAGCACCGCGCATGCGTTGACGGAGCGCGTGGGAAAGGACGTAGCCGTAGCTGCCCCCCTGCAGGACAGCCAGAGATCCCAGCAACTTCGCAGCACCTCCTGGCCCCGCTCTCCTCAGTATCGTTTAATTGACTTCTATTTTCATACCCATCCCCTTCGAGACCCCCATCAAATAACCCCCCAGTTGGGGATGCACCCCTCGAAGCCCGAAGGGAACGGCCTCTACCCCCATCGATGGGGGCAAATCGACCACTGGGGCCCAGGCCACGCCCGTGGGGATAGGGATCGGATGCACGATGCTCATCTCCAGGCCCTGCGGGCCTCCGAGCCGTCTTGGTGTTCCCCTCCTCCCTCCGCCCTGCTCCTCCCGCTGCGCCTCCGCCGCAGGCCTCCTCGATGCTGCAGCGCGTGCTGGGGCGCCAGGCGGCCGCCAGGGCGCAGAAGGCCGCCGGCGCGCGCGGGGCCGCCGTGCTGGAGGACGCGGGCTCGCTGATGCAGACCGTGGTGGAGACCAAGGTGGGCTGGCCGGGGACATCCCCCGGCCCTCTGGCAGAGAGGGGAAGCCTCAGAGGAATGTTTGGTGTTCTGGAAGGCGGGGGCCTTGGAAGTCAGCACCCACGGGGTAAGGATGCATGGGCTTGGGCGCTGCCAATCCCTGCATTCTCTGTCTCTTCTGACCCCATCCCTGCTCAATTATGCTGGACGCGTGCCGCCGAAGATGTATCAGCGCAAACGTCCAGGTGCCTCTTGCATCCTCCACGTGGACGTCCAACGGTCCTGCGCCCTCACCTTGCGTCCTTAGTGTGGGTGCTTTGAGTGTGCGAGGCAAGCCCGCCAGCCAGGGTGTGGGGGGATGTCTGTCGTTGCGCACCAAGGGGCTGGACATCCGCAAGCGCCGCCCGCGCGACGAGTTCTGATGCGGCCCGCGCGGCCGATCCCGGCTGGGCTGAAACGATACCGCCGCATCTCGTGCCAGAGAAGGTGTCCAGCTGCCTGCGGCAAGTCCGCCCCGCCCCCCGTGCCAGCGCAACGCTCTGCGTGGCGGCCTTGCGAGCACCGCCGAGAAGAGCGTCGCATGTGACACTTGTGGCCCCCAGGACCTAGGAGGAGGAGGGAGGAGGAGGAGAAGGAGGAGGAGGAGGGTGGCGAAGGAGGCGGAGGCGGAGGAGGAGGAGGAGGAGGAGGACCTAGGAGGAGGAGGGAGGAGGAGGATGAGGAGGAGGAGGAGGGAGGAGGAGGAGGAGAAGAAGAGGCAGAGGAGGATGAGGAGGAGGGAGAGGCAGAGGAGGAGGATGAGGAGGAGGAGGAGGCAGAGGAGGAGGAGGAGGAGGAGGAGGAGGAGGAGGAGGAGGAGGGAGGAGGAGGAGGAGGAGGAGGAGGAGGAGGAGGAGGAGGAGGAGGAGGAGGAGGAGGAGGAGGAGGAGTAGGAGGAGGAGGAGGAGGAGGAGGAGGAGGAGGAGGAGGAGGAGGAGGGAGGAGGAGGGAGGAGGAGGAGGAGGAGAGGAGGAGGAGGAGGAGGAGAGGAGGAGGAGGAGGAGGAGGAGGAGGAGGAGGAGGAGGAGGAGGAGGAGGAGGAGGAGGAGGAGGAGGAGACGAGGAGGAGGAGGGGAGAGGAGAGGAGGAGGAGGAGGAGGAGGAGGAGGAGGAGGGAGGAGGAGGAGGAGGAGGAGGAGGTGAAGGAGAACAAGGAGGAGTAATTAGCAGTATGAAGAGTAGGGCGATGAGGAGGATGAGCAGGACCATGACAACCGTCACATGTGACACTTGCCGAACAACACCTACATACACCCAATCAGGCCGCACTTGGCATTGTGCCACGTCTCAACCTGCCAGGGGTCACGGTGGCTGACTTGTCGCGCATTGTCCTCCATCAGCCGTGGCCATGGCGGGACATTCTTCGTGGCTTTCCGTGGCTGCGGTTGTGGAGTTCCTGTGGCAATGTGAGATGCGCCCCAGACCGAGATTTGATATCCAGCGGCCTGCGGCCCACTCCGCCACCGTGCATGGTGCTGGCCAGCGGCCTCGTGGAGTTTTTAGGGGTCTCTGAGCGGGTCTGTCTGGGCTTCTTGGGGGGGCACAATCGGTGTATCTCAGGGGCCTCTTAGACGGCCTCTGGGAGGCTCTTGGGGGCTTGCTGGCGGGCTCGGGGTTCTGGGCCGTTCTTGGAACCGTCTTGAGGGCATATTGGGGCTGTCTTGGGGGGAGTCATGTTGAGCCGAGCAGCCGAGCATGCTGGACATTTTGAAGAGAGCTCTCTTGGAGCATGTGTCTTGGGGCCTCTGGGAGCCTCCCGGGGGGTCCTGAGCCTTCGTAGGCGTTTCTTGAAGGCTCTTGGGGGAGGGGGGATGTTGGAGTAGGTACTGGGCGGGTTTAGTTTCTCGGAGGCCCTCGTTGTAAATGCTAGGAGTGGGTGGTCCTTGGCAGGCTATCGGACAGTTTGTGCTTGTTCTTGGGGCTCGAGTCTTGGAGCTCTCTGCAGCCATGTTGACGCCATGTGGAGCCGAGTAGCCGAGCATGCTAGACAGTTTGAAGGGACCTCTCAGACTCTCTCGGAGCATGTCTCTTGTGGCCCTGTGGGAGCCTTCCGGGGGGTCCTGAGCCTTTGTGGGCGCTTCCTCGGAGGCTCTTGAGAGTCGGTATTGAGCTGGTGTGGCTGCTCGGAGGCCCTGGTAAATACCAGGAGCGTTCCAGCCAGAGACTTGGGCATTTTTTTAACTTCTGTTGGGGTGTCCATCTTGGGCGAGCTTCCAGGCCCCCGCGTGAGCGTCAAACGCCTTCCTGATGCCCACCCGCTCCGCGTTGCACTGGTGCGATACTCTGGCCGTGCCCACCTCGGTATCACCATGCTCAAGATGCCGCACCCACAGCCACACGGCGGGCGGGGTTCGTCGGAGGGTGGGAGCCATCGGAGCTCGCGGAGAGAGCACGACACCGCCAGTGGGCCGCTGCAGCCTTACATAGCCTGCTCTTGCTCTTTTCGGCGCCCGCCCTCGCTGGATCCCCTCTGCATCCTCTACGTTGTTGGCTCAGGCGAAAGCTCAGGCTCACGTTCTACGCCCACCGGCTCAGCGCTGTTACGCTCCATTCAGACATACTCCTAACGATGGCACCCAGGGGCCTCCTCCTGCTTGCCGTGCTGGCCCTGCAGGCATGCGGCGCGCTCGCGCGGGTGCAGCTGAAGCCCGCCTCGAGGGCAGGTGACGTGCTCCAGCGGGACTCGGCGCCGACGGGCTCGCAGCTGAACATCCGGAGGAAGGTGCCAGAGCAGCAGCCGACGGCGCCGGTCCGACGGGTCAATCCGCGCGGCCCCGCCAGACACGTCAGGGACAAAACAAACCCGGTCAGAGGGAGTGTTCCCCCCATAAGTGGCACATGGGGAGGAGATCCGACAGCTTGAGTTCGTCGAGGGGTTTCATGTCGATCTTCATGGCGCTTCACCTGACCCCGCCCCCATCTGGCCCGAGTGATCTGACAAGGCCTCATGCAGCGAGGCCGAAGCCGTCGTAGATGGCGGGATCTGCCCTGGCCTCACGGGGCCCACGCACAGGTACAGTTCTTCCAAACAGGGGCTGGCTTCGGGATATCCAAGCGAGTCTGCTTCGCTGCCTCTTCGGGCTTCAGGCCATTTCTTGTACCCCTGCGATCTTCGAGGCCGGGTGTCCAGGCACGGGTTCCCTTCGACCGTCGGCGCAACTTCTCAGGCACGGGCACTGCGCAGATGTTGAGGGATCACGACGTAGCTGTCCCCCTGCGCAGCCCAGTGGGTCTGCTTCGTTGTCTCATCCAGGCGTTCCCGGAGGGTGGGTGTCCAGGCACAGTTTCCCCTCGAGAGCCAGCGCAGCCAACGCGACCACTGCGCGGGCGGTGGCGGAGCGCCTGGAACACAGGACGCAGCTGCCCCCCTGGCGCGCCGACCAGGCCTCAAAACAGCACGGCCAGCGCTCCCAGCACCTCCCGTCTTGGTGCTCCCCCTCTCCTGCCCGCTCCGCTCATCCTGACCGGCCCCGCCCTCCACACCTCAGCTCGGGGGCGGCAATGAGGGGTGGGTGGGTGGCTTTCATGGCGGGGGCCGTGATATCTCCCCAGATTGCATCGCGCCGCTTCTCATTTCAATGCGCCCCCAGACCCCCCCCCCCTGGGGCCGCGCACGTGCCGCCGGCCATGATTTGCGCCCCCCCTCTTGGACGCCCCCTCTTGGCCGCCCACGGTCAGCCTGAGGCCTCCTCGATGCTGCAGCGCGTGCTGGGGCGCCAGGCGGCCGCCAGGGCGCAGAAGGCCGCCGGCGCGCGCGGGGCCGCCGTGCTGGAGGACGCGGGCTCGCTGATGCAGACCGTGGTGGAGACCAAGGTGGGCTGGCCGGGGACATCCCCTGGCCCTCTGGCAGAGAGGGGAAGCCTCGCAGGCTCTCCTGAGGATTTGTTTTTGTTTTGTCTGGAAGGCGGGGGCCTTGGAAGTCAGCACCCACGGGGTAAGGATGCATGGGCTTCGGCGCTGCCAATCCCTGCATTCTCTGTCTCTTCTGGCCCCCTCCAGGGAGGGGACGCATGCCGGACGCTCAATTATGCTCAATGCTCAATTATGCTGGACGCATGCCGCCGAAGATGTATCAGCGCAAACGTCCAGGTGCCTCTTGCATCCTCCACGTGGACGTCCAACGGTCCTGCGCCCTCACTTTGCGTCCTTAGTGTGGGTGCTTTGAGTGTGCGAGGCAAGCCCGCCGGCCAGGGTGTGGGGGGATGTCCGTCGTTGCGCACCAAGGGGCTGGACATCCGCAAGCGCCGCCCGCGCGACGAGTTCTGATGCGGCCCGCGCGGCCGATCCCGGCTGGGTTGAAACGATACCGCTGCCCCTCGTGCCGGAGAAGGTGTCCAGCTCCTGCGGCAAGTCCGCCCCCCCCCCCGTGCCAGCGCAACGCTCTGCGTGGCGGCCTGGCGAGCACCGCCGAGAAGAGCGTCGCATGTGACACTTGTGGCCCCCAGGACCTAGGAGGAGGAGGGAGGAGGAGGAGAAGGAGGAGGAGGAGGAGGGTGGCGAAGGAGGCGGAGGAGGAGGAGGAGGAGGAGGAGGACCTAGGAGGAGGAGGGAGGAGGAGGAGGAGGAGGAAGAGGCAGAGGAGGAGGAGGAGGAGGAGGAGGAGGAGGAGGAGGAGGAGAGGAGGAGGAGGAGGAGAAGGAGGAGGAGGAGGAGGAGGAGGAGGAGGAGGAGGAGGAGGGGGAGGAGGAGGAGGAGGAGGAGGAGGAGGTGAAGGAGAACAAGGAGGAGTAATTAGCAGTATGAAGAGTAGGGCGAGGAGGAGGATGAGCAGGACCATGACAACCGTCACATGTGACACTTGCCGAACAACACCTACACACACCCAATCAGGCCGCACTTGGCATTGTGCCACGTCTCAACCTGCCAGGGGTCACGGTGGCTGATTTGTCGCGCATTTTCCCACAATCAGCCGTGGCCATGGCGGGACATTCTTCGTGGCTTTCCGTGGCTGCGGTTGTTGAGTTCCTGTGGCAATGTGAGATGCGCCCCAGACCGAGATTTGATATCCAGCGGCCTGCGGCCCACTCCGCCACCGTGCATGGTGCTGGCCAGCGGCCTCGTGGATTTTTTAGGGGTCTCTGAGCGGGTCTGTCTGGGCTTCTTGGGGGGGCACAATCGGTGTATCTCAGGGGCCTCTTAGACGGCCTCTGGGAGGCTCTTGGGGGTTTGCTGGCGGGCTCGGGGTTCTGGGCCGTTCTTGGAACCGTCTTGAGGGCATATTGGGGCTGTCTTGGGGGGAGTCATGTTGAGCCGAGCAGCCGAGCATGCTGGACATTTTGAAGAGAGCTCTCTTGGAGCATGTGTCTTGGGGCCTCTGGGAGCCTCCCGGGGAGTCCTGAGCCTTTGCATGCGTTTCTTGAAGGCTCTTGGGGGAGGGGGGATGTTGGAGTAGGTACTGGGCGGGTTTAGTTTCTCGGAGGCCCTCGTTGTAAATGCTAGGAGTGGGTGGTCCTTGGCAGGCTATCGGACAGTTTGTGCTTGTTCTTGGGGCTCGAGTCTTGGAGCTCTCTGCAGCCATGTTGACGCCATGTGGAGCCGAGTAGCCGAGCATGCTAGACAGTTTGAAGGGACCTCTCAGACTCTCTCGGAGCATGTCTCTTGTGGCCCTGTGGGAGCCTTCCGGGGGGTCCTGAGCCTTTGTGGGCGCTTCTTCGGAGGCTCTTGAGAGTCGGTATTGAGCTGGTGTGGCTGCTCGGAGGCCCTGGTAAATACCAGGAGCGTTCCAGCCAGAGACTTGGTATTTGTTTGAACTTCTGTTGGGGTGTCCATCTTGGGCGAGCTTCCAGGCCCCCGCGTGAGCGTCAAACACCTTCCTGATGCCCACCCTCTCCACGTTGCACTGGTGCGATACTCTGGCCGTGCCCACCTCGGTATCACCATGATCAAGATGCCGCACCCACAGCCACACTGCCGGCGGGGTTCGTCGGAGGGTGGGAGCCATCGGAGCTCGCGGAGAGAGCACGACACCGCCAGTGGGCCGCTGCAGCTTTACATAGCCTGCTCTTGCTCTTTTCGGCGCCCGCCCTCGCTGGATCCCCTCTGCATCCTCTACGTTGTTGGCTCAGGCGAAAGCTCAGGCTCACGTTCTACGCCCACCGGCTCAGCGCTGTTACGCTCCATTCAGACATACTCCTAACGATGGCACCCAGGGGCCTCCTCCTGCTTGCCGTGCTGGCCCTGCAGGCATGCGGCGCGCTCGCGCGGGTGCAGCTGAAGCCCGCTTCGAGGGCAGGTGATGTGCTCCAGCGGGATTCGGCGCCGACGGGCTCGCAGCTGAACATCCGGAGGAAGGTGCCAGAGCAGCAGCCGACGGCGCCGGTCCGACGGGTCAATCCGCGCGGCCCCGCCGGACACGTCAGGGACAAAACAAACCCGGTCAGAGGGAGTGTTCCCCCCATAAGTGGCACATGGGGAGGAGATCCGACAGCTTGAGCTCGTCGAGGGGTTTCATGTCGATCTTCATGGCGCTTCACCTGACCCCGCCCCCATCTGGCCCGAGTGATCTGACAAGGCGTCGTGCAGCGAGGCCGAAGCCGTCGTAGATGGCGGGATCTGCCCTGGCCTCACGGGGCCCACGCACAGGTACAGTTCTTCCAAACAGGGGCTGGCTTCGGGATATCCAAGCGAGTCTGCTTCGCTGCCTCTTCGGGCTTCAGGCCATTTCTTGTACCCCTGCGATCTTCGAGGCCGGGTGTCCAGGCACGGGTTCCCTTCGACCGTCGGCGCAACTTCTCAGGCACGGGCACTGCGCAGATGTTGAGGGATCACGACGTAGCTGTCCCCCTGCGCAGCCCAGTGGGTCTGCTTCGTTGTCTCATCCAGGCGTTCCCGGAGGGTGGGTGTCCAGGCACAGTTTCCCCTCGAGAGCCAGCGCAGCCAACGCGACCACTGCGCGGGCGGTGGCGGAGCGCCTGGAACACAGGACGCAGCTGCCCCCCTGGCGCGCCGACCAGGCCTCAAAACAGCACGGCCAGCGCTCCCAGCACCTCCCGTCTTGGTGCTCCCCCTCTCCTGCCCGCTCCGCTCATCCTGACCGGCCCCGCCCTCCACACCTCAGCTCGGGGGCGGCAACGAGGGGTGGGTGGGTGGCTTTCATGGCGGGGGCCGTGATATCTCCCCAGATTGCATGGCGCCGCTTCTCATTTCAATGCGCCCCCAGACCCCCCCCTGGGGCCGCGCACGTGCCGCCGGCCATGATTTGCGCCCCCCCTCTTGGACGCCCCCCTCTTGGCCGCCCACGGTCAGCCTGAGGCCTCGATGCTGCAGCGCGTGCTGGGGCGCCAGGCGGCCGCCAGGGCGCAGAAGGCCGCCGGCGCGCGCGGGGCCGCCGTGCTGGAGGACGCGGGCTCGCTGATGCAGACCGTGGTGGAGACCAAGGTGGGCTGGCCGGGGACATCCCCTGGCCCTCTGGCAGAGAGGGGAAGCCTCGCAGGCTCTCCTGAGGATTTGTTTTTGTTTTGTCTGGAAGGCGGGGGCCTTGGAAATCAGCACCCACGGGGTAAGGATGCATGGGCTTCGGCGCTGCCAATCCCTGCATTCTCTGTCTCTTCTGACCCCATCCCTGCTCAATTATGCTGGACGCGTGCCGCCGAAGATGTATCAGCGCAAACGTCCAGGTGCCTCTTGCATCCTCCACGTGGACGTCCAACGGTCCTGCGCCCTCACCTTGCGTCCTTAGTGTGGGTGCTTTGAGTGTGCGAGGCAAGCCCGCCGGCCAGGGTGTGGGGGGGGGTGTCCGCCGTTGCGCACCAAGGGGCTGGACATCCGCAAGCGCCGCCCGCGCGACGAGTTCTGATGCGGCCCGCGCGGCCGATCCCGGCTGGGTTGAAACGATACCGCTGCCCCTCGTGCCGGAGAAGGTGTCCAGCTCCTGCGGCAAGTCCGCCCCCCCCCCGTGCCAGCGCAACGCTCTGCGTGGCGGCCTGGCGAGCACCGCCGAGAAGAGCGTCGCATGTGACACTTGTGGCCCCTTGGACCTAGGAGGAGGAGGGAGGAGGAGGAGAAGGAGGGGGAGGAGGGAGGAGGAGGAGGCGGAGGAGGAGGAGGAGGAGGAAGGAGGGGGTAGGAGGAGGAGGAACCTATGAGGATGGAGGAGGAAGAGGAGAAAGAAGAGACAGATGATGATGATGATGATGATGAGGAGGAGGAGAGGAGGAGGAGGAGGAGGAGGAGGAGGGAGGAGGAGGAGGAGGAGGAGGAGGAGGAGGCAGAGGAGGACGAGGAGGAGGAGGAGGAGGAGGAGGAGGAGGAGGAGGTGAAGGAGAACAAGAAGGAGTACTTAGGAGTATGAAGAGTAGGGCGAGGAGGAGGATGAGCAGGACCATGAAAGCCGTCACATATGACACTTGCCGAACACAACCTACACACAATCAGGCCGCACTTGGCATTGTGCCACGTCTCAACCTGCCAGGGGTCACGGTGGATGATTTGTCGCGCATTGTCCTCCATCAGCCGTGGCCATGGCGGGACATTCTTCGTGGCTTTCCGTGGCTGCGGTTGTTGAGTTCCTGTGGCAATGTGAGATGCGCCCCAGACCGAGATTTGATATCCAGCGGCCTGCGGCCCACTCCGCCACCGTGCATGGTGCTGGCCAGCGGCCTCGTGGAGTTTTTAGGGGTCTCTGAGCGGGTCTGCCTGGGCTTCTTGGGGGGGGCACAATCGGTGTATCTCAGGGGCCTCTTAGACGGCCTCTGGGAGGCTCTTGGGGGCTTGCTGGCGGGCTCGGGGTTCTGGGCCGTTCTTGGAATCGTCTTGAGGGCATATTGGGGCTGTCTTGGGGGGGAGTCATGTTGAGCCGAGCAGCAGAGCATGCTGGACATTTTGAAGAGAACTCTCTTGGAGCATGTGTCTTGGGGCCTCTGGGAGCCTCACGGGGGTCCTGAGCCTTTGTAGGCGTTTCTTGAAGGCTCTTGGGGGAGGGGGGATGTTGGTGTAGGTACTGGGCGGGTTTAGTTTCTCGGAGGCCCTCCCGGTAAATGCTAGGAGGGGGTGGTCCTTGGTAGGCTATCGGACAGTTTGTGTTTGTTCTTGGGGCTCAAGTCTTGGAGCTCTCTGCAGCCATGTTGACGCCATGTGGAGCCGAGTAGCCGAGCATGCTAGACAGTTTGAAGGGACCTCTCAGACTCTCTCGGAGCATGTCTCTTGTGGCCCTGTGGGAGCCTTCTGGGGGGTCCTGAGCCTTTGTGGGCGTTTCCTCGGAGGCTTTTGAGAGTCGGTATTGAGCTGGTGTGGCTGCTCGGAGGCCCTGGTAAATACCAGGAGCGTTCCAGCCAGAGACTTGGCATTTGTTTGAACTTCTGTTGGGGTGTCTATCTTGGGCGAGCTTCCAGGCCCCCGCGTGAGCGTCAAACACCTTCCTGATGCCCACCCTCTCCACGTTGCACTGGTGCGATACTCTGGCCGTGCCCACCTCGGTATCACCATCAAGATGCCGCACCCACAGCCACACGGCGGGCGGGGTTCGTCGGAGGGTGGGAGCCATCGGAGCTCGCGGAGAGAGCACGACACCGCCAGTGGGCCGCTGCAGCCTTACATAGCCTGCTCTTGCTCTTTTCGGCGCCCGCCCTCGCTGGATCTCTCTGCATCCTCTACGTTGTTGGCTCAGGCGAAAGCTCAGGCTCACGTTCTACGCCCACCGGCTCAGCGCTGTTACGCTCCATTCAGACATACTCCTAACGATGGCACCCAGGGGCCTCCTCCTGCTTGCCGTGCTGGCCCTGCAGGCATGCGGCGCGCTCGCGCGGGTGCAGCTGAAGTCCGCCTCGAGGGCAGGTGATGTGCTCCAGCGGGACTCGGCGCCGACGGGCTCGCAGCTGAACATCCGGAGGAAGGTGCCAGAGCAGCAGCCGACGGCGCCGGTCCGACGGGTCAATCCGCGCGGCCCCGCCGGACACGTCAGGGACAAAACAAACCCGGTCAGAGGGAGTGTTCCCCCCATAAGTGGCACATGGGGAGGAGATCCGACAGTTTGAGCTCGTCGAGGGGTTTCATGTCGATCTTCATGGCGCTTCACCTGACCCCGCCCCAATCTGGCCCGAGTGATCTGACAAGGCGTCGTGCAGCGAGGCTGAAGCCGTCGTAGATGGCGGGGTCTGCCCTGGTCTCACGGGGCCCACGTACAGGTACAGTTCTTCTTCGGGATATCCAAGCGAGTCTGCTTCGCTGCCTCTTCGGGCTTCAGGCCATGTCTTGTACCCCTGCGATCTTGGAGGCCGGATGTCCAGGCACGGGTTCTCCTCGACCCTCGACCGTCGGCGCAATTTCTCAGGCACGGGCACTGCGCACGTGCTGAAGGATCACGACGTAGCTGTCCCCCTGCGTAGCCCAGTGGGTCTGCTTCGTTGTCTCATCCAGGCGTTCCCGGAGGGTGGGCGTCCAGGCACAGGTTCCCCTCGAGAGCCAGCGCAG
The DNA here is from genome assembly GCA_963575745.1 of Prorocentrum cordatum. Taxonomy (NCBI): domain Eukaryota; class Dinophyceae; order Prorocentrales; family Prorocentraceae; genus Prorocentrum; species Prorocentrum cordatum. The sequence goes on along the minus strand of CAUYUJ010014329.1, from coordinate 400,149 downwards.
CCAACGCGACCACTGCGCGGGCGGCGGCGGAGCGCCTGAAACACAGGACGCAGCTGCCCCCCTGGCGCGCCGACCGGGGCGAGCCCCCCACCCCACCCCCCCTCCTTGCCGATCGGCGCGGGCCCTCGCTACCCTCCTCCCTCCCCACCGCTCATGGAGTGGATCTTGGCTGTTTTTGGGCGCCTGTTTCGAGCAGGTGGGGTCTCCCCCATCGGCCGCACTGCTGCATACAGTCGCACGAAGCAGAGGTCCAGAGCCAGACCCCCTCCCTTCCGCCCAATGTCAAAACGCCGAATAAAATTTTCCTGGAGAAGGACCCAACCATATTCAGTTGTGTGTACCGCAATTGTGCATATTTTTTTCGCTGATGCTCCCTATCGGGCCACGAAGCGCTGCACTGAGTGGGGGGGGAGCGTATGCAGGCGGTAGCACTGGGGCCGTCGTTGGCGCTTCTATGGGGCCACGAAGCGCTGTACTGGATGCGCGAAAATGCCAAATTGGGCGTGTGGGCCGCATGCGGGCGGTCCCACTGGTGGCTTCGGTGGAGCTCCCTATAGGGGCCACGAAACGCTGTACTCAGATAGTGACAGTGCCAAATTGGATGTTTCGGGACGCATGCGGACAGCGGCACTGGGGCCTTCGGTGGAGCTCCCTATGGGGCCACGAAGCGCTGCATTGGGTGGGTGAAAATGCCAAATTGGATGTTTCGGGGCGCATGCGGACGGTGGCATTGGGGCCTTCGGTGGAGCTCCTTATGGTGCCACGAAACGCTGTACTGGGTGGGTGAAAATGCCACAATTGATGTTTCGGGACGCATGCGGACAGCGGCACTGGGGCCTCCGGTGGAGCTCCCCATGGGGTCACGAAGCGCTGTACTGGGTGGGTGAAGATGCCAAATTGGATATGTCGGGACACGTTCGGACGATGGCACTGGCGCCTTCGGTGGAGCTCCGTATGGTGCCACGAAGCGCTGTACTGGGTGGGTGAAACGCAGGGAGGAGGGAGGAGGGGGAGGAGGGGGAGGAGGAGGGAGGGAGTGAGGAACGTGAGGCGCTGTCTCTTCAAAACGAGGACCCAAAACCACAGGATGGTTGGGAAAAGCGCTCACCTGCCCCCCTGGCGCGCCGACCGGGCCCCGAGACAGCACGGCCAGCGCTCCCAGCATCCTTCCGGCACCTCCTGGGCCCCGCTCTCCGGGTCTTGGCGGGCCTGCGGGGCGCCCTGGGTGCTCCCCCCTCTCCTGCCCGCTCCGCTCACCCTGACCGGCCCCGCGCGTCTCGCCTCGGCTCGGGGGCGGCAAAGAGGGGGGTGATGACTGTGGGGGGGTGGATATGCCGTGATTGGCATCTCACCAGATGCCATGGCGCCTCCTCTTCTTTCAATGCGCCCCTGGGCCCCCCCTCCCCTGGGGCCGCGCCCGTGCCGCCGGCCATGATTTGCGCCCCCTCCCCCCCCCTCTTGGACGCCCCCCTTTTGGCCGCCCCCGGTCAGCCTGAGTGAGGCCTCCTCGATGCTGCAGCGCGTGCTGGGGCGCCAGGCGGCCGCCAGGGCGGAGAAGGCCGCCGGCGCGCGCGGGGCCGCCGTGCTGGAGGACGCGGGCTCGCTGATGCAGACCGTGGTGGAGACCAAGGTGGGCTGGCCGGGGACATCCCCCTGGCCCCTAAGCGGACAGGGGAAACATCGCAGGCTCTTCGGAGGGATATCTTTCGCTGAGCAGTGCTTGCGCATAGTCAAGCAGTGGCGAAGCGTCCTGGCTCGCCTATAGCCATATCAAACGATGTTCTAAGAACCTTTTGTGGTTTCCACGAAATGTTCTTAGAACATTGCTTGCGGAGGCTGTCTTTTTTTTAAACACATCGGGTTTGTGCTCTAAGAACATTGTTTTGGTTCTTAGAGCTTTTTGGGGGTTCTGAGAACATCTCGCGGTAGGGCTGTAGGACTGCCGGGACGGTCGGCCCCTGCTCAACATCGGGCTCCTTGCTTCTGTCCCTGAGTGCGTCGGGCGGGTTCGGCCGAGGATGCTCCGCGTCGCTGCTCGTGGCGCCCCCGTGCGCCGGGTGGGTCCGCCGCTGCCGCCTCGTGGCCGCCCCGTGGGCGCCTCGGGGGCACGCCGTGCTCCCCGTGGTGGGGGCCCGCCGGGGCCGCGCCGCGCTGCCGCCCGCGGGCGCCTCGGAGGGGTGCCCGTGGGCGCCGCGTGCGTTGGCACTGCGCCAGGTACAGTCAAAAACCCTACACTCTAGCCGATGCTTAGGAAAACCCAAGTTTTCGGCCAGAGTCTCGATTATTCTTAATGTTTCAATGTAAATCCCAAGATTTGAATAGACATTCTGGGTTTGTATTCAATTTCTGAGACTATGATTTTTTTAACCCATGATTTCTAAAGCATTTCGCAGGGTGTAATAAGGACGCGCGACTTTGCTCAGGGTACCCTTGCGTCCTTGCTCTTCCCTGCTCTTGCGTCCCTGAGGTTTGCGTCGTCCGCCGCCCCAAAAATCCCAGCTTCGGCTTCAAAGGGTCTTGCGTCCTTACCGCGCGTCCTTATTAGGGTTTTGGACTGTAGCTTGCACCACATGGGGCGCTCCAAAAAGGGGCCTTGCCTTCGCGGATCGAAGGAGTTGTCATCTCTTCCGCGGCGGAAGGCCGGCGGGAGTGAAACGAGGCCGCCTCCGCCGGCGGAAGGCGGCGCAAGGCGGCGGGAGTACAAAGTCGACCTCTCAAGAGATGAAGACGCTTTTGGGTTCCGGGTTGCCGCAATCCGCCACATAGGTTACATTTTGCACCGCATGGCCTTGCATTGCGCTCATGTCCGTTGCGAGAGGAGAAGAGAGTCTACCACCCTCCGTTTCCCGGCCTTATCGATCCAATCTGGGACACTGCGGGTTACATCTGATTTTGCCTCGCCGCTCATTTACCATGAAAAGTGATCCCATCCTAGGCAGGCCTGTCATCGCCCCCTCATTCTTGCCAAAGAACACTGTGGGCGCGCACTCGCTTATCGCAATAGTCATGTTTCAGCAATCCCTTGCGTGAAGTAGCACCACGTCCACACGCGTGCGCGCACATGCCGAAATCAGACCAAGACGCACTAGTGTTGCATGGTTTCGCCACGCAAGCACAACAATCAGTTTTTTTTTTTTTTTTTTTTTTTTTTTTTTTTTTTTTTTTTTTTTTTTTTTTTTTTTTTTTTTTTTTTTTTTTTTTTTTTTTTTTTTTTTTTATGTTTTTTTTTTTTTTTTTTTTTTTTTCATCGCAGGTCTTGCAAACGTTCTGCCCTCGCACATGCGCTAACTTCATTGGAAAACACGTGTTAGCCATCTCGCCGACAACCCGCATTCTCATCTCACCACGCGGTACATCCGCCTTGAGTCAACATACGTCCAGTGCACGAATCCGCATCAAATAGTTCCATGCGGGCCACGCATGCGCCGCCACGCGAGCGTGTCGAAGTCCTTCCAAAACCACTCTTGCTAAACTCATGTCAAGATAGAGCTCCCTATACACGTATGAGAAACCACATGTTATTCAACAGACAGAATGACAGTTCGCGCACTCCGTCAACATCACCCCAGATCAGCGCCGCCGCACCACGTCATCTTCATATACAATCACCGCAATTGCCGCCACCATCCCTCAAGCCCCTCCATCATCGAGACATGACATGGATTTCTTCATCGTCATCGGTGATGCCAGCTTCGGCGCCGTCATTGGCCTTGCCGTCGTCATCGTCTTGTTCCCCACTGCTACCATCACCGTTGCTGCCGTTGCCGACGTCATCCTGATCCCGCGCCCGCCCGTGTCACCGACCCGCATTGAAGTGCCCGCGTGCCAGCGCGGCTTTTGACACGCGATGGGACGCTGCCATCGGTAACTTGGCATCGCTCGGACGTGTGTGTTTTTCCTTCGGCGAGGACCATCGAGGAGCATCCTGGATCCTTTCGCGAAAAAGCCACGCACAACACCGAACAAAAAAACACAGGGAATGGACGTCCGAGCGATGCCCAGTCGGTACGCGCCATCGCGGCCGCATCGGCCGTGCCACACCAGCGGGCCGCGCTGCCCGTGAGCCTGCGCGCGCCGGCGCGGCCGCAAGCGCAGAGATGCGCCAGTTATGGCCAGGCGGTCCTCACAGGCGCCGCAGCACGGATGGTGCAAGCCAAGTTGCGGGTGTCAGCCACGCGCACAAGGGAGGGTGGGATGATTGCGCGAGCAGTGGAGTTGATATGTCGTGCGATGGCCAAAACTCAGGAGGGACAACAAAAGCACACAGACACAATTTAATCGACGAGTCCCCGGAAACTATGTGGGAAAATATGGGAAGTGGGGGGGAAGACAAAAACCCAGAAAAAGTACAGAAAAATATGGGGCATTCTGCTATTTGTGTGTATTTACTTGTGTGTCCTAGGGCCTCCTCAAAAACCAATTCCACCACACAGCTTGCACCGCATAACCATCCCCTCCAGCTCACGCGACGCGGTGCACGACACAGTTTGTACCAGATTGCGCCGCATCGTTTTGACTTCCATACGTCACACCACATTGCTGACACGACACAGCCGACACCCAATGGCTTGCACTGAATAGGTTGCACTCCCGCTGTGCAATCTATCACCGTTGGGGCTCCACACGGGCTAACCTTTTGAAGGCGCGGGCTTTATGGTCAATGCCCACGGGGTGAGGACGCAGCATATGTTTCACCGAGGCATATTCCTGCATCTTTTGCCCCTGTTGGCCCCATCCTTGCCCAAAGTGGCTGGACGTGCGCCGCCGAACATGGCCCAACGTGTACGTCCAGGTGTCGTTCGCGTCCTCGACGTGGGCGTCCAACAGTCTCGGGCCCCCACCTTGCATCCTTAGTGTGGGTTCTTTGCTATTGTGTGTGAGGCAAGTCCGCTGAATGGGGGTGGGGGAATGTCTGACGCTGCGCACCAAGGGGTTGGACATCCGCAAGCGCCGCCCGCGCGACGAGTTCTGATGCGGCCCGCGCGGCCGATTCCGGCTGGGTTGGAAAGACACCGCAGCCTTTCGTGCCAAAGAAGGTGTCCAGCTGCCTGCGGCGAGTCCCCCCGCCGTTCCAGCGCAACACTCAGTGTAGCGCCTTGTTGAGCACCGCCGAGAAGGCTGTCACATGGGACACATTTTTCGCACTTAGGAGGAGGAGCAGGAGGAGGAGGAGGAGTAGGAAGAGGACGAGGCGAAGGAGGAGTTGAAGGAAAACAAACAGGAGGAAAAACAAGACGATGAGGAGGATGCGGCGTGCGACGGAAGCCGTCACATTGGACAATTGCCGAGCAAAGCTCACATTCACCCCACCAGGGTGAACGACTGGGTTTAGACGTTTAGACGTCGCAGCAGCCAGTCTTGCCTGGGAAGGTATCGCGCTTCGCCGTCGATCAGCCGCGGCCATGGTGGGGTATGCTTTCGGGGCAGACCGGGTGGGCTCTAACGGTGATCACCGACTCATCGTATCCCTCCCCCACAATGTCCTTCTCCGATCGGGCCCGAAGTTTCCACTTGTCATTCGAAGAGGGGGGCGGCGCCCGCATCTCAGCAGTCGCCTGCGCGCTACACTGCAAAGCGGGTGTCGTCTCAATCAGGCGGTCCTGAAAGCTGCGCGGTTACGTCGTTTGGTGCAGGCGGTGCTTACGACGGGGCGGTGACGTCTTTTGATGACTGTGCGCGCTTCCGCTGATGCAGCGATCCCGCTCTACTGAGGTCCGCGCAGGGCGAAGAGGGTTTCGATTCGTCCCTCGCAGTGGTTCAGGATGCCCCACAGGGCCTTCGCCAGCCCCCGTTCTTCCCCGCAGCCCCGCCCATGAGGAGGGGAGGATCAACAAAGGAGAGATGGGTAGGATGTAGGAGGGAAGAGAGGCGGAGAAGGGAGATGGCAGGTAGGGGGAAGGTGGAGGGCAGGAGAAGGCAGCACGTCGGCAGGAGGGAGTATGACAAGCAACAGCGGCAGCACGAGTCGGAGCACGATCCGGAGAAGGCGCAGGTACAGCAACAAGATATGAGCTGGAGCAGAAGCAGGGATGCAAGAGCGGCAAGGAAAGAAACGCAGGAGGAGGAGGAGGAGGAGGAGGAGGAGGGGGAGGAGGAGGAGGAGGAGGAGGAGGAGGAGGAGGAGGAGGAGGGGAGAGGAGGAGGAGGAGGAGGAGGAGAGGGAGCCAGAGGAGCCAGAGGAGGAACGAGGGAGGGGGGGGGCTAGGCGGAGCCCTCTGCCTGGCCCGCTCCGCCCCTCGCCGCCGCCTCGCCCGCCCCCCCCCGCCGCGCGCGCCCCCTCGGCCCCCCTCCGCCCCCTCCGCAGGAGGCCTGCAGGGCCATCGCCGCGGACGACCCCGCGCGCCTCGTGACCAGGGCGTGGGACAAGGTGTGCGAGGTCGCGGGCCCGCGAGGGGTCGTCGGGCTGGGCAGGCCTCGGTCTTTTTTCTATAACAACATGTGTATATATATATATATATATATATATATATGTATGTATGTATGTATGTATGACAGAGCGCGTTCTGTGGTCGCTTGGATGGGGGGGGATTTATAGAACCGGACCCCCCCCCCGTCCTGGAAGGGGGGAGGGGGTTCGAACCCCCCCCCACCCCGTGACGGAGGGGGGGAGGGATTTCGACCCCCCCCCTTCCCCTACTTCTCCTCTCTTCCTCTCCTCGGGCCGGCGCCAGCGTCTGCTGCGGATGGCGGCGGCGGCGGGGGTGCTGGTGGTGGTGGTAGTGGCGGTGGTGGTGGTGGTGGTGGTGGTGGTGGTGGTGAGGTGGGTGGTTTGTGGTGGTTGTGGTGGTGGTGGTGGTGGTGGGTTGTGCTGCTGGTAGTAGTGGTGGTGGTTGTGGCGGTGGTGGTGGTATCGTGGTAGATTGTGGTGATGTTTGTGGTAGTGGTGGTGGGTTGTTGTATTGGTGGTGGTGGTGGTGAGGCTGCTGTGGTGGTGGTGGTGGTGGTGGTGGTGGCTGTTGTGGTGATGGTTGTTTGGTGGTTTGGTGCTGGTGGTGGTAGGTTGAGGTGGTGATGGTGGTGGTCGTGGTGGTGGCGGCGGTGGTGGTGGCGTGGTGGTTTGTGGTTGTGGTGGTGGTGGGCTGTGGTGCGGTTTGTGGTGGTGGTGCTGCTGGTAGTGGTGCTGGTGGTGGTGGGTGGTGGGTTGTGGGTGGTGGGTGGTGGGTGGTGGTGGTGGTGGTGGTGGCTGTGGTGGTGGTGTGGTGGTTTGTGGTGGTGGTGTTGGTGGTGGGTTGTTGTGATGGTGGTGGTTGTGGCGGTGGTGGTGATGGTGGTGGTAATGGTGTGGTGGTTTATGGTGATGGTGGTGGTGGTGGTTGTGGTGGCATGTGGTGGGTTGTGGTGGTGCTGGTGGTGGTGGCGTTTTTGGTGGTGGTGGTGAGGTGGTTTGTGGTGATGGTGGTGGTTGTGGTGATGGTGGGTCGTGGTGGTTGTGGTGGTGGTTGTGGTGGTGGTGGTGGTGGTATGGTGGTCTGTGGTGGCGGTGTTGTTGGTGGTGGTGGTGTGACCTTCGGCTGACCCCGTCCATGTGTTTTGGCAAAAGGGTCAGAGTTCCAATGGATGCCTCTTGAGGTCTCGTCAGGAGGGTCTCGGGGGCGTCTGAGGAGCATGCGAGGGCTTGATATGGCGATTTGTGTGTTCCCTCTGCGGCCTCTGGGCCCTCTCTGGTCATCGTCGCCGCGTCTCCGCCGTCGGCGCGGGAGGGGGGGGGTTTGAACCCCCCCCTCCTCCTGAGCTCTCTCTGGTCATCGTCGCTGCGTTGGCGCTCCATCGGCCGCCAGCGCCAGCGCTGGCGCCGGGGGGAGAGGGGGGGTTTTGGCCCCCCCCTCCTCCTTGGGAGGCGGGGGGGCGGGGGGGGTGTTCGGGAGGGGGGGAGTAGTATGGGGGAGGGGAGCCCCCCCTGGTTCTGATCGACGGCGCCGAATGTTGGGGGGGGGCCACCTCCCAGTTCGAAACGCGCCGCCGAATGTACCCCAGGCAAGCTCCCGTGAAACGCGCTCCTTCTCTCTCTCTCTCTCTCATATACATATATATATATTATTCCCAACCATCCTGTGGTGTTGGGTCCTCGTTTTGAAATAACGGTCCCCGCGTTCTCCTCCTTCTCCTCCTCCCCCTCCTCCCTCCTCCCTCCTCCTCCCTCCTCCCCCTCCTCTCTGCGCTTCACTCACCCAGTACAGCGTTGCGTGGCCCCATACGGATACCCACCGATGGTCCCAGTGCTACAGTCCGCACGCGCCCCGCACACCTAGTACAGCGTTTCGTGGCCCTCCTCCCCCTCCTCCCTGCGTTTCACCCACCCAGTACAGCGTTTCGTGGCCCCATACGGGGGGCCCACCGAAGGTCCCAGTGCTACCGTCCGCATGCGTCCCGCACACCCCGTACAGCGCTTCTTGGCCCCGTAGGGAGCCCCAGCGAAGGTCTCACTGCTACCTTCCGCATATAGGGAGCTCCACCGAAGCCCGCAGTGGGACCGTCCGCATCCGTCCCGAAACATCCAATCTGATATTTTCACCCACCCAGTGTAGCGTTTCGTGGCCCCATAGGGAGCTCCACCGAAAGCCCCAGTGCCACCGTCCGCATGCGTCCCGAAAACCCAATGTGGCATTTTCACCCAACCAGTACAGCGTCCCGTGGGCCCATAGGGTGCTCCACCGAAGGCTCCAGTGGGACCGTCCGCAAGCGTCCCGAAACACCCAATGTGGCATTTTCACCTACACAGTGCAGCGCTTCGTGGCCCCATAGGGAGCTCCACCGAAGCCCGCAGTGGGACCGTTCGCGTGCGCCCCGAAAACCCAAAGTGGCATTTTCGCCTACCCAGTGCAGCGTTTCGTGGCCCCATAGGGAGCTCCACCGAAGGCCCCAGTGCCACCGTCCGCATGCATCCCAGAAACCCAATGTGGCATTTTCACCCACCCAGTACAACGTTTCGTGGCCCCATAGGGAGCTCCACCGAAGCCGAAGCCCTCAGTGGGACCGTCCGCATGCGTCCCGGAAGCCTAATTCGGCAAATCACCCACCCAGTACAGCGTTCCCCCCCACCCAGTGCAGCGCTTCGTGGCCCCATAGGGAGCCTCGCCGCAGAAGAGTTTCACGATTGCGGTACCCACGACTGCATATGGTTGGGTCCTTCGCCCGGATTTGTTTTGTTTGTTTTTGCTTTTGTTGCTTGCTTGTCGCATTTTTGCTGATTGAGTTTCGTGGTCCCGGTCCCCTTCTCCCGTCTCCGCGCCCTTCCTCTTCCTGGACCTACGGTGTTTGAAGGCCTTCGGTATCGACTGAGAAAGTGGCTGCCTGAAGTGGATTGCAGTGATCTCTCCCATCTTGTCCTTCAAACAAAAAAATGGCCCCCTTCTCCCCCCTCGCCTCTTCCCCGCCGTTCCGCGCCCTCCCCACGGCAGCGAGGAGCCGGCGGCCCCGCCCGTGCCCCGAATGCGCCACCTCTCGCCCGCTTCCCCGTGGCCGCTCCCCCTCGTGGTCGTTCCCGTGCCCTCCTGCCCCTCCCCCTTTCCCTCGTCTGGTCACGTCCGGTTGCCCCTGGCATCATCGGCATGTCCAGCAAGAGGGGGAGGAGGGAGAATGAGAGAGAGAGAGAGGCAGAGAGACGGACAGAGAGGGAGAGAGAGAGAGAGAGGGGGAGTGAGGGAGGGAGGGAGGGAGAGCGATAGAGAGGAGGAGGAGAAGGAGGAGGAGGAGGAGGAGAAACTGGGCCTCGAAGCCTCGGTAGCGGGTGAGTCCTAACCTCAGCTAGAGGGGAACTCCGCTCTATTGTAGTAGAGTCCTGGTGCCAGATGGATCGACTGCGGAAACCCGGAGTGGTCCGACGGGCCCGTGTCGGTTCGGAGCCGATTCCATTCGAGAAACAACATCGGCATGGAACGGAGGGAACTAATGGCTCTGTGGCCCATCGCCCTCTATCTTGGGAAAACGGGCTTCCTAAAGCTCAGTGGTGCTCTTTCTGTCTAGCTGCTCTCTTACATTGCGTGCGACACACGCTTCCACAACGCCAGCTCCATCCTCTCCCCCATCCCCACAACAATCTTGGGAGAACTCTCATTCTAGAGATGGCTTAAGCCAACTCGGTTGTCATAGTTTTATCTGCCGGACTGTGACTCAAGGGGACTGGAAGATAAACATATGATAGACCCGTTGATTGAAAACCACATCCTTAGGGCGAGCGGTTACCCGACATTGCAGTTTGTGTTTCCATGCGTTTAAGCATATCTCTAGCTTTGCTCGTGCCCTGCGCCAACACACACAACCCTCCCATGTCCACCTGCATCCATGTGCTTGCTATCTCTACGCTTACGCCAGCCTCGCCCTCAAAGCTGCCTGCAGCTGGCGAGGAGGAGGAGGAGGAGGCGTCGGAGAGAGAAGGAAGCAGGTTTGGGAGGGAAGGAGGGAGGCGGAGAGGGAGGGAACAGGGATGGGCGATGGGGGCAGGGGGGGAGAGGGGAAGACATGGACAGCGATTATACTGCTTCGTTGCAGGTTTGCCGTGCCAATGGCTGAAGCTGGATGGGTCACCAATCTCCTGCTCTGGAGTCTCAGACCATGTATGTAGGTCCGCGTATGATGCACGCGCGAGCGCAACGACCTTGCTGCTATCGGTTACTTCGCTACAAGACCCGCTGAGCGAGGTCAGGGTTTGCTACAGTTGGTGGGGGGCGAGCTGTCTTCGAGCATACAGCGTGTACTGAGCGCGAGGCAGGGATGATACCTGATGCAGGTAGGGAGAGAGAGGGGGCGCACACAACATACAGATGTACGTATTTGTATATAGGGGCACCTCTATATACATATGATTCGACCGACACACATATACACATGTTTATCTATGTCATGTGTTGCGAGAGGGGGGCATACATGACATATATACCACTATGCTATGCCTATTATCTGTATATGCAAACGCATGTTGCGTGTGTGTGTGTGTGGGTTGGTTGGAGACCAGGCGGGGAAATGTATATCTAGACATTTATTTCGACACACAACTAACGACAACACATTATATATACATACATAGCGAGAGAGAGGCATGTCTAGAATATATAATGTACACACTTTCGCAGAGACGGCGGGAACGAAAACGAGAGCGAGAGGGAGAGAGAGAGAGAGAGAGAGAGAGAAAAACAAGAGGGCGTGAGAGCGAGAGGGATATGCAGATGTGTGCACATCCATCCATGCACCCTCGTGCAGTGGGAGGGGCACCTTCAAGGAGGGAGGCAGCCAGGGCAAGGAGCACGAGAGCAAGACAGAGAGAGTGAGGGAGGGCGATGGAGAGAGCCCCGAGAGGCGGCAGCAGCAGCGCAGCCGCGCCGCGCTGCTCTCCCCCCGTTCGATGCCCACCACCTCCTCCTCCCCCCCATCCTCCTCCTCCTCCTCCTCCTCCTCCTCCTCCTCCTCCTGCTCCTCCTCCTCGTCCTCCTCCTCCTCCTCCTTCGCCTCCTCCTCCTCCTCCTCCTCCTCGATCCTCGATCCTCTTCCTCCTCCTGCTCCTCCTCCTCCTCCTTCTCCTCCCCCTCCTCCTCCTTTACCTCCTCCTCCTCGATCCTCGATCCTCGATCCTCCTCCTCCTCGTCCTCCTCCTCTTCCTCCTCCTTCTCCTCATCGATCCTCGATCCTCGATCCTCGATCCTAGATCCTCCTCGATCCTCGATTATTCCCCTCCTCCTCCTCCTCCGCCTCCTCCTTCTCCTACTCCTTCTTCTCCTCCTCCTCCTTCTCCTCCCCCTCCTCTCCTCCTCCTCCTCTCCTCCTCCTCCTCCTCCTCCTCCTCCTCCTCCTCCTCCTCGATCCTCGATCCTCGATCCTCCTCGATCCTCGATTATTCCCCTCCTCCTCCTCCTCCTCCTCCTCCTCCTCCTCCTCCTCCTCCTCCTCCTCCTCCTCCGGAAGGTCTCCGCCGTGGACGCGGGCGTGGCCAGCCGCGGAGGAGGGGGGGATCGGCGATGGGGGGCCCGCGGCGCCCGAGCGGGCGGGCAGCCTGCGCGGGGGGGGGTGTGGTGCGAGGCTCGATGCAGACGCCGCGTCGCCCGGTCGGCCAGGGATCCGGGCCTCCCAGATGGCGACTGCAAAGGGTGAGCTTCAAGCTCCACCCCGGCGCAAGCTGCTTGCGCCGGGGTGGAGGGTTTCTCCGAAGGGCTCAGGCGGCCCGTCCTCTCCGCCTCCTCCTCCATCCTCCTCCTCCTCCTCCTCCTCCTCCTCATTCTCCTCCTTCTCCTCCTCCTCCTCCTTCCTCCTGCACCTCACCTCCTCCTCCTCCTTCTCCTCCTTCTCCCCTCCTCCTTCTCTTCCTCCTCCTCCTCCGCCTCCTCCTCCTCGGGTCGCCTGCGGCCCCGAGGTTACGCAAAGGGTGTGGTTTGCGATCGGCGCCGTCGGGTCCTGGGGGGCACGACACTGTCCTCGTCTCGAAGAAGAGAAACCAAACCACACCCTTTGCAAACCGTACCCTTCGGAGTCACCGACCCAGAGTCACCGAGTGCGCTCCACGACTCGCAGAGTGCCTACTCGCAAGCGTCCACGAAACGTCTGCTGTTCGATACCATGGAGCTTGTCTGCCTCGACGCACTGGATCCAGGCAGTTTGCGAGCAGCTGCTTTGCGAGCTGTGGAGGGCGCTTATCTACAGATAGGGTCAGAGTGGATGGGGGAGGTGGAGGGATCAACACCCTAACGCCCTTGGGCGCAAGAAGCCCGAGATCCGTTACGACGTAGGGCTCGAGGCGATTCCTCAGCTAGGCTGCGCCACAGAGGAGTCCAGGGGAGCCCGAACCCGGCACTTTTTGAAGACATCTGTGCGTTCTCTCCTTTCTAGACGGGGTCGGTGTGGATAGGGTCGGAGGATCGCGCCGCATCGCCGATGCATCGGCGATGCGGTTCGATGCGGGGCCCAATCTTCTCTACGCCGACGTCGCCGACGCACTGCCGACGTCGCCAGTGAGGCTCCCAGTTGTCACCACACCCGTGTGTCTTACAGGGTATTCTTAAGTCGTGCCTGTCCCTCTACCGGAGGAATATACAACAGAATCCAAACAAGCGTCTGGATATTATTTGTGGACCATTTGTGTTTTTTTCTGGAGTTTTTTTGGGGGGGGAGGGGAATTTTTAGTCGTTCGTCGAAAATACCCCTGCAGGGGGACACTCCCGACTTAAGGGTATTCCGAACATGGAGGTGGGGACCATGGACTCGAGCAGGGCTGGACCTAAACGGTGTTTTTGGCGACTTCGTGGGCCGTTTTCATTTCGATCTCGTTTTGCGGTAAAGGCGGATCCGAGACAAAAGCGAGGGAAAACGAAACCACAACGAAAACGAAAAATAGTGTTTAGGTTCAGCCCTGGATTCGAGCATGGAGGTGGGGACCCCAGAGGAAGGGGCTCCAGCTCGAGACGTCCCCGGGATTGGCTCACAGACCAGGGCCCCGTTCGAGAATGTGCAAGTGGTTGCGTGAGGAGATGAGCGTGCGTGTGTGCAATGATGATGATGGTGATGATGGTGATGGTGATGATGTTGATACTGATGCTGATGATGATGATGATGATGATGATGGTGGCGATGATGCTGATGCTGATGCTGATGATGATGATGATGATGATGATCACGATGATATTATTGCTATGCTGCTGATGATAACGATGCAGATCATTTTGACTATGATGGTGGTTATGATGCTGATGATGAGTATGCTGATTATGATGATGTTGATGATGCTGCTGATTGATGGTGCTGAGGCCGATGCTGATGATGCTGATGATGCTGATGATGATCGAGGATGATTTTTGATGGTCGATGTCGACGATGATGATGCTGATGATAATGCTGATGGTGGTGGTGGTGGTGTTGGTGATGATGACTATGCTGATGCTGTCGATGATGGTGATGATGATGATGATGATGATGATGATGATGATGCTGATGCTGATGATGATGATGATGATGGTGATGTTGATGCTGATGCTGATGATGATGATGCCGATGGTGGTGATACTGCTGATGCTGATGCCGATTATGATGGTGATGATGTTGGTTACTGTGATGCTGCTGATGATGACGATATAGATGATGCTGACTATGATGATGGTGATGATGCTGATGATGCTGATGATGAGTATGCTGGTTATGCTGATGTTGATGATGCTGCTGCTGATTGATGGTGCTGAAGCCGATGCTGATGATGCTGATGTTGATGACCGAGGATGTTTTTTGATGGTCGATGTCGACGATGATGATGCTGATTATAATGCTGATGGTGGTGGTGGTGTTGGTGATGCTGACTATGATGATTATGTCGATGATGGTGATGATGATGGTGATGATGGTGATAATGGTGGTGATGTTCATGATGACGATTGTGTGATGGTAGGCGACCAGGCATGATGATGAGGATGAGGATGAGGAACAGGATGAGGGTGATGGGGATTCTAATGCTGACGATGATGAGGATGATGATGATGATGATGATGGATGATGCTAATGATGATGGTGACGCTGATGATGATGATGCTGATCATGTTGATGATGATGACGACGATGACGACGACGATGACGATGATGATGATAACGATGCTGCTGATGATGCTGACCATGATGATGATGTTGATGATGATGCTGCTGCTGTTAATGATGATGGTGATGATGCTGCTGCTGCTGATGACGATGATGATGGTGATGCTGATGATGCTGATGATGATGGTGATGATGATGACAATGATAATGGTAAACATGATGAGGATGATGATGATCATCGTGATGCTGGTCATGATGTTGATGATGCTGATGCTGATGATGGTGATGGTGATGGTGATGGTGATGGCGATGATGACGTGGGTGTGTTCTTGTCCCTGCGCAGGGGTGACCAGATAAAACATGGGTAACACACATACGACATTGTGAGCAACACGACTGGATACCTCGACCCGACTTTCCAGCTCCACTTTTCGAGCCGCATCGATGTGTGATGGTCCCACGCCCCGAAGCCAGCCTGGCGAAATGCCCAGCGTGAAAAAACGCAACGCCCAGGCCTCAGGGAGGAGGACGGGAGGTGGAAGAAGGATTGATGAGGCTGCGGGCTGCGCACAGGCAGCCCCCCCGGCATCAGTCCTGGCTGGCCTCGACAGGCCCTTCCCGAGTAGTCTTGGCTGGCCTTAGCAGCCCCCCCCTGTCTTCGGGAGCGGCAAAGTGGGGGGTGATTACTAGGGGGTGGATATCATGGCTTGGGCCATGATATTTCCCCAGATTTCATGGCGCCTCTGCTCATTTCATGACGTCCCTGGCCCCCCCTTGGGCCGCGCACGTGCCGCCGGCCACGATTTGCGCCCCCCCCTCCTGGACGCCCCCCTCTCGGCCGCCCCCGACTGTCTCAACGCCTCAAGCCGGAGGCGGCGCGGACCGCCAGGAGGCGGCGCCGCGGTGCCGAGGCCGCCCCGGGGACTTCACACGAGGAGAGCCCGCCGAGGCCCGCCGGGGCTGCTCGCGCGCGGCCCGCGGAGGGCAGCCGGGGGGCCACCTGTGAGTCCTCTCCCACCAAACCACCCCAACCCAACCCGAAGGCTCAGATTTACCCTCGATTTCCAGTGGGGGGGGGGTCGGGAAACATCGAAAAAACACGTGTGGATGTGGAACCCTTACCCCCCCCAACCCGAAATTCGAGTCTTCGGGTTGGGTTGGGGTGGTCTGGTAGGTAGTCAGTGAGTCAGGGGGGGCGGAAACCACACAGGCACAACGAATCGTCGATCTCCCAGAAGATCCGCCGAGCCTCAGCAGGCCTTTCGTGTCGTCCAGGACGGCGGCGCCGCCTCCTGGCGGTCCGCGCCGCCTCCAGCTTGAGGCGTTGAGACTGGGGGGGGGCTGTTGAGGCCAGCCGGGACCACTCGGGGGGGCCTGTTGAGTCCAGCTGGGGGACCACCTGTGAGTCAGGGGGGGCGGAGACCGCACAGGCACGACGAGTCGTCGATCTCCCAAAAAATCATCCGACCCTGTCGGCGTGTGTGGGGTGTCTGTCGTCTGTCCGGTCCCGTCGACGGGGAGCCGTCTTTCGTCCCCTCCTTCCATGCTCCTTTCCCGTCGGGGGAGAGAGAAAGAGAGAGAGAGAGAGAGAGAGCACCCTTCCCTTCCTCGTTCGGGGAACGGGTTCGCAGCTTGAGGGAATTCCATCCACGTCCTCATTTCGTCAAAGGGAAGCCCTTTCTCTTTGTCCCTTCCCCGACGGGGGGGGGGGGGAGTCCCGCGGGGGGGGGGTCAGATTCGCATCGCCTCTGTGGGTCCTCCTCTCCCACGCCGATCCTTCTCCAGCGCGCTGGTCCTCCTGTGGTCCTCTTCCCCAGGTGTGGAGGAGTCCCAGGGCGGGGGAGGGGAGTCAGATACGCATCCGTTCCTGGGGGTCCTCCTCCCCCTCCCCTCCCCTCTCGCACGCCGGTCCTCCTCCGGTCCTCCTCTCCAGGGGGGGGTCCCAGGGGGGAGTCCTTTTCCTCCTCCTCCTCCTCCTCCTTATCTCCGCCTCCTCCTCCTCTCCTCCTCCTCCTCCTCCTCCTCCTCCTCCTCTTCCTCCCCCTCCCCCTCCTGGTCGTCGTCGATGTCTTTCAGGGTCGGCAGCACCGGCCGTCAGGCCTTCACAATATGGCAAAATCGAAAAAGTGGGGAGAAGACGGAGGTCCAGAAAAGATGGGAAAAATATTGGGATCTTTGGACTTGTGTCTATTTCTTTTTGTTTGCCCCTGGGCCTCGTGCACCCGCAAAGGTATGGCAATTTTGAAGGGGGGGAGACGACGGTCCAGGAAAGCCGGGGAACAAGTATGGGGGACCCCTGGACCTGTGTCTCTTTCTCTGTGTGTGTGTGCCTGTGTGTGTTTGTGTGTGTGTGTGTGTTTGTGTGTGTGTGTGTGTTTGTGTGTGTGTGTTTGTGTGTGTGTGTGTGTGCGTGCGTGTTTGTGTGTTTGTGTGTGTGTGTGTGCGTGTGTGTGTGTGTGTGTGTGTTTGTGTGTGTGTGTGTGTTTGTGTGTGTTTGTGTTTGTGTATGTGTGTGTGTGTGTTTTTGTGTGTGTGTGTTTGTGTGTGTGTGCGTGTGTGTGTGTCTGTGTCTGTGTGCGTGTGTGTGTGTGTATGTGTGTGTGTTTGTTTGTGTGTGTGTGTGTGTTTGTGTGGGTGTGTGTTTGTGAGTGTGGTGTGTTGCGTGTGTGTGTGTGTGATATGTGTGTGGTAATGTGATGTTGTGTGTGTTCGTGTGTGTGCGTGTTTGTGTGTGTGTGTGTGTTTGTGTGTCTGTGTGTTTGTGTGTTTGTGTGTGTGTTTGTGTGTGTGTGTTGTGTGTGTGTGTTTGTGTGTGTGTGTACGTGTGCGTGTGTGTATGTGTGTTGA
>CAUYUJ010014329.1:371368-382700 GCA_963575745.1 Prorocentrum cordatum | reverse complement strand
CTCCTCCTCCTCCTCCTCCTCCTCCTCCTCCTCCTCCTCCTCCTCCTCCCTCTTGCTCCCCCTCCTCCCCCTACCTCCCTCCTCCTCCTCCTCCTCCTCCTCCTCCTCCTCCTCCTCCTCCTCCTGCCTCGACCAGGCGCAAGATTCAGTCGGGCACGTCCCCTCTGCAGGAGGATTTTTGTAAAACAGTCCCACACATGATGTGGAGAAGATGTTTCGACTACTTTTCACAATGCTTGAGCATTTTTGTTCCCATGTTTCATTTTCCTGCCAAAGTCCGCCTGTAGGAGGACATGCCAGACCTACACGTAAGATGTTCCAACCGAGCATCAATACAGTGTCGAATCGAGAGGGTTTTCACGTGCCGGGCCCTGGTCGACCAGACGTAGGATGCTCCAACCGACGTCGCCCTTGATCACCAGCGTGAATTTCGCGGCCACGCGCAGAGGGGGGGGGTAGGGGGAGGGGGGCGGGCTTCTCAGATCCACCCCTGCTGCTTAGAAGGCGCGGGCCTTCTCTGTAGATGTGAGGCGGGCGCCTTCTTAGAAGCAGCCTCCTTCTGAGAAGCCTTTCCCCCTCCCGCTCCCCCCCTCTGCGCGCCGCCGAATTTCGAGCACCAGGAATGTGCCGAATCTGGCGGGTTTTGACGTGCCGGGCCCTGGAAGGCGATGCTCTTTCGGCACTTCGCCAGCGTGTCGGGCAGACACTGCTTCGATGCTTCTCTTCGGGTGCTCGGAACGATGTCTGGGATTCGGTCCTTAAGTGCAATGTGCAATGGGAACAACAGAAAACCAGACGTAAGAATGACCCTTCGCTGGAGTGACCTTTGGTGCGGGCCCACTTGTCGACTAGACGTAAGAGTGACCTTTCGCCAGAGTGACGTTTGGTGCGGGCACAGATGGGTACCCAGATGGCTGAAAACGAAGCAGGAACAGCGGCTTGCGCGCCCAGGTTTGGTCCCCCAGCCGCCCCCAAAAAGCCGCGCACCAAAGGTCACTCTTACCCAGGGTCACTCTTGCGTGTAGCAATTTGGGGCGTTCCAAGAAGGGCCCTGCCTTCGCGGATCGAAGGAGTTGTCATCTCTTCCTTGGCGGAAGGCGGCGGGAGGGCGGCGCAAGGTCGGCGGGAGAAAAACGAGGCCGCCTCCGCTGGCGGAAGCTGGCAGAAGGAGCCAGTGGAAGATCGGGGGGGAAGGCGGCGGAAGCAGAAGAGGTGCCCCCCAAGAGATGAACACGTTTTTGGGCCCAGGGTTTCCGAAATCGCCCACCTGGGTCCCCCGATCGCCGACCGCGAGGCGGCAGCAGCGCCTTGCGCGCTTGTGCTCGGCCCCCCGCGGCCCCCAAAGAGCCGCCCACCAGAGGCCACTCTCGCCCAGGGTCACTCCCATGCGTGTCGCCGGTCTGCTTGCGCTGTTCGGGGAGCAGCCGAAGACGTGCGCGTGAACTTCCGGAGCCTCGCGCGTTCCCAGACCCCCTCGAGTCGTGACGCAGCACGACGCAGGGAGATTCGCTCTTCTCGGCGCCTGGGGCCCTGCCTGGGCTTCGGGACCGTCAAAAACAGAACGGGTGATGAAACACCAGTCCCGGGGAATGGGTCGAGACATTTGGGAGTCGACGTTATGAAACAAAGCATGACGTCGGGTGTTTGGGTTTCGTGGCCCCAGAGGCCATAGGGAGCTCCACCGAAGGCCCCAGTGGCAGGGTCCCAATGGTTACCCGCCCCATGCCGGCGCACCCCTCACACGCTTCGTGTTGCCCCATAAGGAGCTCCACCGAAGGCCTCAGCGGCAGGGTTCACATCGTTACCCGCCCCGTGTCGGCGCACCCCTCACGCGTTTCGTGGCCCG
Source organism: Prorocentrum cordatum (assembly GCA_963575745.1). Lineage (NCBI taxonomy): Eukaryota > Dinophyceae > Prorocentrales > Prorocentraceae > Prorocentrum > Prorocentrum cordatum. The sequence goes on along the minus strand of CAUYUJ010014329.1, from coordinate 380,854 downwards.
ATGGGGAGCTCTGCTGAAGGACCGAGTGGCAGGGTCCGCATGGTTACTCGCCCCATGTCCGCGCACCGCTCAAACGTTACGCGGCCTCGAAACAGGCCATGCATGGCGCCTCGGGTGCATGTCCGTCGCACCGCTCACACGGCTCGCGGCCCCATAGGGAGCTCCACCAAAGGCCCCAGCGGCAGGGTTCGGGTCCGTCTCGGCACATCAGTGCTTCGTGGCCACATGCGGAGCTCCGCCGAGGACTCCAGTGGCAGGCTTAGCACGGCGCCTCGGGAGCATTTCGGCGCACCCGTTCTCGGGCAGAGTTTTCGAAAGGTATTGCGGACCCCCCAAACGAGTTCTTGCGAAATGAGATGTCATGTTGATGGTTCCCTCACGTGTGAAAAGGGCTGAGTTCCTCGGCAAGGTAGTTCTTCCTTCGATCATTACATCAGCGCTGGGCGGTTGCAGCTAAGTGTGCCACGAGGTGCTCCGTTCTCTTGAGGCACCTCGTTCGGCCATAGCGTGCCCGCACATACCCCACATGAGCCCCACGTGCAGTACAATATGTCCCAAGGTAACCTCAGAAGACCATTCCAAGCAGTGCCACGTCTCGTGCGGCACGTGTGTGTGTGTGTGTGTGTGTGTGTGTGTGTGTGCGTGTGTGTGTGTGTCTGTGTGTGTGTGTGTGTGCGTGTGTGTGTGTGTGTGTGTGTGTGTTGCTCGTCTGTGTTTACTGCGTGCTTCTATGACGCGACGTCTTTCCGTGCAGGCCAAAATACAGGGTCAGTTACATGCTAGTCCACTGCCATCGTGGTACAAGGCAGAACGCTACATCAGAAACGACTCACAGGTTCCCCGACCTGGAGCTAAGGCGCTGCCGACGAAGCATGGCCCCTCCTGACCCGCAAGCTGTCAGATGCATTGGCTGTGTGCAAGGGGGTCATCCGGGTCAACGCAGGAGGTCCAGCCGGACCTCGCACAGCCACTTCTCCGAGAGCGGGGGCCCCCTTCGGGCACAGGAGGGCCTTCGGTGGTCGGGCCGCTCCCGGGCCAGAAGGAGATGACCCAGGCGACGCACCCAGCCACATGCAGTCGTGCTTCCCGCGCTGTGGGTCCCGCTCTCGGTGGAGCTCCGTATGAGGCCACGAGCCGTGTTCGGAGTGCACCGGGATGGGTTCGGCAGGCGCGTGCGGCAGCGGCCACTGGGGCCTTGGGGGGAGCTCCCATGTGGGCCCACGAAGCGCTGTGCTTGGTGTGGGATCGCATGCGGCCGAGGCCACTGGGGTCTGCGGTGGAGCTCCCTGAGAGGCCACGAAGCGGTGCACTGGGCGGGGGAGATGCATGCGGCGGCGGCCATTCGAGTCTTCGGTGGAGCTCCCTGTGGGGCCACGGAGCAGTGCACTGGGTGTGGGAGGCGCATGTTGCCGCGGCCAGTGGTGCCTGCGCTGGAGCTCCCTATGGGGCCACGAGACGTGTGGGAAACGCATTCGGCCGCGGCCAGCGAAGTCCTCCGTGGATATTCCATGTGGGCCACGGAACGTTATATTGGGCGGTGGGAACGCATGCGAACGTCGCCTCTGAGACCGTCGGTGGGGCTCCCTGTGGGGCCACGCAGCGCTGTACTGGGTGGAGGACACGCATGCGGGCGTGGGCCTGGGTGCCTTCGGTGGAGCTCCCTATGTGGCCACGAAGCGCTGTACTGGGCGGGAGAAACGCATGCGAACGTCGCCTCTGGGGCCTTCGGTGGAGCTCCCTACAGGGCCACGAAGCGCTATACTGGGCGGGAGAAACGCATGCGTATGTCGCCTCCAGACCTTCGGTGGTACCCCTTATGTGCCACGAAACGCTGGCCTAAGTAAAGGCAACGCATGCGAGCGTCGCCGCTGAAGCCTTCGCTGGAGTTTCCTATGGGGCAACGAAACGATTCATTGGGTGGGGGAGGACGCATGCGAACGTCGCCTCCGGGGCCTTCGGTGGAGCTCTCTATGTGGCCACGGAACGCTGTACGGGGTGGGGGCGACGCATGCAGGCGTCGCGACTGCGGCTTTGGGTGGAGCACGTCGCCTCTGGGGTCTTCGGAGGAGCTTCCCCTGTGGCGCCACGAAGCGTGTGAGGTGTGTGCCGAAATTTGTGGCGGGACGTATGCGAACACCGCCTTTGGGGCCTTCGGTGGGTATCCCCATGGGGCCACGAAAAGTGAGAGGGGTGTTCCGAATCGGGTGCGGGGACACATGTGGGGCCTTCGGTGGAGCTCCTTACATGGGGCCGCGAAACGTGTCAGGGGTGTCCCGAATCTGGTGCGGCGACGAACGCGAGCACCGCCACTGGTGCCTTCGGTAGAGCTCCTTCGCGAAACGTGTGAGGGGTGTCGCGGGTGTGGGTTCGCATGCGAGCACCGCAAGTGGGGCCTTTGGCGGAGCTCCTTCTGGGCCACGGCACGCGTGAGGCGTGCCCCGACTCCTGTGCGGGGGCGCATGTGAACACCGCCATTTGGGCCTTCGGTGTAGCTCCCTGTACTGGCCGCGAAACGTGCGACGGGGCGTCGCGACGCCGGTGCGGGGGCGCATGCGAACACCGCCGTTGGGGCCTTCGCGAGGGGCCCTTCGCCAGCGGCGGCCTTCGGCGTGCGGCTTCTGGGGCGCGCCGCGGGGCCGAGCCCCAGGACGCAGGCCGCCACCGCTCGCACCGCTCGCTTCTGCCCCGGCTTTGGGCTGGGTTGGGCCAGGGCATACAGCCAAGACGCTGAAATAAGGACCGCTTTGGGTTCGGAAGGGGCTCGGGAATTTGGGTCGTTTTTTAGATTATGTCGCGGGCTTTGTCTGTGGCCTAGGCCCACCGTGGCCAGAAAAGCCCCTTTGTTCCTTATGTGGCGTTCCTTCTGGTAGTACCTCGACTGTAGTGGGCTGACGGCGGGGCGGGGGGCACCGCGCGCGACAGGCGCTTCCGCAGGAGTGAGCGCGCGGAGACCCCGGCATCCATGACGAACCAGCGAGATCGGCGCAGGGAGTGGTCCGATCTCAGGCGTCTAGATACTCTAGACTGGTGCTTCTCAGCATTCCTTGTCGATTGGTGTGCATCTCAGCTTCGTAGTTGGCCTAGATCTTGAATGCAATTGAGGAAACGCACATCGTCTCTCGTAGCATATTTCGACTGCGAGTAGTTTTTCAATTGCAGCTGTGATTGCAGGCCGAATCGGATGCCACGGCCGGCAAGCCGCGCTCCAGAGGCCGCTCTTGCGTCGGGCCGCTCTGACGTTGCGTGCAGCCGCTCTGTCGCCCGAGGTGGCTGGCGGGAGAGAGGCAGCGCGCGAGGGCGGGAAGTCAGAGAGTCGGGGGCGGAAAAGAGGGGGGTGATGACTAGGGGGGGGGTGGATATCATGGCGGGGGTCATGGTATTTCCCCAGATTTCATGGTGCCTCTTCTGATTTCATTACGTCCCTGGCCCCCCCGCTGGGCCGCGCACATGCCGCCGGTCATGATTTGCACCCCCCCCTCTTGGACACCCCCCTCTTGGCCGTTCCCGAGAGAGAGGGAAGAGGTGCCAACACCGCCCCCCCTTTCCTCGTTGCTACCGCCAGACTCGCCCCGGGATTCTGGCGAGGGCGCCCTGTGGGAGAGGCTCAGGGATTTGCGGTACTGGTATCTTTCCCCCCCGGGAAAGGGATCTCAGGGGCAACGTCCGGACGGCCCCAAGATGGTGCGCAAGATGGTCGAAGGGGGCCACGAGTCGCCGAAAGATCGGCCCAAGACGCCCAGGATGGCTTCAAGATGTTCCAGGAAGCCTCCAAGAGAGCCCCAAGAGTCAAAGTGCATGTGTTTTCCTAACTTGTTTGAAGGTTTCTCGCGTTTCGCCTTATCGGCCTCTCGACGCTCCAAGACGGCCCAAGAGGCCCCAAAGATCGCCCCAAAACGGTCTCAGAGGCCCCCAAGAGAGCGCCCAGTCGGCCCAAGACGCCCCCAAGACGGTCCAAGAGGCTTCAAGACGGCCCAAGAAGGCCCCAGGAACGCCCCAGGAGGGGCCCCAGAGGGAGGGCAGGGACCGACATTTTAGGCTCTCCCCCCCCCCCCCCCCCCCCAGGGAGGCCCCAAGAAGCCCCAAGAAGCCTCCAAGAGGTCCCTGGGAAGCCTCCAGAGGCCCCCAAGACGGCCCCAAGACTGCCCATGGGAGGGCCCCGAGATGGTCGGAGACGTCACCCCGTGGCCCCCCGCAGACTGCCCAAGAGGGCTCCAAGATGTTCGGAGACGCCCCGACAACGTGACATAGCGTCAAACGGACAACACGCGGTAGCGTTTACCAACACTCATCCCCATCCCCATCCCCTTCGAGACCCCCACCAAATTACCACCCAAGTTGGGGATACACCCCTCGAAACTCGAAGGGAACGACCTATATCCCCATCTAGGGGGGTAAATCTGCCAGTGGGGCCCAGGCCACGCCGCTGGGGATGGGGATCGGTTAATCGATACTCAAACCCGGGAACCAGCATAATGCGCCTTAAAGCGGCGTAGTGTCAAAGGGACAACACGGGAATCAGCATCGTGCGCCCTACAGGCAGCCCCTTCTTTGTGGTTCTCTTCCCTGCAGGTCACGCGCACTTGGCCTCCCAGGTTGGGGTTCGTGGCACTGCCAGGCTTCCCCCAGGAAAAAGGTCTCAGGGGCAACGTGACAGGCTCAGGGAGGGATGCATCGACGCCCAGGCGCCCATGCATCGCCGACAGGGTCTCGACAGCCCCACCCCCCTGAGGCACGTGCAGACTCGTTCTCGGGGGCACATCGCCGATCCATCGACGTGGCATCGTCGACTCCATCTGGGTGCTCCCCTTCCTGAGCGAGCCAGCCCACCCTAGCATCCCCCCTCGGGAGCGGAGAGGAGAACGAGGAGGAGCCGGACGGGGCCATGGCGAGCATAAATCCGTTCCCAACGCTCCCGAACGCTCCCAGGGCGTTCTGGGCACGCTCTGAGAAGGCCGCGGCGCCCGAGATGCACCCTCCAGAACCGGCGAGCCTCCCAGATTTCCGGTGCATCCTCGTCCAGATTTGGCCGCGGCCTGGCTCCGTCTCGAGGAAGGGGGCTCGGCCCGCGCCCGCGGCCCCGTGGAGAGAGCGTGTTCCTCTGTGGCTGGGGCCGGAAGGGGCAGTACGGCCCCCGGCCTCCCCCCTCCCACGCCCCCTCGCCCCCAGAGTGCGCTCCGTGCGCTGCCGCCGTGGGCACGGCGGGGGGGAGGCGTGACACTGTACCCGCCCCCTTGGCCTCCTCCTCCTCCTCCTCCTCCTCCTCCTCCTCCTCCTCCTCCTCCTCCTCCTCCTCCCATTGTCGCCGAAAGTGCAGACACGCGCTCGTGGTGGCCCCGCCGCCGCGGCGAGCGCGCCGCGCCCTGGGGGGGGGGGGGCGACGCGGTGGGCTTGTCTTCCACCACCACCACCAACCGTCAGTATAGGAGGGGGAGGGGGCTCCTCCTCCTCCTCCTCCTCCTCCTCCTCTCCTCTCCTCCTCCTGTCGGGAAGCACCGCGCGCCGCTCCAGCTAGTGCCGTGTTCCTCCTCCTCCTCCTCCTCCTCCTCCTCTTCGTCCTCCTCCTCCTCCTCTTCGTCCTCCTCCTCCTCCTCCTCCACCTCCTCCCCCCCTCCAACTTCTGGTGGTGGTGGTGGAGACCAGGCCCATCAGGGAGGGGCTGCTCCGCGCCATGGCGCCCCGCCGCGCCGCGGGCCGCGCGGGGGGCCTGCGCGCCGTGCCGCCCTGCCTGCTGCTGCTGCCCGCGCTGGCCGGCTGGGCGCCGCCCCTCGGCGGCCGGGGCGCGGGGCAACGGGGCCGCAGCCAGCGGGTCTGGACGCCCGAAATGGGCACGGAAAGAATGGGTGCGATGCCCAACAGCAGTTCCTGTTCATTCTGAACAGGACTCGCTGTCCGCGCCGCCGCGGCCTGTGTTCATTTGAGACAGGAGGCCGCCTGCCCAACAGCGGCCGCTGTTGGTTCGGGACAACATTTGCTGTTGGGCATGTTGCCCATTCTTTCGGTACCCACTTCGGGCGTCCAGAGCGGGGGCGCGGGGGGCCCCGATTGCCACGCCCGGCGATGCCTCGGAGGGCCAGGTCTGCTTCAGAGTCGGGCCCGTCCCTCCACAGGGGGGAAGGTTCCAACATCGTCGAACCATCGTATGGGGACGATGTTTCACATGTTTTTTTTTTTTTTTTTTTGGTTTGCATTTTTTCACCCCAAATCCGCCCGTAGGGGGACATGCCCGACCATCCTTCTTGTTTCTGGAGGGCCAATATCACAGACCCATGTCGAAAACAGCTCTCACTTTCTGGCCACAGGTGTCGATGGACACATTCACATCGGGTGTCGTTACGTATGCACAGGCGTTCGGGATGGATGCGACTACAGACAACGCGGCCGTTGCGTTCGACGCAGTGCAAGGTCGGAGAAAGGGTAGATCCATCTACGGTATGTTGGTATGCTCCTGGTCTAGAGCAGGTCCCACATGGTAGTCCAAGCCATGCCCCTTTGTGGGGCGTTCCATCAAAAGCCTTGCCTTCGAGGATCGAATGAATTGCCATCTCTTCCTCGGCGGAGGGCGGCGGAAGTAAAACGAGGTCGCCAAGCTGGCGGAAGGAGGGCAAAACGAGGCGGAAGTACAAGATGCGCCCCCGAGCGATGACAACATGTTGGGGTTCAGGATTTCTGAAATCGGTCGTGTAGGGGGCCCTGGGATCCGCGCCGCAGATGGGGGCACAGTCTACTCGGTGGCGGCCGAAGCGACCCCTAGCACACACCATCCCCCTCCGCGACGTCCCCGCCGCCTCGCCCCGGGACGCGTGTGGCCGGAGGGAGGCTTGGAGAGGCGAGGGCGACGCCTCGCATGGGAGTGGTTTGCCAGGGGTCGGTCAGGGCACGCCGGGCACACGGGCTTGGCATCGCTCGGACGTGTGCATGTTTCCCTCGGCGAGGACCATCGAGGAGCATCCTTGCTCATGTGGCGACAAAGCCACCACGCACGACACCGATAAAAAAGCCACAGGGAAGGGACGCCCGAGCGATGGCGAGCGGGGGCATCTGGAGAAGAGCCCACGCCCCCCGCTTCGGGGGCCCCGAGGCGGCGCCCTCGCCCGCGGCGCCGCGCCCGAGCGGCTGGCCGCCGCCGCCGCGCGCGGGGCCTGCCCGGGGCGGCCCCGCTGCCGAGGCCCCGCGCGGGCCCAGGGCTTTGCCCAGGGCGCGGCGGCGGGCGGGCCGGCGCCCGGCGGCGCCACGGCGCTGCTGCCGGTGGGGGCCCGCTGCGCTCGGCCGCCCGCGCCGATCGCCGCGGCGCGCTCGCGCGCGCGGTGGCCCGGCGGCTCGCCGCACTCGCGCTCGGCGCCGGCGCGCGCGCGCGCTCGCCCGGGGGTAGGCGGAGGGCTCGGCCAGGCGAGGCGCGGCCGGGCTCGGCGGCGAGATGCGGAGCGTACCGTGGCCGATGCACGCTGCGGGCAGCTCGAGGGGCGGCGGGGGCGGGGTTCGGAGTGTGGCGAACACGCGGCGAGGTTCGAGCCCTACCTCGGCCTCCCATCGATTCAGGTGAAGCCATCGGGGGCCCCCAGGCCGGGTGGTGACCACACCGTGTGGTGAGTCCGTGGGGATTCGGGGTCACCGCACGGTTTGGGGACTTGGGTCGTTCTCCGGGGATGTCTCGGGCGATTGGGGCCTCCAGTCGGTCCCAAGACCGTGCGCCGACGGACCGTGCGGTGAGGTCTTGGGGGGGTTTTCGAGGTTGCGCGCACGGGCCGCCATCGCACCGTTTCGGGACTCCCAAGTCGATGGCTGGTGGGGGCAATGTTCGGTTGGCTCCACCCCAAAAAAGGGAAGGACTCGGCCTGGCTGAACTCGGCCAGCCGGGCCCGGCCGAATCCAGCGCGGCCGAGCTCAGCCTGGCCGAGGTCAGCCGGCCGGGTTCCGCCTTGCCGAGTTCGGCCTGGCCGAGTCCAGCCTGAAGCAGAAGCGAAGCGTCCGGGCTCGCCTATGGGCCCACCAAAGAGTGTTCTCAGAACCTTTCGTGGTTTGCACGACATGTTCTTGGAATACTTCAGGCTGGGGCAGTCTTGTTTTAACACATCGGGTTTAATGGAGGATGACGATTAATAAACGACCGGGGGTCGTGTTCACGCGGCGGCGCCCGGGATGACGATTAGAAAAAACCGGGCCCGGGCTGGGAAACTATTTTTTTAATCGTCCCCCCCCGCCGTCCTCGGGCGCGCGCCCCCCCCCCGGTGACGAAACACCGCACAGGCGAGCCCTGCTTCTGAGCGGTCCCCCCCGGTGTGGGAAACTTTTTGTTTAATCGTTCCCCCCTCCTTTTTTTCTGGATCGTCATCCCCCATTATGTTATACCAACATTGTTTTTGTTATTCGCATATTTTTGGGTTATGAGAAATTTTCGTGGTAGGCGGCCTGCAGGAATGCGGGGACGGTCGGCCCGTGCTCAATATTTCCTGGCCGAGTTTAGCTGCTGCCGCTGGGGGGAGTGTGGCCTCAGTGAGAGGGGGGGATTATGGGCCTGTTTTCCACCACCACCATGAGTTGGAGGGGGGGATGGAGGAGGACGAAGATCACCGAGCGCGTTCCACTACTCGCAAAGTGCCTGCTCTCAAACGTCCGAAAACAACTTTCTGCTTTGGTGTACATTATCGTAGATCCCCTGCGGGGGATCCAGGCCATTTGCGAGTAGTCATTTTGCTGGAACGCGCTCGTCTAGAAGAGGAGGAGGAGGAGGAGGAGGAGGAGGAGGAGGAGGAGGAGGAGGAGGAGGAGGAGGAGGAGGAGGAGGAGGAGGAGGAGGAGGAGGAGAGGAGGAAGGAAGGAGAGGAGGAGGAGGAAGGAGGAGGAGGTGCACTCTTGGAGACTTCGCCTTCTCCCATCTCATCCGCATGGGCTTGGACCAGGCTGCCATGCCGTGAGCGAGCGAGGAGGAGGTAGGAGGAGGAGGAGGAGGAGGAGAGGAGGAGGAGGAGGAGGAGGAGGAGGAGGAGGAGGAGGAGGAGGAGGAGGAGGAGGAGGAGGAGGAGGAGGAGAGGAGGAGGAGAGGAGGAGGAGGTAGGAGGAGGAGGAGGAGGAGGAGGAGGAGGAGGAGGAGGAGGAGGAGGAGGAGGAGGAGGACCGTAGCCATTTTGGCTCAAGGGGCCTGCTCCTGAACTTCCAACCTCGCTCGAGAGATTGAGGCTTGTTTGTTTTGCAGCATCCCCACGAGACTTTCGTGGCCAGAGATTCGCGACCTCACCCGCAATCATAGCGTTCCCAAGTCAGTTTGCTCTGTACCCCCTCCAGCGCGCATGGTGGGCTGGGGATGCAGAGGTTGCAATGTGTGGAACCGCGGCTCCAAAGCCAAGTGCTTCAGCTGCGGCTCATACCGACCCGATGGACCAGGCCCGTCGTACGTGGGCCCGCAGCCTCCGCAAGGAGCTTTGACCCTCGTCGCAGGTCGCCGTCGCCAGGCTAAATCCCAGCAGGCCCTCCCACCTTGGGCCTATCGTG
>CAUYUJ010014329.1:346368-366368 GCA_963575745.1 Prorocentrum cordatum | reverse complement strand
CTGCGTGAGGGGTGGCACCGAATTTCAGAAATGTGGCAAATCCACTGTGTTTTTGGACCCTGACCCCGCGGATCTGCGTGAGGGGTGGCACCGAATTTCAGAAATGTGGCAAATGTTTTTGGACCCTGACCCTGCGGATCTGCGTGAGGGGTGGCACCGAATTTCAGAAATGTGGCAAATCCCATGTGTTTTTGGACCCTGACCCCGCGGATCTGCGTGAGGGGTGGCACCGAATTTCAGAAATGTGGCACATCCCCTGTGTTTTTGGACCCTGACCCCGCGGATCTGCGTAAGGGGTGGCGCCGAATTTCAGAAATGTGGCAAATTCTTGTGTTTTTGGACCCTGACCCCGCGGATCTGCGTGAGGGTCGGCACCGAATTTCAGAAATGTGGCAAATCCCATGTGTTTTTAGACCCTGACCCCGCGGATCTGCATGAGGGGTGGCACCGAATTTCAGAAATGTGGCAAATCCGTTGTGTTTTTGGATCTGACCCCGCGGATCTGGGTGAGGGGTGGCACCGAATTTCAGAAATGTAGCAAATCCACTGTGTTTTTGGACCCTGACCCCGCGGATCTGCGTGAGAGGTGTCGATTTCGAGCCCCCCCAGCAATTCAGACAACGCGCCCAGGAGACGCTAAAAATCTGGTTTGGGCCTCCCCCCCCCTCGCGCGGTCAATCAACTAGTTACAGTAACCTGCAAGAAGCAGAACTGTAACACTGGAAACTACAAGCTACAACTGGTACAGGAAACTGCGAACCCGCGCCTACAGCCTGGTGGCCCCACAAGGGGGCCGGCGGATTAGTCGTCAAAAAGATCAATCATACTCACACTATTTGTCATACTATTAAGAAGATCAGGAGGAGGAGGAGGAGGAGGAGGAGGAGGAGGAGGAGGAGGAGGAGGAGGAGGAGGAGGAGGAGGAGGAGGAGGAGGAGGATGAAGAGGAGGAGGAGGAGGAGGAGGAGGAGGAGGAGGAGGGGAGGAGGAGGAGGATAGGAGGAGAGGAGGAGGAGGATGAGGAGGAAGAGGAGGAGAGGAGGAGGAGGAGGAGGAGGAGGAGGAGGAGGAGGAGAGGAGAAGGAGGAGGAGGAGGATGCGGAGGCGGAGGAGGAGGAGGAGGAGGTGGAGGCGGAGGCGGAGGAGGAGGAGGAGGAGGCGGAGGAGGATGAGGAGGAGGGAGGATGAGGAGGAGGAGGAGGAGGGAGGAGGGAGGAGGGAGGGAGGGAGGGAGGAGGAGGGAGGGAGGAAGGAAGGAAAGAAGGAAGGAGGGAGGGAGGAGGGAGGGAGGAGGAGGAGGAGGAGGCGGAGGAGGAGGAGCAGGAGGAGGGGGAGGAGGGGAGGAGGAGGAGGAGGAGGAGGAGGAGGAGGAGGAGGAGGAGGAGGAGGAGGAGGAGGAGGAGGCGGAGGAGGAGGAGGAGGAGGAGGAGGAGATTGAGGAGTAGGAGGAGGAGGAGGGGGAGGTGGAAAGGGAGGACGGAGGAGCAGAAGGACGCACGAGGACGGAGGGGGAGAATGATGAGGTTGTCTGGGTGAGGGGAGGAGGGCGCAGGAGGATAGAGGATGACGCAGGAGGATGGACGGAAGAGTGTCATGTTTGGATGGCTGTGGCAGCTGAGGCCCTTCTGCCCCTTCCGCTCCGCGTTCTGCGCCGACGGCGGCGTGAACGCGGAGATGGGGGAGCTGTCGGAGAGGGCCCCGCGCTCGGCCCCTTGGCCCTCACGGGCCAGGCCCCTTGGCACCGACTCCGCGGGTACGGGGCGGTGTGTTCGCGGATGCGCCGCGCGGCAGCCCTCGTCTTCGCTGGCTCTTCGCGTGGCTCTTGCGGCGATGCGCGCCGGGCCCCGCAGGGCGACCTCGCCCCCCCCACCCAGTCCCCGAGCTCGCTCCAAATCTAGCTGACCGCTCGGAAATCGAAGAAGAACAAACGGCATAAACATACATTTTCGGCGCTCCGCGCGGAGTTCTTTGATCCGCGCAGGGCCCCACCAGCGGCGCCTCTGGCGCCGCCCTTGGCGCGCTGGTCCGGCGCAGATTCAAGAAATCCGCGAGGAGCGCCAAACGTTGATGTTTATGCCGTTTTTCCTTCTTCTAGGAAAAGAAGTTTGATCCGGGTAAGCACCCTGGAGAGGGGGCTGTGTTCTTTCGGAGGGCACCAACCATACATTCAAACCGATCCTTGCCAGGCCGATCCTGGGCCCAGTGTGATCCTGGTCGGGATCGGTGTAGGTGTATAATTGGCCTCTTTCCGTAGAAGGTGACATCTACATCGACATAACGTGTGGGAGCTCCGCGCAGATTTGCTGAATCTGCGCTGGGCCCTCCTGGCGGTGCTTCCGGCGGCGCCCCTGGCGCGCTCGGCGCGCCTGGGAGGAGTGCCCAGCGCGGGTCCAAGAAATCGGCGCGGAGCTCTGAAATGGTACGTTTGTGCCAGTTTGCTTCTTCTGCGGTTTGCCGTTGGGAAGTTGGTATTTCTGGCTTTCTGGACCCAGATACACCTTAGGCGCCTTCCGGTTGATGAGACGAGCAGTTTTTTCTCTTCCCTCCTCGTCGGTTGGTCAGGGCGGGGGGGGGCGGAATCCGAATCTGCTTTCACCGCTTGACTAACTCCATGCTTCTGCCCACCCACTTCTTCTGACCGATGGGTCACGAGGATGAGCGCCCCCCCCTCGCCATCGTAAATCACATCGCTTCTTGCTCTTGTTGGTGAGGCCCCCCCCCCCCCGCGAGGGTCGGGGGTCCAGAGGTCCGATGCTGCTGTTTTCAAGGCCCGACCCTTTTCCGCTGTCGCAGGCCTAGAGGTTGACACCAACACCAAGATCGGGGGTGTGCCTCCACCGAGGGAGGACGATGCCGATCTCGGCGATGGCGGTCATGTTCTGGCTTCCGAGGTGGCCGAACTATTGCCACCGACACCGAAATCCGGGATCATCTTCCCCATGTGGAGGCAGCCCCCTGTGCTGGCGCTGGTGCCAATTTTCACAATTTTCAGGCCTCCGACACTGGGCCGCCTGTTCCTCCCCGGCCGCTCCGCGACGGTCCGGAGGGGCCCGGCCAGGGCCCGCCGGGAAGCCGACGTGACATCAAGGGCTCAAGTCGGGCCTGTCCCTCCACAGGAGGAAGATTCAACATTGGGCAAAGCATAGTCTGGGGACGCTTTTGGGAGCATTTGTGGACCATTGTTTGGGGCATTCTCGGAGTAGTTTTAAACTTTTCGTCCAACATCCCCCTGCACAGTCGGGCCGTTGAAGAAGGAACTCGTTTCGTTGGGGAGGGGCTCGGTTTTCCTTGATTTTGTTTGCAGTTCTTCTTGGGTCTTCTGTGGGAAGTCGAAGTTGCACTTCTGGAGAAGAGGGGCCGGACGAAAGGGGGGGATTGGGAAAGGGGGGGTTACGAAATCTGCTGCATGCAGCTGGTTTCGGCCCCACCGAGGGGCACATTCCTCGATACATGGCCGCCTCCGGCGCCGGGCGGCGCCGGGAGAATCAGCTGCGTGAGCTGCTTCTCACCCCCCCCCCTTTGCTATCCCCCCCTTTCGCCCAGCCCGAGAGAAAAGGGGCCTCGTTCCCCCCCCCTCCTCTCCTCCTCCCTCCTCCTCCTCCTCCTCCTCCTCCTCCTCCTCCTCCTCCTCCTCCTCCTCCTCCTCCTCCTCCTCCTCTTATCTGGGGTTCCTTTCTGGCAGCGCTTCGACTGCAGGGGGGACAGGCCCGACGGACCACCGGGCCGCCCGTATCGCTCCCGCGGGCCGCCTCTGCGGCGCTCCGGCGCGGGGGGGCCCGGCTGGGGCCCGGCGCCGGGGAGGCCGGCGTCTCCGGAGGAGAATGAGCACACAGACACAATTCAGCGTCGATGCCCTAGAAAAAGTGCGGGGAAAGTCTGGGAAGTGGGGGGGGTGGGGGGAGGGCAAAAACCCAGAACATGCGGGAAAGATGGGAAGTGGGGGGGGGGAAGACAACAACTCAGAAAATACGGGACAATATGGGAAGTGGGGGGGGAGGACAACACCTCAGAAAATACGGGACAATATGGGAAGTGGGGGGGGAAGACGAAAACCCGGAAGATACGGGAAAGTATGGGAAGTGGTGGGGGGAGACAAGAACCCAGGAAATACGGGAAAATATGGGAAGGGGGGGGGGGGAAGACCAAAAGCCCAGAAAATAGGGGAAAATATGGGGAGCATGTGTATTTGTGGGTATTTCTCTGTGTGTCCCAGGGCCCCTTCAGACGTGGCCTCAGGGGCGGGAGGGTGTCCGCCCGCGGAGGGCGTGATGATGTTCCAATCTGCTTTGGCCTCGGTCACCAGAGAGAGCTTCGAGCACCAGACACAAAGTAGAGAACCTCGAGGGCTTTCGCGCGCCGGGCCCTGGGAGACGCTCGTCCCGACGCCGTCTCGACACGCTTTCTCGACACTTCTTTCCCGGCGCTCTTCTCGGGGTGCTCGACGTGCTTTCTGGGGTGTGGTCCTGAAGGACGGTGGGAGCAGCAGGAGGCGAGGGCTCCAGGAAGCCGACGTAAAGGCGGGAGGGTGTCCGCCGGCGAAGGGCGGGCGGGAGGCGGGCGGGAGGCGGCGGGGGCCGGCGCGGGACGTCCACGAGTCGGGGGTCCACGGCTGCCGGAATCGGCTTCTCTGACGGGCCTGCTTTTCCACCACCACCACCATGAGTTGGAGGTGGAGGGCGAGGAGGAGGAGGAGGAGGAGGAGGAGGGGAAGGAGGAGGAGGAGGAGGAGGAGGAGGAGGAGGAGGAGGAGGAGGAGGAGGAGGAGGAGGGGAAGGAGGAGGAGGAGAACCCCCTCCCCCTCCAACTTGGTGCTGGCGGTGGTGGAGAACAGGCCCATCATTCTCGGCGGCGAGCGAGGGGGGGAACGATCAGAATGGGTGCGGAAAGGATGGGCACGCAGACCGACAGAAGTGCCTGCTCCTTTTGAACTGGGCCCGCTGTCCGCGCCGCCGCGGGCGCTGTCCCTCGAAGACACGAAGCCGCTCGCCCGACAGCGGCCGTTGTCGATTTTGGGCAACACTTGCTGTTGGGCACTGTGCCCACTCTCTTTGTGCCCATTCCCGTCGCCCCAAGGGGGGGGGGAAGCGATAAGGGGCGGGCCTTCGCAGAAGTCTCGGAAGTACCCCGGCCTTCCGAGGAGTCTTCGAAGCCCTCCCCGAAGACTCGGGCCGCCTCTCAGAAGGCCCGAGGGCTTCTGAGAAGTCCCGCCGCCTGCTGGGAGGGCCCTCTCGCTCGCCGCCGAGCCTCTGTCCCACCGTCCTCCTCCTCCTCCTCCTCCTCCTCCTCCTCCTCCTCCTCCTTCCCTCCTCCTCCTCCTCCTCCTCCTCCTCCTCCTCCTCCCCTCCTCTCCTCCTCCTCCTCCTCACTCCTCCTCCTCCTCCGCTCCCCCCCTCCCCCATCTCCTCCCCCCCCCCCATCCCCCATCTCCTCCTCCTCCCCTCCTCCTCATCCTCCTCCTCCTCCTCCTCCTCGTCCTCCTCCTTCTCCTCCTCCTCCTCCTCCCTCTCCTCCTCCTCCTCCTCCTCGCCTTCTTCCTACTTCTCCTTCCTCCTCCTCGGGTCGCCTACGGCCCCGGGGGGGAACGGTGCACCGCAGGCCTCTCCGTCGGCCGCTCGGCAGCTGGCGCTCCGAGGCCGCGGTCACCTTCCGGGAGTTCGCGCCCGTGTCCCTCGAGATCCAGATGGGCAAGGTGCCGGACCCGAAGGTGGCGCACGGACTCGGGGAAGCGTAAGGTTATGTCGGGCCTGTCCCCCTCCAGGGGGATTTTCGACGAAGAATAAAACATACCCCCAAAAGGCCCCCAAAAGGTCAAACAATATTCAAAAAATAGGCCCCAGACTGTTTTTGGATCATTGTTTGATTATTTTTGGGGTATCTTTTTTTTGTTCGTGGAAAACCCCCCTGTAGGGGGACACGCCCGACGTAAATGTAAGGCTCGAGTAAACAGGAGCTCGGGTTTGCCGACGTTGTTTTGACGAGCGCAACCTGGATGTTGACGCTCCGGTTTTTTTGGGGGGTGTCTGCAGCGGGAGCTCGCGCCGAATTTCCGATGGGGTCTCGTCTTTTTTCATGATGGCCCCGCCAGACCGACTCGAGTCCCCCGTACCCGAGTCTTGAGTCTCTTTGACAGAGCCGCACGCAGCGCAGCTCGGGTGTTGCCAGGAGCGGTCTCGGCCCAGGGTGCCCCCGTTGGTTTCCAGGGAGGCCCTCACGGCCTCCAGAGCACCCCTCAAGGGGCCTAGCTGGGGCGCTCTGGGATGCTTCGGGGTCTTCTCTGAGGGCCGTCTTGGGCCATCTCGAGAACATCTGAGCCCCCGAGGCCCACTGGAAGGCGAAAGGGCGAGATTGCCACACCTATGTCAGTTTGAATGATTTGGGTCGCTTGTGTACATTCTTCGGAGGCTCTTGGGCCACTTCGTGCCATCTCGCGTCCACCTGGGGCCTCGCAGTACGGAATCCTGGAGGTAAGCTGGGATTACCTGGGGTAGTCTTTGAGCTATCCTGGACCACGTGCTACCAGGGGGATCCAGACCCTTTGGGGATGGGATCGAGGGAGTGATCATAAAGGGTTCGGGTTCTAGTGGACGTGCAAAAACGACCACACAGGAGACCCACACGGGACACGTTTCGCTGGAGATTTCCTGACAATGCATGCAGAAATCGTGAACTCGTCTCAGTTCCAGCTACTTTGGGGGTCTGGACAGCCACGCTCCCTGTTAAAAAAACGTATCGGCGCACATGGCTGTATTCCCACCCCTATCCCCAACAGCCGACCTCTTTTGTTTCGATTCGTCTCTTCACCTTTGTTGCTGGTTTTCGGATGCTTTGGTGGGGTAATTTTGACAGGGCTGGCGCCCTAAACCACCTGCGCCCATTGGGCCATGAGGCTGGTGAGTTAGCGGGTGGATTCAGCAGTCGCTGCCATATGCAGGCGCGCTGCCGCGCATATCCTCCACCGCGTTGCCAGGGGAGTCCAGTTAAGACGCTGAAATAAGGACCACTTTGGGCTCAGGAAAGGCCTTTGTTTTTGGGCGGTTCTGTAGATCCAGGTCGGGTACCTGTTCGTGGCCGAGGTTTGTCGTGTCCAGGAGAGCCACTCCGTGCGTCGTTCAGCCTTCCAGATGGACGAACGAAAACTGCAGGGGGAACGGCAGGATTGTCGGTGCCCCTGATCTTGACCACTTCCGAGCGCATCTCCCCTGGGGGATGACGAGCATGGGGAAGCTGAGGGTTGCAGGAGGTGGTGATCACGGGGAGGGAGGACGAGGACGTGGGCGAGGCCCGGGACTGCCCCGGGGCTTCTGTTTTGCTGCCAGGTGGTCAAGCCCTTCCTGGAGAAGCTGAGCGAGACGAACGAGCTCTGGAAGGTGGCACTGGGCCGGATGCGGCTGAGTGAAGACTTTCAGGCCGCGGCAGGGGCGCCTCAGCGCAGCACGCGACGTCGGCCCGCATCCTCCCCTCTCCATGCTCGGGCCTGAGGCGGCCGCGGGGCGAGGTCGCCAGGCGGCCTCGGAGCTGCGCTGGCTCTGCCCACAGTTCTGCCATGCTTCTTTGCTCAACTGGCGCTTCTCCGGTGCCCACTCTTGCGCACAGGCCTTGCACGTCCGATTCTGAGCGTGCGTTGACCCTCTTGCGCGTCGCGCCCGTCTGTGGCTGCCCGGGCGAGCAGGCGGTTCCAGCTCGCGCAGTTCTCGACGATATGGGGCAGTGGGGGCACAGCCAAAGCTCCATTATCACCTCATGTGAGGAAGGACGCGGCCCAATTGTTTCGTATGGATCCTGCTCAGGAGGTGTAGTAGTGTGTTTGTCTGGTGCGGGTTGAATCTGGTGCGGGTTGAAGATCGACCCCAGACGGCACCATCCGAGGAGCCCGACCGCGCGTTGTTCTCAACCGCAGCTTGCGCCACATGTGGGTACAATCACGGCGGCTTCACAAGTTGAATTCCGGCGGTCCAAGCGCCCACAGACAGCTCCCAGACAGGGTGTTGCTAGAAGTACCTCTGGCCCAAGGTCCCCCTAGATTCTCGGGGTGGCCCAGACGGCCTCCGGGGCACCCCTCACGAGGCCCAGAGGGCCCCAGGGGGCTCCAGAGTGGAGCGGAAAGCTGGGGACACCCTGGGCCAGGGGCACTTCTCGCAACACCCGGCCAGAGAGGCGTGGCTCTGGACACGGGCTCCAGAGGACGGCTTCCCCATCTCCCGTCCCGTGCAGAGCACCGTGGCCGCCCGACGTGCGTCGTGTGTTTGGGTGGCACTTCGGCCCGGCGCGGCGAGGCCCGGGAGTTCTTCAAGCTGATGGAGAAGCAGAGGTGGGCGCCTTTTCTGATTGCATGTCAACCCATCGGTCGTTGGCAGTACACATTTTTTACACACATATATATATATATACATATATATATATATATATACATATTCACAAGACTGCAGTGGCGCTTCGCGCCATGCACCTTTATCCTTGAAGTTTGGTGTGCAGGCGGAATGGCAGGAAGGTCAAGCCGACAATGCAGCGATGATTCCTTGTTGCCTTTTCCAGCGTCGCCGCGAAAACATGTTTTTCGTTATCCTTCCTGCATGCTTCGTTTTCTGCATTCTCGCCATACCCTGCGCATTTTCCCCGTCCTCCTCAGCTCTTTTTGCGCAGGCTCCTCCTTGGAGAGCCTCTGGGGGCCTCTCAAAAGTTTCAGGCTTTCTTAAGGCCTTCTGGAGGCCTCCTGGGTGTGTTCTGGAGGTTCTGGGGGCTTCCTCGGGCCACCCTGCCTCCAACCGTGGTCTCCCTGAACGACCGTTTCACGATTTGGAATGCTTCGGAGGTTGTCTTGGGGCCGTCTTGGGCCGCCATGGGAATCTCTTAGGGCCAACTTTGACCCCTTGGACTGCCTGGAAGCCCTTTCGGATTGTTGTGGGGCGGCTTCGGACGCCCAGAAGACTGCCGTATTGGAGCGTCGGGAAGCCGAAAAGAGGAGAAACCCCAAAGTCACCAACAAACCAGCAGAACATCAATGATGTTTGCCTCTTGGGGCCTTCTTGGGAGTGCTCTTGGAGGCTTTTTGAGGCCTTTGGGGCCGTCCTGGAGGCCTCTTGAGCCATCTTGAGGTCACGTCGCCCGCCCGGGTCACGTCGCCCTCGCCTCGCCCTCGCATCTTGAGGTCGTGGGGGGGTTTCCCCCGCCCGGGCTTATAAAAATATAGGAAAAGGAATATCGTGGGAGCTCTAGATTCCAATCTGCTTTAGGCGCCTTCCTACTTCAGTGATCGGATGGCTTCACCGGTTCCGTCCTCTTTAGGGGGCGGGCGGACGCCCAAGCTATCTTCAACGCTTCCCTACTTCATGTTTCTGCTTGCTTCTTACGACCGATGGGTACTACCAGCTGCCCGCTGTTCCTCTCCGTGCGACTCTAGGCCTCCCACATTGGTTCCGAGCAGATGAGGTCGGAGGACCGCGCCGCATCGCCGACGCGTCGGCGATGCGGCTCGGTGTGGAGCCCGATCTTCTCCACGCCGACGGCGCCGATGCATCGCCGACGTCGCCCATGCATCGCGAAAGCATGGGTGATGCATCGGCGATGAGGCGCGATCCTCCGGCCCAGTCTACTCGAACCGCATGTGGAAAGGCTCAAACCGACTGAGTCTCGGGCTGGAATGTCTGACTCTGGTGCACGCCCCAGTCAGCGCATGGCTCAGACTCGACCCACAGTCTGTCGACAAACGCAGCCTCTGGCGGCGGGACCCCGGCTATCGTCGAAGCTTGCAATTTCGCTGGCACATCGGACGGCGAACGACCGCGCCCTTTTACTTTTACCTGCCGCAGGTAGGTAACATTCCGCTTGTGCCCCTGTAACCTTGAGTGCCCTCCTCTAGGGTTAAGTCAAAGATAGTCAAGAAATCGTCAGGATAAGTTTTTTTCAAGTACTTCTGAGTATGTTTTGAACATGTTTGACTATTTTTTATTTGTCGTCCAAACTCCCCCTATCGGGGGACATGCTCGACCTAAGCTTATGCCCCTGTCGCCATGAGTGCCCTCCTCTGGGGGTTCAGGCATGGCCGAGGCAGAGCACGGGGATTCCGCAAGAGCGCCCGTCGCAGAGCCTCGGGCACCAGGCGCTGACCTCCGTGGCTGCGAGATGGAGGCCTGCAGCGCACATATGCTGCGGCACTGTGGCTCCTCCTCTCTTCGTCCTCCTCTTCCCCCTCGCCCCCAGGGAAGGGCGGGGGGGAAGGGGGGAGGAGCAGGCAGGCTCGCCCCCCCCAGGGAAGGGGCGAGCCCCCTTTCCTGGGGGCTCGCCCTCCTCGCCCCCAGGGAAGGGCGGAGGTTAGCAGGCAGGGCGGGGGGGGGGGAAGGGAGAAGCATCGCATCCACACTCGCTCGCGGGAGCCTCTGGGCTCTGGCCACACCGAACGTGGCGCAGTGCCTGCCGACAGCGCGGCACAACTGGTGAACGAGCAGGCCTGACGCTTCGCTCGCTGTGATTTTGGACCATCGTCGCACGGATGGGCTCGCGTGCCGCTCATGAGACACAGGCTTCCAGCGGCATGCCGCTGGAGAACATGCAGGAGTCTCCTTCTTGTTTGTATGTTCGCATGCTTGGGGCGGCCACCCAGGTGATAATTGTGGCAGGGGCAGGCGGTCGGGGAACTTTTTGGTTAGCGAGTCACGCCGCCGGTTCTGGCCCTTCGCGCTTGGGCACGACACGCTATCAACGTTCCTGTTCCCAAGCATCAATGTCCCGAGCTTTTCCCAGCCTCCCGCCCCGCGGAGCTGATCGACACGCTATCCTCTCGCAGGGCATAGCGTGTCGCCGGGGCCGCCGCCGCGACACGCTAAGCGAAAATTCTGGACTGTATCAGTTGCTCTAGTCTGCGCGGCCATGCGAGGCCGAGGATACGGTGGTGCGTGGAGGCAGACGGTATCAGATCAGAACCATGTCGTGCAATCCCCTGGCAGCGTCAGGCAGCCCACTCCCTCTCCTGTTCCCCCGCTCCCTTCTCCTCCTCCTCCGTCCCCTCTTGAACCTGTTCTTGCACAGGGAGCGTCCAGTGTACCGCTTCCGTGGCAGTCGGGCCGAGATTGACAAAACTGGCGAGCCCTCAGGGGGTTCCATGCAAGCGAGCACAGACGGCGGCAGCCTGGCCGGTCATGCTCAGTGAGAGCCTCGTCAGATGTCTCAGGACTCTTTGCGCGCGGCGAGAACCAGCAGGCGCAAACTCCACGTGCGGTGCCGACCGCCTTGGCGCGGCTGCGTTGCATCCATCGAAGCAGAAAGCATGGCACACACACACACACACACGCACACGAACTTTCAGAGCTCCGCGAGACTTTCTCTCGGATCCGCGCTGTGCTCCCCGAGGCGGCGCCTCCTGGCGCCGCCATGGGCGCGCTCCGCGCGCCAGGGAGGGGTGGGGGAGGTCCAGCGCCGATCCAGGAACTCCGCGCAGCGTTCCGAGGGTGTGTGTCTTCTTGCCGCTGCTGGTCTTGATCTCATCGCTTCGCTCGTTCCGCCGGCCCGTAGTGCGCCATCGCAGGCGCCTGCCCGCGCGTTCGGCCTCTTGGGGCCTCTTGGGGGCCCCGTGGGGCCTCCAGGGGGCGTCCCAGGGGCTCTCTGGGGCCTTGGCATCGCTCGTACGTGTGCATCTTTCCTTCGGCGAGGACCATCGAGGAGCATCCTTGATCATTTGGCGAAAAAGCCACGCACGAAACCAAAAGAAACACAGGAAATGGACGTCCGAGCGATGGCCAGGGGCGGCCTCTTGGGGCCCGGCCTCCTGGTCTTTTTCCTGGTGGCCCCTGCGGGTTTTTGTCCCGAGATTCGTTGGGGCTCTTGCTCGCCTTGAGAAAATCAAGCGGTGGCGAAGCGTCCTGGCTCGCCTACAGCCCTACCAAGCAATGTTCTAAGAACCTGTTGTGGTTTTCGCGAAATGTTCTTAGCACATGTCTGGTTGACATTGTCTCGTTTTGACACATCGGGTTTATGTTCTAAGAACAGTGCTTTGGTTCTTAGAGCATTTGTGGGTTCTAAGAACATTTCGTGGTAGGGCTATAGGAAGGCCGGGACTGTCGGTCCCTGCTCAAGGCTGGGCGGAAGCCGCCCACGTCACGTCCGACAGAGGCCGGGGCAGGGAGCGCTTCGAGCAGGAGATCGACTTCGGAACCGATGGACTCCTGAATTGGTTTTCTCGTCGCATGGCTCTAGGCATATCCAGAGTGCTCCGTAGAGCTGCAGAGCATTCCGAGTATCTTGCTCGCAGGTGCGGCGGAGGAGCTAGTTTCGGGGTAAGTCAAGCCTGCAATCAATGTCCTATTCGAGCGCTTGGGCGGCGAGGGGGGCAACGAATGGAGAGGGGTGGGGGGTGGGGGGGGGGAAAGGTGCCCTCCTCGGGCCCGGAAGGTCCCCTCGTGTGCCGTAAAGGGCCTCATTCTGGGGCCCTTAGGTGGCTATTCCGGGGCCCTGGAGGGCCCCGTCTCTGGAGCCCTCGCTGCACTCCCCCCTTGATCGCCCCCCACACTGATCGCGGCTCAAGGTGTGCACGTGTCAGTTCCATCCGCGGAGTTCCTGGTGCCTGGAACAGCCCCCATCCAGAGTCAGAGCCCACATGGACGTCGAGCTGGCGGGCCTGCTTTGTCCAGCCTGCTATGAGAAAGAACTCCAGCGAGAGGGAGGAGGTGAGGGAGCTGGGGGACGAGGACGAGGAGGTCGACGAGGATGAGAGCAGAAGGTGCAGGAGAAAACTGGAGGAAGGAGGAGGAACGCTGGAGGCGAGGGGAGGGGGGAAGGCGGCAGGAGGATGGCTGGTTGGCCCGGGAGGTCGGAGGGACAGTAGGAGGACCAGAGGCGGTGGACGGAGGAGTACCAGTGTTGGGGGCTGGAGGGGTGAGGCGAGAAATGGGGAGGGCGGGTGGAAGGGAGGCGGAGTGGAGAGAGTGCGGAGAAAAAAGCAGAGGAGCAGGAGGAGGAGGAGGAGGAGGAGGAGGAGGAGGAGGAGGAGGAGGAGGACGGAGGAGAAGGAGGATGAGCATGATGAGGCTCTGTGCCCCCGCTTGCACCTGCTCCACTCGACTTTCCCATTACTGTAGCCACGAATCATGGGTTTGCATCGTTGGTGTGGTCTTGCATGTGGTCTCTCAGGCTCGACGGTAACCCACCAGCGACATGCCAATGCAGAGCATGAGCTGGACGAAGCATGTGGAAAAGGTGGAGGAGGAGGAGCTGAAGTGAGAACGGATGGTGATATCGGTGGTGGTCATGTGGTAATATGGCTGCGATGGTGAGGGCGACCATGAGGGCGATGGCGCGGATGAGCACGGGAGCAGGATGGACAGGGAGCACGAGAAGGAGAGGAGGAGAGAGGCGAGGAGGGCGGAGGCAGCATGGATGATTGAGAAGAGAGGGGGAGGAGGAGGAAGGTGAGCGTTTTTTCCCTCCCAGGGTAATGCTCATCACCCGGGCTAGACCAACGCTAACGATCGCACTGGGACGAGTGGCCTGGACCCCCCCACTACATGCTGTGGTTCACGCAGGCGATTAACGCGCCGGTGGCGCGGACGCACCCTGGCGGGTGCACGCCGCGGCCGCTGTTATCGTTACCCTCTCGCACTGCAACCCACCCACCCCCGTCCCCCCCGGGTGATGACCCTTACCTGGGGAAGAAAAAAACGGTCACGAGGACGATGATTTTGATGTTTACGGTCATGGCGGTGACAGACAGTCATGAGTCATGAGCTATGGGCCGAAGCCGTGGGGCGGAGCAAGTAGAGACGAACCGGCTTATCGAAGCGCGAGAAACGCACTTCGATATTTGCTCGTTGGGTACGGGGCATCAGGATGGTATCATAGACGATGACGATGATGAGGATGACAAAGATGACGGGGAGGACGCAAAGTCGGATGGCAGGGGGTCGGGACAGGCTTGAACGGAATGTGGGACGAAAGTGGGGACAGGCATGGTTCCCTCAACAAATCTTGCACTTAGGTTGTTGTTTTTGTTCCCGACCATCCTGTGGCGTTGGGTCCTCGTATTGAAGAGGCAGCGCCCAGCCTTCTGTCCGTCCCTACTCTCCTCCTCCCCATCCTTCCTCCTCCTGTGCTCCCGCTGCCCTCCCCCCTTCTCCCACCCTTGCCTCTGCCCTCCGCAAGTCCTCATCATCAGCATCATCAGCATCATCAGCATCAGCACCACCATCATCATCATCATCATCGTCATCATCAGCATCATCAGCATCATCATCATCATCATCATCATCATCATCCGCATCAGCAGCATCACCAGCATCAACAGCATCATCATCATCATCATCATCATCATCATCATCATCATCATCATCATCATCATCATCATCATCTTCATCTTCATCTTCATCTTCATCATCATCACCACCACCACCATCATCATCATCATCATCATCATCATCATCATCATCATCACCATCGCCATCGCCATCGCCATCGCCATCATCCACATCATCACAATCGCCATCGTCAGCATCGTGCCTCTGCTCTCCGTGTTTGCAACATTCCGGTACACCCCTCACACGGTTCGTGGCCCCGTAGGGAGCTCAACCGAAGGCCCCCATGGTTGTGTTCACATGCATCCCGCGCCCATTTCGGCACGCCCTTCACACGGCTCGTGGCCCCATACGGAGCTCAACCGATGACCCCAATGGCTGCGTTCACATCCGTCCCGAGCCCATTTCGGCACACCTCTGACACGGCTCGTGGCCACATAGGGAGCTCCACCGAATGCACCAGTGGTTGCGTTCACATGTGTCCCGAGCCCATTTCGGCACACCCTCACACGGTTCGTGGCCCCACGGGGAGCTCCACCGAAGGCCCCAGTGGTTGCGTTCACATGCGTCCCGCGGCGCGTCTGTCTGTCTGTCTGTCTGTCTGTCTGTCTGTCTGTCTGTCTGTCTGTCTGTCTGTCTGTCTGTCTGTCTGTCTGTCTGTCTGTCTGTATTCATGCATGCATGCATGCATGCATGCATGTATGTGTACATATAATCATAACACAGAGTGCGCCAGGCAAACTACACCACATATGTTGCTCCACATGTATCACACAACATATATTGCCAGTCACCCACGGTTTGGGGTCCACGCTGGCTTACAATCTGGTCGTTATGAGACTGGTCCGGAAATGGTGAGCAGGAGGGGGATGGTGATGCGATTCATATTTTGTTGGCGGCAATGTTGATGCAGATTTGGTTGCTGACGAGTAAGGATAATGCTGAGAAGGAGGCGGAGGAGGAGGGAAGCACAAAGTGAGAGGGCCATGGGATACACCGAGGTGGGAGGAGGAATGGGTTGTATGGATGGAGGGAGGGGGAAGATAACATTGCCGATAGGGTGCGAGAGGAAGGAAGGAGGGAGGGAGGAGGGGGCGGGAGGAAGAGCAGGAGAGGGAGGGAGGAAGGAGTGAGGGAGGGAAGGAGGGAGGAGGAAGGATGAGGGAGGAAGGGAACGACGGAGGGAGGAGCGAGGCGGGTGCGGGAAGGAGGAAGGAAGAGGAAGGGAAGGACCGGAGGCGGCGGTGGCAGATGAAGATGAGGAGGGTGAGGAGCACCAGGAGGCTGAGGAATCATAACCAATAACGGCCAGAACATCTAACTTGATAGTGGAGGAGGAGAAAGAGGAGGAAGAGGAAGGAAAGGAGTAGGATCAGGAGGAGGAGGAGGAGGAGGAGGAGGAGGAGGAGGGGGGTGGGTCCGAGCGATGAAAGGTGCGGCCGAGCTAACGGGCGCACACCCAGCTGTTCAGCAGGCTATGGCATGGCGCCCGCCGAAGTCGAGCACCACGAGCAGGGGGCGGGGGCGACGGCGCCCTGGCCGCAAGACGGCCAAAGGCCCCTGCCGTCCCCCACCGCCGCCACCCCCCGCCAGCCCCAGTGGCTCCAGAAAGTCCAGGGAGGTCTTCGTGGGCGGGGTTCGGCGTCGTCCGCAGCGAAGCGGACGGAGGCGAGCTCCTCCCCGACGTCGCCGACGAACACGTCCGTGCCCAGCATGGGCCCACGGCAGATGCTCGCGCGCGAGTCGGGGGCGATGGTGGGCGTCCCCTTGCTCTTGTCCTTGCCCTTGTCTGGATCCGACGGGCGGAGGGGTCAGGCCATCCGCCCAGGCGTCGTCGATCTCGTCGGGAGGCTCGCCGTCGACCGCCGTGCCGCCGCCATCCACCGCAGCCGCATCGGCCGCCCGCGTCTCGCCGCCGCCGTGAACTCCAGGAGCTCCAGGGAGGGCCGACTTGCCACCAGCGCCGCCGCGCCCGCGGCGCCGCCGGCGCCGAGGCGCCGCCGCGTCGCCCTGGAGCGCCGCCAGCACGGGTGCCACCTCCGGAGCGCCCAGCACCGCTCGGCCGCGCGAAGCAGCCGCACTGCCTCCGTGGAGTGGCCCGCGGCCAGGCCGCGGGCGTGCGCGGCCAGGGAGGTCCCGCACGAGGCCTCCACGGCGCAGCCACGCCTTCCGGTCGCCCCCGGCATCGGACCCGCGGCGAGCGCGCGAGGCCGAGTCAGCGCGCGGCCCAGCGACGAGGGACCTGATCCAGTGAGGCCGAGGAGGAGGAGGAGGAGGAGGAGGAGGAGGAGGAGGAGGAGGAGGAGGACGGAGGAGGAGGAGGACGGGGAGGAGGAGGAGGAGGACGGGGAGGAGGAGGAGGAGGGGAGGAGAGGAGGAGGAGGAGGAGGAGGAGGAGGAGAGGAGGAGGAGGAGGAGGAGGAGGAGGAGGAGGGCTGGATCCAGAGGGCCAGCTGCAGGAGGAGCAGGCGGAGGTGGCACAAGGATCAGGCGGAGGAGGAAGAGGAGGAGGAGGGGCCGATGGCGGAATAGGGGGCGGAGGCGCAGGAGGAGGAGGAGGAGGAGGAGGAGGAGGAGGAGGAGGAGGAGGAAGAGCTTGCGAGCGGCCCCGGCTGCACCGGTCTGCGCCTGCGGCGCGACCCGCCCGCGGAGGCGAGGAGCGGCGGCGGAGGCAGCGGCGAGGCGGACGGAGCCTCTCCGCCGGGCGGTGCCCCCCCGCGGCCGCAGGCCATGCTGCAGTGGCAGCTGGACGGCATGCGGGCCTTCTGCGAGGGCGGCGCGCCGCCCCCGATGCCGCCGGGCATCACGGAGGACCCCCCCGCGCCGGCCGGGCCCAGCGCTCTGCCGCGGCAGGGCGGCCCTCGTCGGCGAGCGCGCGAGGAGGCCACGCCGCCGACCCGGAGCTCCGACGCACGGCGCGAGTTACGCTTCGGAGGCGTCTCCCGCCGTGCTCGGCTTTCCTGTCGAGCAGTGGCGAGGCGTCCTGGGTTGCCTATATAGGCCCACCACGTACTGTGCGGATGACCTTTTGTGGATTGTTCGACATGTTCTTACGGTAGGTCTGCGTCGTGTCGACTGGCGGCGACCCCGCCGTCGGCGTTCAACTTTGAACGCCGCCTGCGACCCAGAAACGGTCGAGGTTGACCGAGCTGATATTTCGGAAACGCCCGATCGTTCAAGATTGAACGATCCCCGCTGTGTCAGAAACCAGCGCCGGGGTCGACACGACACGAACCTGCCGTAGGACACTTCCTGCTGAGACTGTCGTGTCTTAAGACATAGGGCTCATGTTATAAGAACCTCGTTTTTGCTCCTGGAACACTGTTGGGTTCTAAGAACACGTGGTGGTGGGCCTACAGGAATGCCAGGACGGTCGGTCCCTGTTCAATTCTGGGGGGGGGGGGGGGCCTTCGCCGGGCCCTGGGGCCGTCACGAAACGTCCCGGAGTGAATTCCCGGCCTTGGGGAAAAAGGCCGTGACTTTTGGGGGCCGCGGTTAGAACGCAAGCAACGCGCCGGATTCTTAGGGATCTCGATGCCGCTGCCCCTGCCTCGTTGTCGCCTTTTTGGGGGTCATGGCGTCGGGGAGCAAACAATGACATACATATAAACTGCGGGAGGTCCGCGCGGATTTCTCAGAGTGCGCTCGGCTCCCCCTGGCGGCGTCTCGGGCGCCGCCGCCCTTGGCGCGCTGCGCGCCCGCCAGGGAGGGTGGTCCAGCGCGGATCCAGGACATCGACGCGGAACTCCGACAGCTTATTCTATGGTTCTGCTGTTACCTGTCCCTCGGGAACTCGATGCCGCTATTTGCCTCGTGGTCGCTTCTTTCCTGCCCCCTGACGGGCCGTGTTGCTCGGTTCCTCCAGGATCGGTCACGCTCCAGGTGGGCCGTTCGCCAGAGTGATTTTTGATGCGCGGATTTCGGCGGGTGCGGGGGTGGTGGCGTTTAGTCTAAGCAGGCAGGCGGTTAGTGTCGCATCGGATGCAGCGAGCGGCAAGCCGCCAGCCAGCCCTCAATCGGTCGCAACCGATCCGGGCGTTTCGATTGTTTCGCCGTTCGTTCCTCACGATCTCGGTGGCCAGTGCTCGGAGAGGGATCTCCAGGCAGCGCCACGTTGCCGACGTATGGTTTGATGTCGTCAGCCGCGCGGCGCACGTATGGCCCAGAAGCCGGTCTTGCCAAAACAGCCAGGGGCCTGTCCCATCACAGGGGTTGGGGTGCGCCCGAAAAGGGGAATGACCCGCAGCGGATGTTTTACGGCATCCTACACAAGAAGTCGGAAACGTTTTTGGACTGATTGTCTGGGAGGGTCCACAACGTTTCGCACCCCCTCTCTCTCCCCCCAACCGTCCTGCTCACTGTTCCTGCTGCTGGTGGTGATCCTCCTCCTCCTCCTCCTTCCCCCTCTCCTCCTCCTCCTCCTCCTCCTCCTCCTCTTCCCCGCTCCTCTTCCTCCTCCTCCTCCTCCTCCTCCTCCTCCTCCTCCTCCCCTCCTCCTCCTCCTCCTCCTCCTCCTCCTCCTCCTCCCCCTCTCCTCCTCCTCCTCTCCTCCTCCTCCTCCTCCTCCTCCTCCTCCTCCTCCTCCTCCTCCTCCCCCTCCTCCTCCCCCTCCTCCTCCTCCTCCTCCTCCTTCTCCTCCTCCTATTTACCGATTTACCGATTTACCCACTGGTCGGCCGCAGGTCACTCCCTGCGGACGACGCTTGGACGGGCGCAGCCACGGCTGCACCTGGACCTCAGAGGAGGTCGATGAAGAGCGCGAAGACCCAGCACCTGACCATACCCGTCCCCAAGAGGGGCCAGACGGGCTTCCAGAAGATGAGTAATCTGCCGCCTCGGTACCTGATAGAGCCCACCAGAGCATCCAGCACCAAACAAGAATCTGCAGACTTGCTCAGACACCAACATCCACAAACTGAGCAGCCAGGAACTCCACAACACTGGCGAAGACCTGCAGCAGAAAAACCACGCCCCAGTGACGTGTCAATCACCACCGCCCAACCTCATTTGAGCGTCCACGCTGGCGAGAAACTCAATCGACCGCGCCTTGGCACATCGAATGATAGTCTTTAGTTGATTCTTACGAACATCAGTGTCTTTGGCCGCGCCAGGGCATACAGCTTTGAGCTTAAGCACCTTACGCGTCACGTCAGTGGACGAGCCAGCACAACGCACACACATGCAAGCCAACCCATCCCACTGCATAGCATGGCCTTGCTGCATGAAGAAAGCGTGCGCGGCCTTCTGGGGCGCATCAGAAGAGTCGACAACAGCATGCCCAGGTACTTCAACTCCTGCATCCGCATCCGCTGCCTGCACCGCTTCTTGCACAGCTTCACTCCGTACAGGCGAGTAGGTAAGTCCATCCACTGTACCGAAAATGAGGTCCATCTGCATCTTCTGAAGAGCTGTAGGTTGGCACCTCTTACGCGTTCCCCAAGAAAGATTATTGAAATGCGTAGTCGTTGCCGCCCGAACTCCACAATGCCTGCAACGCCACTCGCCAATATCATCAGACCTCCAGAACTCGTGCTCCAAGACCGTGATGCGTGGCTGAGAATTGGGTGGACGACGCTGACGATCATGAGTGTCCCAGAGCTGCTGCTGAAACAATCTGCATAACGTGAAACCCAAGTATCTGGCCATGAGCTTAGCTTGAGCCAACGCCAACTTGAACAAATCACGATAGCCTTCCGCATAGCCAATATCTTTCGCCCCCAGCTT
>CAUYUJ010014329.1:336368-341368 GCA_963575745.1 Prorocentrum cordatum | reverse complement strand
TGCTTGATCTTGATATCCTGGAAACCACACTTTAGCTCCAGCAGTCTTGAACTGGACGGGGCAGAACCACTGGAAGGGGCGGCATCGCTGTGCCCAACCTTTGCACGCTTACTAGCGTGCTTTGGAGAAGTCGAACGAGGACTGTCGACATGTTTACTGGCAGAAGGTGAGTCGGACACGCTATCGCTGTCCAAAACTGGAAGCTTGCCTTCCTTCTTGGTGTTCTGAACCTTTACCTTAGGCTCCACATTGAATTTCCCGCATACTTCCAAATCAAGAATTTGTTATTGCCCTTTGTACTTGTCCACGAAATGGTCCAACTGATCCAGCAACTGCGGTTCGTACTGCTGGAAGACATTCGAGATCAAAAGCTTGAACTGATGCCTGACTTTGAAGTCCTGGTCCTGCTCTCTGTCGGCTTCTACCTGACGAGCGGCCTTATCTTTGGGATTGGCCTTCACTGCCACAAGAGGCGGCGGTGGCTGCGTCTTCTCACTGTCGGCTTCTACCTGAACAGTGGGCTTGTGTTTGGACTGAGACTTCTCCCTGCCAGCTGCTACCTCAGCCTTGATCCTTTCTTTGCGACCAGACTTCGCTGCTGACGGTGGTGGCGGAGGTGGGGGAAGTGGCTGGGAACTCTTCCCATGCCACGGAAGGCCGCACTTACATAACGGCTGAGAAACAATTCTATTAGGCCAGGTCCAACAGTCTGGTCTGCCACGCGGGCAAAGCAACTTTGACTGCGAAACAACTGGAGCTCCGACTCCTTCTTTGCGAACCCAAGGCGTCCTGGAAGACATGGCGGAAACTGCGGCGCGTGGGTGTAGGCGAAAAGGGGGGGGGGGGGGGGGGGGCAGGCTGCTCCTGCCCAGCTGGCTTGAGCGGTGGCAACTTGAGCCAAAATGGCTACGGAGGAGGAGGAGGAGGAGGAGGAGGAGGAGGAGGAGGAGGAAGCGGAGGCGGAGGCGGAGGTGGAGGCGGAGGCGGAGGCGGAGGCGGAGGCGGAGGAGGAGGAGGAGAAGGAGGAGGAGGAGGAGGAGGAGGAGGAGGAGGAGGAGGAGGAGGTGTCCCTGGCCGAATGTTCGGATGTTGGTAGACCTCCTACCCTGACACGTCGATTAGTGCATGGGCCGTTTTCGGTTCGCGACGGGGCGTCGCGGCCGTGATTTTTGCGGGTCCAGGTCCGTCGGTTTCGGTCTTAGGCCGTTTTCACTAACGGGAGGTTTATTAAAGGGAGGTTTGTTCACCGCCGAAAGGTGTGTCCCCGGGATTGTGTCCCTCCTCCCCCTCTTGCGAGTGCCAGTTGGGTTGAGGACGGCGCCTTGCCATTCCCATCGTTCGACGACGACGACTCTTGCATGCTGGCCAACTCGCTACAACAGTGCCCCCATTGAGTCAGTCAGTCGGCCTCTTCCGCCAGCGCAGGCGCCCCCTGCCCGGCCGCCGACGCAACCAAGAAGGGCCCCCGGGGCTCCTGGGGAGGCCCAGGTGGCCTCCAGAGCTCGTCATCCTTGGCATCTTGTGGACGTGTCTTCCAGCAGCACGATGCCACGCAAAGCAGAGCCATACCACGCGCCGGCTCCAACCAACGAGCGGATACAGCCGGCCCGGATTAGTAGGTCGACCCTGCCAGCTCAAGGGTGCCCTTGTGTCCCGTGCCTCGCGACGCGTGCCTCGGAGGGGTCTCGTGTCCTCCTCGCGCGTCTTGTCCAGTCAAGGCCGACTGTACGTCGAGCCGAGTCGAGCCGCAAGATGGCCCCCGAGACCGATGGCGCGCCCCCCGTCCCCAAAAGGCCCTCCGCTGGGCAACCAAGAGGCCCAGCCTGCGCTCCAGGGGGGACAGGCTGCTGCCTCTCCCTCACTGGACTGATCCTCCTGCCTCTCCCTCACTGGACTGATTCAGGGGGGAAAGAAACACACAGACGCAATTAATCGTCGACTCGCAGGACAATATGGGAAAATATGAGAGTGGGGGGGAAGACCAAAACCCAGAACATATGGAAACATATGGGGGATCTTGTTATTTGTGTGTATTTATTTGTGTGTCCCTGGGCCCCTTGACTGATCCTTCCCCCTTCCTCTGCCTCTCCCTCACTGTCCTCCTCCCTGCGGCCCCCAGGGCCTGTCCTCCCTGGGGGAGGCAGCAGCCTGTCCCCCCTGCGGCCCCGAGGGCCTTCGACGCTCTCTACCAACCAAATCCCGCGCCCCCCCCCCAGAGGCTTCGGAGGAACCGCGAGGTCCGATGCAGTGATTTTTTCGGGTTGACCCAAGAGGGGGCCCAGCGACAATGGGGGTGGTGCAGTAGATCGAGCTGGTGCCACAGATTTTGTAGGGTTGCAATAGATTTGGGGCGTGCGGTACATTCTGGTGCGCGAATGTATTGCTGGTTTTTGCGTGCAGTACACTGGCTGCAATACAGTGCAACCCAATTCTCTGGCACAATACACGTGCAATACAAATGCCCCAAACCTGTTGCACCACCCCCTCTCAGCCGGACCCCCTTGTGGGTCAAGCAAATTTTTGGTCGGGACGCGATTCCCAAAAGTCCCGACCGTTTTCCCTGGGCTGGTTTTTTCCCCCGAGCCGTTCTTGACGGCCCCAGGGCCGGGTAAGCACCCCCAGAGGTCGGAGATGGCGAACATCCGTCCGTCGTGCTCTTCCTTAGCTCGACGGGGTCTGGGCCCCCGGAGGCTCCCTGAGATCACCACAAACCCAATCCGACGCGAGCCTTGTGAACGATGCCTCCCCAGCCTTCTTCTCGATGCCGTTTGGTCCTCATCATTATCGCCACCACCACCACCATCATCGTCATCATCATCATCATCATCGTCATCATCATCATCATCATCATCATCATCATCATTGTCATCAGCATCATCATCAGCATCAGCATCAGCATCATCATCATCAACAACATGATCATCGTCGTCGTCATCGGCATCGTCATCGTCATCGTCATCCCCACGATCATCTTCATCCTCATCTTCATCATCCTCATCACCACCATCATCATAGTCACCATTATCATCATCACTATCCTCATCGTCACCACCATCATCATCACCATTGCCACCACCATCACCATCATCACCACCATCACCATCAGCAACAGTTATATCATCATCATCAACACAATCATCATCGTCGTCGTCATCGGCATCGTCATCCTCATCGTCATCCCCACGATCATCTTCATCCTCATCTTCATCATCCTGATCAACGCCATCATCAGAATCACCACCATCATCACTACCATCATCATCATCATCAGGAACACCTGTATACACATCATCATCACAAACACCATTATCGTCGTCGTCGTCATCGGCATCGTCATCGTCATCGTCATCTGCACGATCTTCTTCATCCTCATCTTTACCAACCTGATCACCACCATCATCATAATCATCATCATCAGTTTCATCATCCTCATCACCACCATCATCATCACCATCACCACCATCATCATCATCACCACCATCATCGTCACCATCAACACCATTATCAACATCATCATCATCACCACCATTATCATGGTCGTCGTCATCGGCATCGTCATCGTCATCGTCATTGCCACGATCATCTTCATCCTCATCTTCATCATCCTCATCACCACCATCATCAGAATCACCATCATCATCACCACCATCATCCTCATCACCACCATCACCATCCTCATCATCACCACCACCACCATCATCAGCATCACCCTCATCATGAACCCCATTATCAACATTATCATCATCAGCATCACCATCATCATCATCATCATCAGCACTATTATCATCGTCGTCATCGGCATCGTCATCGTCATCGTCATCCCCACGATCATCTTCATCCTCATCTTCATCATCCTCATCACCACCGTCATCATCATCACTACATCCTCATCTTCAGCATCCTTCTCACCACCATCATCAATATCACCATCACCATCACCACTAGCATCCTCATCACCACCATCATCATCATCACCACCATTATCAACACAACCATCATCATCATCATCTTCAACAACATTATCATTGTCGTCGTCATCGGCATCTTCATCGTCATCGTCATCCCCACGATCATCTTCATCCTCATCTTCATCATCCTCATCACCACCATCATCATAGCCACCATTATCATCACCACCATTCTCATCACCATCACCATCATCATCATCACCACCATCATCATCATCATTGTCAACATCATCACTGCCACCCACATCACCATGACCATCACTAACATTATCATCATCATCATCAACATCATTATCATCAACACCATTATCATAGTCGTCGTCATCGTCGTCGTCATCGTCATTGACACGGTTATCGTCATCCTCATCTTCATCATCCTCATCACCACCATCATCAATATCACCATCATCATCACCATCATCATCCTCATCATCACAATCATCATCATCACCATCACCACCACCAACATCATCACCACCACTATCACCACCATCATCATCATCACCACCATCATCATCAGCATCAACACCATTATCATTGTCGTCGTCATCGGCATCGTCATCGTCATCCCACGATGCTCTTCATCATCCTCATCTTCATCCTCCTCGTCATCGTTGTCGTTACGGGCATCGTCATCGTCATCGCCATCCCCACGAAAATCTTCATCCTCACCTTCATCATCCTAATCACCACCATCGTTATAATCACCATCAACATCACTACCATCACCCGCATCACCACCGTCATCATCATCGCCATCACCATCACCACCACCATCATCATCACCATCACCATCATCATCATCATCATCATCATCATCAACACCATTATCAATATCATCATCATCGCAATCACCACCAACACCATTATCATCGTCGTCGTCATCGGCATCGTCATCGTCATCGTCATCCCCACGATGATCTTCATCCTCATCTTCATCATCCTCATCACCACCATCATCATGATCGCCATCATCATCACCATCACCACCACCGTCATCATCACCATCATCATCATAATCTTCATAATCAA
>CAUYUJ010014329.1:306368-331368 GCA_963575745.1 Prorocentrum cordatum | reverse complement strand
GGCGAGAAAGACCCTCCTCCTCCTCCTCCCCCTCCTCCTCCTCCTCCTTTTCCTCCTCCTCCTCCTCCTTCACATGGGCGAGCGGGAGCCTCGCGCACGCAGAGCCGTGCCCCAACGCCTTCGCGGCGCCTGCGTTGAGGCTACCGATGCCTTGAGTGTCTGGGGGAGCAGCTCTTTGGAGGCCCCCCGCGTCAACGACCCCAGAGGTCCCGCGCACTGAACAACATCAAGACGGAGGTGTTTCGCAGATTTCGGCCCCTAGGGGCCCTCGCCGGGCCTCGGGGCCGTCAAAAGACGACTCAGGGCGAAACGCCGGTCCCGGGGAATGGGTCGAGACTTCGGGGGACCCCGTCTTGAAACAATCACGACGTCGGATCTCTGGGGAGTGCGGCCGCGAGCTCCTGGGCAGCGTGCCGCTACGCCGGTGCTGGCCCACCACGCTGCGGCGCGGCGCGCCTGCCGCTCCCTCGCCCCCCCGCGTCAGGGGTCCGGCAGGGCCCCTGACGCCGACAATGACGAGTCAGTCTTCGGGTGTTGCTAGAGGTGCCCCTGGCCCAAGGTGCCCCCAGGATTTTCAAGGAGGCCACTGCGGCGTCCAGAGCACCCCTCACGAGGGTCCCAGGAGCTCCAGAATCGAACGAAAAGCTGGGGGCACCTTGGGCCAGGGGCACCCTTGGCAACCCCCGGAGTCTGGGGAAGTCTCCTGAGACTCCCCCAGGCCCCCGTCGCCATATGAGCTTTTCTTGGACCCCTTCCCGGGGACCGTGTTTTCATCCTGCCTCGTTTTGCTGACAGTAACCCGCGGCCCGGCGGGGCCCCCCGGTGGCCGACCATCGCGAGACGCCTCCCGCCGCGGTGCTGCCGCGCCGCGAGCAGGGGCCGGGTACCGGGCCTCCCGCGCCCCGCGGAGCGGCGCGGGAGGCCATGCGCTCGCGAGGGGGCTGGCGCGTCGCCGGGGCCGCCGCCGCGACACGCTGGGCGCAAGAGCTCCCGGCCGTGGATCGGCGGCGCGCGCCGCTGGGAGGCCGTCAGCAGCGTGCCCTGCGCCCCCGCGGCCGCCCTCCTGCGGGCGGGAGCAAAAAAGTACAGACGCAAGGGGTCGTCGATTTCCCAGGAACACACGTACACATCCACCCACCCACACCACACACCACACACCACACACCACAGTCCACACGCCACACACCACACACCGCACACCACACACACCACACACCACACAACATACAACACACGCACACCACACACCACACTCCACACACCACACACAACACACAACACAACACACACAGCACACAACACACAACACACAACACGCAGTACACAACACACAGCACACAGCACACAGCACACCACACACAGCACACCACACAGACAACACACAACACACAGCACACAACACACAACATACAACACACCACACACCACACACATCACACCACACACCACACACAACACAGCACACAACCACACACACATATATATATATGTATATGTATATAGCTATACATGTATATCTACTTCTACATATTCATATATGTATGTGTATATATATATATATGTATGGAGAACGGGGGACGACGAACATCCGCAACATATCGAACATAGGGGGAACTGTAGGATCTGTGCCTCTTTCTTTTGGCGTGTTCCCCTGGCCCCTCTCCCACTCCTCGCTGGCCGCCGCCACGGTGCCAGGGCGTCCCCCTGCGCAGCCCGTGGAGGCCACTCCGGGGCGGAGCGACGCTCCTCTCGCTTCGGCACGGCCACTCCGCCGTGCTCTGTCTGACGGCCTGGCGCCTCCTTCTCGATGGACATCTGATGGGCCACTTTGCCAACACCATCTCCACCACACATCGCTCAGCTGCGGAGCGGTGCCCAGCCGAGGCCTTCAGGTTCCCCCCTTTTTCGAAGGCTCTCGGATTGGGCCAGCGGCATCCCCCTGCAGAGCGATCTAGGCAGTCGCTCAGAGAGAAGCGAACACAGATCCAGCTGTTGTACTTCAAGGCCCCGCTTTCTTTTATGCATTGCCATTGCTTGGTTCAGTCAGGTAGTAAGTGCATCGTAAGTGTGTCAGTCAGTCAGTCAGTCAGCCAGTCAGTCAGTCAGTCAGTCAGTCAGTCAGTCAGTCAGTCCACCACATACAGAACGGATGCGAGGCTAGGATGGTCGAAAGAGGCGGCGTACACAGCTGCTGCGTAATGTTTCGGTGACGTTGTGTAATGTGTGGTGAAAGCGGTGTTGTGTTGTGCTGTGTTTCGCCATGGCGTGGCATGATGTGCTAGGTTACGCATTGTCATGATATGATGTGGTATGCCGTGCTACGCGGTGTAATTGTGATTTTGTCGGTGACATCCGTTTTGCCGTATCTTAGCTTGTTATGTTGCACGATGCCATGTTGTGTGGTGATCTGCTTCGCTGATGTGTCGTATCTTGCTGATTGCAGTTGTTATGAATGTTATTGCGCGCTATGGTATGTTATCCTCTGCTTTTGTCATGCTCACAGGGGCAGGAGTCTAGGACATATTCGGCGGACCTAGGGATGCGGCCGCCGCGGTATGCTGGGTGGGTGGATCGGGTCGGGAGGGGCGGAGGTCTCGGGGATCCGGTCGACCTTGAGATCTGGTGGCCGCGGTATGCAGGGTGGGCGGGTCGCGAGGTTTGTATTTGATTTAACAACCCCGACCTGTCGGGTGGAAAGACAACAAGGCCATGCCTTCGGACAAGAACGATGAAGCCCGTCAGTTGGCGTGAAGCTCCTTGGCTGTTGTCCAAGTGTAGCTCTTCAGCAGCAGCAGCAGGCGCTGATGGGTTCCCCGTGGCGGCGCGTCGTTGACCTCCCTCCTCCTCCTCCTCCTCCTCCTCCTCCTCCTCCTTTCCCCCCTCTTCGCCGACCCGATTACTGCCGTGCCACCGTTGCACCACCACCGCCCCCTCCTCCTCCTCCTCCCCCTCCTCTTCCTCCTCGTCGTCGTCGTCCTCCTCCTCCTCCTCCTCCTCATCCTCCTCCTCCTCCTCCTCCTCCAGGTCCAGGCGCCCTCCGCGCGGCCGGAACGCGCCGCGGGCCTGCGCCGGGGCTGGGCGGGTGCACGTTCGAGGACGGGGGTGGGTGGGCGGAGGGTTTCTCCGAGGGGCTTAGGCGACCCGTCCTCCTCCTCCTCCACTCTTCCTCCTCCTCGTCCTCCTCCTGCTCCTCCTCCTCCTCTTCCCCCTCCTCCTCCTCCTCCTTCTCTTCCTCCTCCTCCTCCTCCTCCTGCTCCTCCTCCTCCTCCTCCTCGGGTCGCGTATTGCCCTGGGGGCAACCGTGCAGGGGGGGGGGGACGACGACGAACGAGGAAAAGGGGGGGGGCGAGGGCAACGTTCCCAACCCCCCTCGAGTCGTGAACCAATGTCACACAAGGAGGTTTTTGGTGCGTATGTTCAGCCTCTGGAGGCCCTGGCCGGGCCCAGGACCGTCTGAAGACTACTCAGGACGAAAACCGTGGGTTGTGGGATGCAGTCGAGACTTTCGAGACCTCCTCTGAGGGTCGACGTTATGAAAATATCAAAAAGAGCGTGTTCTACCGCTGCTGGCGGAAAACCGGGGGGGGTCACTACCGGTTCGAACCCCTCCCCCCCCCCCCCTCGGAAAACTGGGGGGGTCACTACCGGTTCGAACCCCTCCCCCCCCCCCCCTGCTCATCATGAAAAGGGGGGGGGGTCACTACCGGTTCGAACCCCCCCCCCCCCCCCTCCGGATCCGGAAAACCGAGGGAGGTCACTACCGGTTCGAACCCCCCCCCCCTCGAAAACCGAGTGGGGGTGCGGACAGTGGTGGGGACCGTGTTGGTGGGGACAGTGGTGAGGGGATATCGGGACAATGGTGGGAACAATGGGGACAGCGGGACAGTGGTGGGGACGGTGGTGGTGGGGACAGTGGTGTGGGGACAATGGGAATGAGGTGGAAACAGTGGGACAGTGGAGGGTACAATGGTGGTGGGGACAGTGGTGAAGGCGGTGGCGAGGACGGCGGTGGGACAATGGGACAGAGGTACAGTGGGGACAGTGGTGGGGACAGTGGGGACAGTGGTGGGAACAGTGGGACAGCTCAGTGGGACAGCGGAGGAGTCAGTGGGACAGTGGGGACAGTGGGATAGTCGGGCAGTGGTTGGGGCCGTGGAGACAGTGGGGAGAGTGGAACCGTGGTGGGAACAGTTCTGGGGACAGCGGGGACAGTGCGACAGTGGTGGGGCCACTGGTGGGGACAGTAGGAGCGGTGGTGGAACCAGTGGGGACAGCGGTGGTGAGGACAGTGGTGCTGGGAACACCAGTGGGGGATGTGATGCGGACGACGTGGTGGGGACCGGGAGTCGTTTGCTGGCGGGTGAGTAGGGGGGGGGGGGGGGGGGGGGGGGGGGGGTTCGAACCGGTAGTGACCCCCCCGGTTTTCGAGCGGGAGAGGGGGGGGGGGGGAGGGGTTAGGGGAGGGGGGGGTTTTGCCGGGGGAAGGGGGGGGGGGGGTCCAGCAGGGGGGGGGGATTTTCGGAGGGGGGGGGGGGGGGGGCGACCCCCGGGTTCCGGAGGAAAAGGTTTGCAATTTTCCACAGTAAAGCGGCGGTGGATCACGCTCTCTCATATCAGGGCGTCGGGGGCCTGGGTTAGAGGGGGCGTAGCCGACAAATCCGAAACGGCGCAGACGTAAGTCCTCGGAGGTCCGCGCAGTTCTCTTGGATCGACATTGGGCCCCCCTGGCGGCGCCTCCGGCGCCGCCCCTGGCGCGCTCCGCGCGCCAGGGAGGGGGATCCAGTGCCGATCCAAGAAATCCGCGCGGGACTCAGAGCACTGATGTTCCTGCTCTTCTTCTGTTCGTGTAGAGGAGGAGGGATGACAACAACGTGCGGTGGGAGCGCGCAGCAAGAAACCATATGCATTTCGTCAGGGTATCCTGGGTTTCTTTGCTCCGCGCGCTGCGCGTTGACTTCCCGCTGCCGTGGAAGGAGCTGCTGCGTTCCTGGTGCTCCCGGTTTCCCCTCTGGTGCATCTCGCGCGCGGGTTTTCAGGGTCGGGTTCCTTGCGAGGGTTGCTTGTGGCCGCGCCCGCACTGTAAGGGAGAGGACAGGGTCAGGGGGATTCGAGGGTCGAAGTGTTGTGACGCTTTCGTTGATTCTCCGCGGACTGGGGGCCCCCAAACGGTGCGGTGACCATACCGTGTGGTGAGTCGGGGGGGTTCGAAGTAATCGCATGGGTTCGGGACTTGTGGCGTTACAGTGAGCGGCTTGGATGAGGAACACTTCCTTTTCAAAAGGGGCTCGGTCGTTCCTTAGGTTTGCATGCGTTCTGCTACCTTCTTGGCGGCGAGCCCCCCTGGTGTTCCTTCGGACTTCGTAGACTCACTTGGAACAACAAGGGGCTTCGTTCCTTATTTATCGTTCCTTAGGTCAGGCCGATGACTGTATCCGAGCATGTCTCGGGCGACGGGGGCCTCCGAGGTCCCAAGACCGTGTGGCGAAGGGCCGTGTGTTAAAGTCTTTCGGGGCATTTCGAGGTCACTGCACCGTTCGGGGACCTCCACGGATAGTCTCAGGGGGTTCGAGGTTCGACGTTTTCATGCGTTTTCATCGCTTCTCGTCGGCTTGCCAGCATCGGGATGCCTTCCAGCAGCTGCGCCTCGCCGAGAGCT
This sequence comes from Prorocentrum cordatum, assembly GCA_963575745.1. NCBI lineage: Eukaryota > Dinophyceae > Prorocentrales > Prorocentraceae > Prorocentrum > Prorocentrum cordatum. The sequence continues at coordinate 325,712 of CAUYUJ010014329.1, read as the reverse complement.
CTCTGGGAGTGCCCGAATCGTCCCCCACGCCCGCCAGAGGCCTGAGTTGCGAGCGGAAAGCCACCATGCGTCGAAAAGGTTTTGGCTTAACATTACAGTGCCGTTTTTAATACATGCTCCGCGTGCGGATGATGTATTAAACACGCAGAGATTTAGCATTGAAAACAACGATGAGTTCATGCAGAATTTTTTTCATACATCCACAATGTATTGAGCATCCTATATGTTTGAACATCCTACGTCTTAAACACTGCCCCGTGCTGGGGGCAGATGGGCTCCGAGGGGAGGGGGACGCATCGACCCGGTGTCGCCCGCTCGTCGCCGCACAGGCCCGAGCCTGGCTGCCCCGGTGCGCACGCGCTGAAGCGCAGCACGCGCCGTGCTCCGCGCGCTCCCCGCGCCCGTGCTCACCGTTTTGACTCGCCGAGGCCGCGCCTCCTCTCGGCCTCGCTCCGAGGCGCCGCCGCTCCCTGCCCCCCTCTCCCTCCGCGCAAACTCGAGCTCCGCGCGGCCCGCTCAGCCTCGGCCGGAACGAGGTGCGCTCTCGACCCGCAGGGCAAAAGTTTGCCTGATGCGCACGCGTTGAGATCGGAGGGCACCAACTATACACCAACACCGATCCTGGCCCAGGATCACCCTGGGCCCAGGATCGGTGTATATGCCTTCTTGCGCAAGGCATGAGGGCGTATACACCGATCCTGGGCCCAGGGTGATCCTGGCCAGGATCGGTGTTGGTGTATAGTTGGTGCCTTCCTATGAGACACAGCACGCGCCGTGCTCCACGCGGTTCCCGCGCACGTGTTTCCCGTTCGGCGACCGCGTCGCGCGCCGGGCCTGCGCTCTCAGTCTGCGCGCCGGGTTCCGTGGCAACGCGCTGCGGGTGGCGCGCTGCGTGTCGCGGCAGCCAGGTGCCCGACTGATGGCCCGCCCCGCTCAGGCTCGTGCGGTCGCGCCGTCGGGTAGCCTGTCGCCGAGCTGAAAAAATAGCCTGGGGACTATTTTCTAAAAAGTATGTTCGACCATCTTGGAGTACTTTTTGAGTATTTGTCAGTTCTCGTCGAACATCCCCCTGTAGGGGGACACGCCCGACTTCATCTTTGCCCCTCATCCGGGGGCCAGGCCCCGTAGGCGCGCTGACGGCAGTGGAGGCAGCGGCGATGTAGGCTTCCAGGGGGCCACCTGCGAACCCTACCCCTATACCCCCCGCGATTTCTGAGGGGCAGGGTGGGGTTCTCTTCGCTCGAGAGCCTGGCTCGGCGCGCCAGGGAGGGCGGCCCAGCGCAGGTCCAGCGCACGTTTATGGCGTTTATTTTCTCTTCTATTTTCCGAGGCCACGGAGGGCTCCGCAGAAAGCGGGAGGGCTGGCTTCTGAGTGGCCCCGCCGCCTTCTGAGAAGGCCTGCTCCCTCTCTCGCAGCCCCCCTCGGCTTAGGATGTTCCAACCTGCTTTGGCCTTGACCACCACACGGAATTTCGAGCACCAAGGGAGTACTGAAACCTGAGGGCTTGCGGGCCCTGGGATGCGACACTCGTTCGCCACTGTTTCGATACTCTTCTGGGTGCTCGAGATTCTTTCCAGGATGTGGTCCTTAAGTACGATGGGAGCCACCCAACCCTCGTGGTTCGTGCTCTCCTAAATTCTCTACGTCGTTTTCGCTGGATATTTTCGCACATTTGACATGTAGGAGAGTGTGGTTCGTGATTTCCTTCCACTTGTTCTGCGCGAGCTCGGCGCAACAAGGGTCGGATTCCCGGCATCGCCGTGAACCAACATCGCCGTCAGCGCGGCCCTGGTCACAGCCGCCCTCGGCCCTCGGCGCGCCGCAGCCTGGTCTGGCCCGGCCGCGGCCGTTCGGGAAACGACGTGCTCCGAGAGGGTTGTACTATATGCTCGTGGCGGACGCGAGGAGGAGGAGGAGGAGGAGGAGGAGGAGGAGGAGGAGGAGGCGGAGGAGGAGGAGGTGGAGGAGGAGGAGGAGGAGGAGGCGGAGGAGGAGGAGGAGGAGGAGGGTTGTACCATGTGTTCGTGGCGGACGCGCGCCCCTGGGGAGGAGGCACAGTACTACACTGCCGTTTTTAATACATGCTCCGCGTACGGATCATGCAGTAAACATGCAGGGATTTAGTACTAAAAGCGACGATGAGTTCATGCATAAATTTAGCTATACATTAATCATGCATTAAAATCCGGTAAAAAAACACGATGTGCTAAAAACTGCCCTGTAGCATCAAGTCGGGCGCGCCCCTCGACGGGAGAGATCCTCAGAACGGGCCAAAACAGTCCGCCTTGGCCCCCGGCGCGCCGCATGCCTGGCCTGCCGGGCCCTATACGGCTCGGGAGGCCTCCGGCGGCCGCGCCCGCGGGACGAGATCTCTCCGGGCCCCCCCCGCGGCGGGCGCCTCCTCGGCGGGGCGCCCCCCTCGGCGGGGCGCCCTCCTCGGCGGGCGCCTCCTCGGCGGGGCGCCCTCCTCGGCGGGGCGCCTCCTCGGCGGGGCGCCCCCGAGCCGGGCGCCGCTCTCGGCTGGCGGGCGCCCCCCTCGGCGGGGAAGCGCCCGAGGCTGCTCTCACTTCGAGCCTCGGACCTGCAAGCAGTGGCGAAAAGCGTCTTCACCACCCACCAAACGACCCCAACCCAACCCGAAGGCCTCAATGTTCCCTCCATTTCCAGTGGGGGGGGGGGTCGAGGAACATTGAGAAAGCACGTATGGAACCCGTACCCCCCCCCAACCCGAAATTCGGGTCAAATTCGGGTCTTCGGGTCGTGTTGGGGGGTGGTCTGGTAGGTAGTCACGTCTTGGCGCGCCCATTGGGCCCACCAAAGGATGTTCTGAGAGCCTCTCGTGCCCTGCACGAGGTGTTCTCAGGACAGTCCTGGTTGGGGCTGGGTTGTTTTATGGATCGGGTCTATGTTCTGAGAACATTGTCTTAGTTCTGAGAACATTTGTGGGTTCTAGGATTATTTTTGTGGTAGGATTATAGGAATGCCGGGACGGTCGGTCCCTGCTCAAGAACTCGTCATGGCGCCAACATCGCAGAGCGGACTTCGTTCGGAAAACGATCGGATGGGCCCGGAGTGTCCTGGAGGATTGGGCCGGATTTCGAGGTGAATTTCCTGCGGGCTCTTTTAGGTTGGTTAACAACAACCCACGCGAAATTCATCTCGTGTTTCGTTCGTCGTTTCGGGGTTGTGCATTGACAGACATCCACGCAGAAGTTCGCTGCAGCACGTCTGCAGCGTCGGTGCAGTGCCACCCCCGAGCTGCCCCCTCGGCGCGCTGCCGACATTCTGCCCTCGGACCTCCTGCTGCCGGGTCGGGCATGTCCCCCATGCGGGCGGAGATTCCGGGCGACAAACTGGAAAACATAGCCGAATAATGCTCCGCAGATGCGAATAAAATGGTAGGAACATCGTGCCCAGATTACTCTTCTGACTGTTCTGGAGCATTCCTCCTGTAATTAGAGGTGCTGTGCCTGTTTCCCTCTTCCTCCTCCTCCTCCTCCTCCTCCTCCTCCTCCTCCTCGTCCACCTCCTTCCCCCCTCCAGCTTCTGGTGGTGGTGGTGGTGGTGGTGGTGGTGGAAAGCAGGCCCAGCAAGAGGGACGCGCCCGACTTAATCCTGCCGGCCCACCAGGAGCAGGTGCTGCTCGGCGCCGGGCCCCACGACGAGGCGGCCGCGAGGCGCGAGGGCTCCGCCTACGCGTGCGCGCGCGGCTGCGGGCGGGGGGGCGGCCGGCGCTTCTTCTCGTTCCACGGCGCCACCGGGGCGTGCTGGTGCGAGGAGAGCATGCTGGGCCGAAGGGAGGGGAGGGTGGAGAACGACGAGGAAGGAGGAGGAGGAGGAGGAGGAGGAGGAGGAGGAGGAGGAGGAGGAGGAGGAGGAGGAGGAGGAGGAGGAGGAGGAGGAGGAGGAGGAGGAGGAGGAGGAGGAGGAGGAGGAGGAGGAGGAGGAGGAGGAGGAGGAGGAGGAGGAGGAGGAGGAGGAGGAGGAGGTGCGCGGCCAAGCACCGACTCCCACCGACCACGCCAAGAAGAAGACGCGGCGTACCGTGCGCCGCGGCGAGGCCGCCCCCGGCCGTCGGGCCGAAGGGGGGAGCGGCCCGCACCCCGTGTAACATACGGGGGCCGCCAGCTCTGCCGAGCTCGAAGGCGGCTAGAGAAGGTCGGACGCCCCTCAGCTCGCGAGCAAAGGAGGGGCGTCCTTCGCAAAGGAGTTCGTGGAGGACCAGTTCGGCGCCCACCTGAAGGCGCTGGACTGACGTGCTACAGCGCGCCCAGCGGCGGCGCGCTGCAGAGCCCTCACTGAAAGGGTCCTGAAAGGTGGAGGAGGTGGCGGAGGAGGAGGAGGAGGGGAAGCGAGAAGGGGAGGAGCGTAAGCTTCAGCCGGGCATGCTCTTTATAAGAGGAGTATCAATTTATAACACACAAATTACATTGTGGCGATGGTCGTGCTCTTTCAAAAACCGCCTGTAGAAGGACATGCCCGACCTGAGTGCAACCCCAAGACGCATCAACCATGTTGCAACACATTTTCCTCCAAGCTCCCTCTTTTTAGGCCCCAGCAAAAAGAGTAAACCTGGTGCGGGAAATGCCCCGTTGGAAGACAACCTGGGACGTCAATACCGCGAATCAGCGGAATTGTTGCGTCCTGACAATCTTGAACCGTGCCAGAGAGCCGTTTTAAAGTTTCCACCGCGAATCAGCGTCGCTGCTGCGTCCTGACAGCCCGAAATCTCGCCAGAACGCCATTCCTGGGACTTCAGCCGTACGCAGGCTTGAACGTGTTGCATATGTAGTCTTCAGACGAATACGTTCGGTGCATTTGGGAAACGGCCGCGCCATCCTTGACTTTGTTTCACACGTTTAAGAGGAATGTGCGCGGCGTGATGGCTACAGCCACATTCTTAAACCAACGGCCCGTTTTCCACATTTGACATTGGTGCACGCGTTAAGCCGAATGCGCGCTACGCCCAGGCGTTCGCCTCTTTTTGATAACGGCACGCCTTGCACACGTTTCAGACGAACGTGCGCGGCGAGAGGGCGAGAGTCCCACTCTGAAAGCTGCTTGCCCTCCATTTCCGAAGCTGTCGCAAACTTGTAGGACGACTGTGCGCGGCGTGGGGGCGATAATCACGTGTTCAAGACGAACCGCCCTTCACCTTTGAAATTGCGTCGGACTTCAAGACGAGTGTGCGCAGCGCTCTGGCGAGAGCCAACTTTTTCAGCCACAGGCCCTCCGTCCCCGAATCGGCTGCAAACGGTTCAAGACGAGCGGGCGCGGCGCGAAGACGAGAGCCGCATTGTGACAACGAGCCGCCATAGATATGTAGCGCCCCGAAGTTGCGGATCAGAGTGAGGGGGCGCGCGCGGGGTGGGTCGCGGGTGGGTCGCCGGTGGGTCGGGGGGTGGGTCGCGGGTGGGTCATTGGTGGGTCGCGGGTGGGTCGCGGGTGTGTTTCGGGTGGGTCGCGCGTTGGGTCGCGGGTGGGTCGCGGGTGGATCGCGGGTGGGTCGCGGGCCGGTTCGCGGGCGGGACGACGACAACAAACAACATAAAACACCAACAACAACAATCCGCACCGCGGAAACCGATTTCAGGCAGGCACCCAGGGAGAGAATGACCGTGCGGCCCCCACCACTCTTGTTTGAAACTGTTGCAGAGTCCAGCTTCAGGGTCACAAGTAGTGGGGAAGTCTCAGGCGAAATGCCAAGCCAGCGCCCTACCGATGCGTCTGGGTGTGCGACAGCGAGGAGTCACTTCTCAGGAGCAGGAGTGAGGAGGAAACGCAGTACGAGGAGGGGGAAAGGATGATGATGATGATGCTGATGATGAGGAGGAGGCGGCGGAGGAGGAGGAAGAGGAGGAGGAGGAGGAGGAGGAGGAGGAGCCTCCTCCTCATCCCTTTCCTTTCCTTCCCCCATTGCCCTCCAAGCCTTGGAAGCGGATGGGAAAAGGCGGAGGGAGAGGGAGGAGGCGCAGAAGGATGGGGGAACAGGACGGGGGCACAAGGTGGGGGAACTGTCGCAGGCCCCAAACGACAGAACAGATCGTACGGCTCACCGAACGCGGGCGCAGACACAGGACCTCGAGCCTCTGCCCAGCAAAGCTGCCTCCTGGGGCTTCTCCCGGCAAACGAAGCTGGGAGTCCAACCGAGCCTTGACCACTTGGCCAAAGACAGGCACACATACCAAAAATGGGGTAACGCAGGCACGCGCTGGGACCTCACCTCCAGCTTCTTCTCCCTGGCCAATTCCCCATAGCGCCAACAATGCGGCAAGCTCTGGAGGAAACCCACAAAAGAAGCGACCAAACAGGGACTGCCCTACACCCCGCGCCAAAACGGCGCAAGAAGTTGGCACCGCTGGAACGACGACGCGAAGCGTTACCCAGTGCCTGAACCCCGCCAAGCACGGCGACGAGGCTCCCGCGGCGGAGGGCGCTGCTACCAAGAGGCTGCAGGCGGAGAGCCGCTGGCCCAAGCCCGCCTCTCCTTCCACGTCGCCGGCGGTGCCCTTCGTAGGTCGCCGAAAAGGGCCCCCGCATGGAGGTGCGGTCGAAACCAGGCGGACCTGTCCGGCAGCACCGCAGTAATGGAGGGTGACGGTGAATAAATGACTGGGGGTCGTGTTCACGCGGCGGCGCCCGGGATGACGATCAGAAACAACCGGCCGCGGGCCAGAAAACCATCTTTTTTGTATCGTTCTGTCCTCCAGTCAGAGCATTGTGCAGAAATGGCAGGAAAAAACTATTTTTGAATCGTTCTCTCCCATTTTCTTTATGAATCGTCATCCCGCAGTGCCCCAAACTGGCCTACCGTTTCCCCCACAGGGACAGACAGAGCAAGGGCGGACGGCCTGCACCCGGCGGCCCCCCCCTGGAGGTGCCACAGGGCGCCCAGGCCGCACCGATCGGCCGCGGTGGCAGGGCTTGCAAAAAAATGCCCTGGCCTGACGGCGGGGAAGGGGAGAACGAGGAGGAGGAGGAGGAGGAGGAGGAAAAGGAGGAGGAGGAGGAGGAGGAGGAGGAGGAGGAGGAGGAGGAGGAGGAGGAGGAGGAGGAGGGGGGGGAGGAGGAGGAGGAGGAGGCGGAGGAGGAGGAGGAGGAGGAGGAGGAGGGGAGGAGGAGGAGGAGGAGGAGGAGGAGGAGGAGGAGGCGAGGACAAGGGGAACCGCGCCTGTGGCTGCTGGCACCACTTGATGCCTCTGCTGTTGCTACTGCTGCGACGGATGCTGCCACTGCTGCTGCCGGTGCTGTTGTCGAGTTTGCTGCCAGCACTGCCGCTGCCACTGCACCTGCTGCCGCTAGCTGCCGATGCTGCCGCCAACTCTGCGGCCGCTGCTCCTGATGCCTCGAGCCGGCAGCGCGAACGGCGCTGAGGCGGAAGCACACGGGCGGGTTGTGAGTGTGGCCCGCGATGATGCCGGAGCACATTCCCGTCAGGCAAGTTTCAGGAGGAGAAAAAACACACAGACACAATTAATCGTCGAGTCCCAGGGAGATATGGGAAAATATGGGAAGTGGGGGGGGGGAAGACGAAAACCTAGAAAATATGTGAAAATATGGGGAATATTTTTCCCAACCCTCCTTGGTTGGGTATTCGTTTTGAGTAGAGCAGTGTGCTCTCCACTCCCTCCTTTCCTCCCTCCTGCCTCCCTCTTGCCTCCTCCTGTCTTGCCTGCGGGGGGCTGCGATCTGTGAAACTGTCGCCACTTTCGAGGCCTGCTGGGGGGCCCAGCACAGTGACGCCACCCGCAGATTCAAATTAAACCTCGCCATCCCTGGGTGGCTGCGATCTGTGAAACTGTCGCCACTTCCGAGGCCTGCTGGGGGGCCCAGCACAGTGACGCCACACGCAGATTCAAATTAGGCCTCGCCATCCCTGGGGGGGCTGCGATCTGTGAAACTGTCGCCACTTTCGAGGCCTGCTGGGGGGCCCAGCACAGTGACGCCACCGCAGATTCAAATTAGACCTCGCCATCCCTGGGGGGCTGCGATCTGTGAAACTGTCGCCACTTTCGAGGCCTGCTGGGGGGCCAGCACAGTGACGCCACACGCAGATTCAAATTAGACCTCGCCATCCCTGGGGGGCTGCGATCTGTGAAACCGTCGCCACTTTCGAGGCCTGCTGGGGGGCCCAGCACAGTGACGCCACACGCAGATTCAAATTAGACCTCGCCATCCCTGGGGGGCTGCGATCTGTGAAACTGTCGCCACTTTCGAGGCCTGCTGGGGGGCCCAGCACAGTGACGCCACACGCAGATTCAAATTAGACCTCGCCATCCCTGGGGGGCTGCGATCTGTGAAACTGTCGCCACTTTCGAGGCCTGCTGGGGGGCCCAGCACAGTGACGCCACGGCGGATTCAAATTAGACCTCGCCATCCCTGGGGGGCTGCGATCTGTGAAACTGTCGCCACTTTCGAGGCCTGCTGGGGGGCCCAGCACAGTGACGCCACGGGCAGATTCAAATTAGACCTCGCCATCCCTGGGGGGCTGCGATCTGTGAAACTGTCGCCACTTTCGAGGCCTGCTGGGGGGCCCAGCACAGTGACGCCACGCGCGGACCCAAATTAGACCTCGCCATCCCTGGGGGGCTGCGATCTGTGAAACTGTCGCCACTTTCGAGGCCTGCTGGGGGGCCCAGCACAGTGACGCCACGGGCGGACCCAAATTAGACCTCGCCATCCCTGGGGGGCTGCGATCTGTGAAACTGTCGCCACTTTCGAGGCCTGCTGGGGGGCCCAGCACAGTGACGCCACACGCAGATTCAAATTAGACCTCGCCATCCCTGGGGGGGCTGCGATCTGTGAAACTGTCGCCACTTTCGAGGCCTGCTGGGGGGCCCAGCACAGTGACGCCACGGGCAGATTCAAATTAGACCTCGCCATCCCTGGGGGGCTGCGATCTGTGAAACTGTCGCCACTTTCGAGGCCTGCTGGGGGGCCCAGCACAGTGACGCCACACGCAGATTCAAATTAGACCTCGCCATCCCTGGGGGGCTGCGATCTGTGAAACTGTCGCCACTTTCGAGGCCTGCTGGGGGGCCCAGCACAGTGACGCCACCCGCAGATTCAAATTAGACCTCGCCATCCCTGGGTGGCTGCGATCTGTGAAACTGTCGCCACTTCCGAGGCCTGCTGGGGGGCCCAGCACAGTGACGCCACACGCAGATTCAAATTAGACCTCGCCATCCCTGGGGTGGCTGCGATCTGTGAAACTGTCGCCACTTTCGAGGCCTGCTGGGGGGCCCAGCACAGTGACGCCACACGTAGATTCAAATTAGACCTCGCCATCCCTGGGGGGCTGCGATCTGTGAAACCGTCGCCACTTTCGAGGCCTGCTGGGGGGCCCAGCACAGTGATTAGACCTCGCCATCTCTCGGGGGCTGCGATATGAGATCCCCGCTTTCGAAGTGGCTAGGGGTGCTCAGGGATTGTAATCAACTAACCAGCTTTATCTAGTCCTTGTCCTGTAGCCAGTGTCCTGCGAGTCTCCCGAATTCCGTCTGCAGACATATGTAACTCTCGCTCCGTCATCGCCCCCCTTACAAAGTGTCCTAAACTATTTGCGCCCCGCGTTTGCGCAAGGGTTGGGTACGTCGCCAGGGTAATTATTTGTGTGTATTTATTTGTTTGTCATGGGGCCCCTTTAACAGTTCCCTACCTAGGCTCTGTCTAGAAGGGTTCTTACTCGGTAAGCTTAAAGGGCCGGGCAGTGGGGCCCGCCCCGGGCGGTTCCCCCAGTATCCGCCCCGCGGTTCCCCCAGTGACGTTCCCTTAGCTTCGCGTTGCTTATCTCATCTTAGCTTAGCTTATTTCATCTTACCTTAGCTTAGCTTCATCTGACCTCCGTTTTTTTAGCTTAGCTTACCTTCATCTTAGCTTCGTTGAGCTTTAGCATAGCAGAGCACAACATAGCATAGCATAGCGTAGCATAGCATAGCGCAGCACAGCATACCATAGCATCGCCCAACATAGCATAGCATAGGGCAGCATAGTATAGCATAACATAGCATAGCATAGCATAGCGCAGCACAGCACAGCACATCATAGCACAGCGCAGCATAGCATAGCATAGCATAGCATAGCATATCATAGCATGTCATAGCATTGCATAGCATAGCATAGCACAGCATAGCATAGCAGCAAATCAAAGGCATAGCATAGCATAGCATAGCAACTAATGCTGCTTTCCTAGGGGGCTCCATGTTCTAGGTAGGGTCGCACTGGGGTAATTAGCTTCCTCCGAACGGTCCGCGGGCCAATTCTTGGGAGCAGTCGGCGCCTCGCACAGCAAGACAGTGGCTCAGGCCCTCCCCCCTAGATGTATAGCTGTGGTCGGGTACCGTCGGCCCACCCGGGCCGCGGAGTGTCGGCCCGCCCGCAGGAGTCTGACGAGCACAGGCAGCCGGACAGCCGCTTCGTCTCGGGTGCCGCGTGCAGCCTGGAGCACCCCGCGCTGGCGGGCCCGCACAGGCCGAAGGGAGCGCAGTGGATGCAGGCGGGCCTGGGACACAGCCCGCGCGCAGCGGAGTTCTTCTGCCCACGCTATCAGAGGAGGGAAAGGTACGTACCCACACCGCTGCCATTGCCTCGTTTCGCCGTCCTCCTGACGGGCCCCCGTCGCCACGGCCTGCTTCGCTTCGGAAGCATAGTCAGGACGCGATCTGGGAGAGGTCTGGGGAGGACAGTGAGCGGCTTGAATGAGGAACACTCCCTTCTCAAAAGGGGCTCGGTCGTTCCTTGGGTTTGCATGCGCTCTGCTACCTTTTTGGCGGCGAGCCCCCCCGGTGTTCCTTCGGACGTCGTAGACTCACTTGGAACGACAAGGGGCTTCGTTCCTCATTTATCGTTCCTCAGGTCAGGCCGACGACTGTAGTCGTTTCCCCGCGCGAAGCGTTCGCAAGCCAAGGTGTGGGGGTACACATCGTCCGCACACGTCAGGATGCTGTCAGGCGCGCGCCCCCTGAACGGCGAGGCGCCATGAGGGGCCTCGGGGTTTGAGCAGCAGGTGCTGCGTACGGTCCTTCGAGGGCCCGTGGGGCCACGGCCCATCGGGGCTCCTCGTGGTCCGAGGCGGGGGTTGATCCACAACCGCCGCCTGGTCGATCGATCGTCGGGGACCTCCGTGTGGCGCTCAAGTATATCCATCTCCACCGCACATCGGCTCCCCAGGCGGCGAAGAGATGTGCAAATCCCACCCTCGCACTGTGGTCCCTCGCGCCCCTGGTGTTCCTGGCGGGCTTGTCTATTGTGCCGCAAGCTCCTCGGCGCCCTCATGAGCAGGACGGCGCCCCGGAGCCGGCTCGGAGCTCAGACACGCGATGCCTTGATTTTTGTTCAGCACGAGTTCCCCAGATGTGCAGACCTTTTCCTTGGGGCTGCTCTTTCACAGCGAGCCGTTGTTTGACAGTCCTGGGGCCGCGCGAGGGCCCTGGAGGCCAAAGACGGCCAAAAACCTCCCGTCGCGAACTTCTTAACAACGATCGGGAAGGTCTGCCTTTCGGGCCATAACTCCAGCCCCTGGCGGCCATTCGGGACGATCCGGCCACCCCCGCAGCTGCGGGAGAGCACCGCGAGGCCAGAACACCGGCGGGAACCGACGAGAACGTCCGAGAAACTCCAGCCTCGAATCTCGGGAGGGAGCGCCGGGGACGGAGGCCCAACGTTGGCAGCAACCTCCCGTCGCGCTCGGCGCGGGCATGTCTGGGGATGGCTCCCGCAGCCCGCGGCTTCTTCGGGGCCCTGGGCACAGGTCAACGTTTTCTTATTCGGCGTTTCGACACTGGGCGGAAGGGGAGGGAGAGGGGGGGGGGTCTGGCCTCGGACCTCTGCTGAATGGCGTCTGTTTGGGACCGTGCGTCCTGTGGGGCAGACCCCACCTGCCTGAAACAGGTGCCAAAACCAGCCAAGACGATCTCCAGGGGGGGGGGAGGGGTGCGGGGGCCCGCGCCGATCGGCAAAACAATCCATAAAAAAGATCACAGCAGGGCTGGGCCCTTGAGGGGTGTTTCGTGGCCGCCCCCGCGGCTGCTCTGCGACTGCCACCAGGGGCCCACGGCCTGCTTCTGTGGCCCCCGACGGCCCTTGGCGCGTGTGTGTGCGCGCGTGCGTGGCTTTCTCCGTGCGACTGTCTGCCTGCTCATGGAGGTCTCTCTGGGGTCCCCTGGAGGTCATCTTGGATTAAGTTGGAGCCCCTGAGGGGCTTCTTGGGGTGTCTTGGGGTCGTCCTGGGTCCATTTTGGGCCGCCTTTGAAGTATACTGCTCTCCTGGCGACGTGTTGTAGGCATCTTGGGGTCGACTTGGCTGTCTTGCTGTTCAGTGCTGTTCCTTGTGGTTGTCTGGCTTCTCCGTTTCGGACAGGCAGCTGGATGGATGCGTTGAGACCCCTCTGGGAGCTTCTTGGAAGGGGCGGGAGCATCTCCTGTCTGACACACCAACACACATTCGGTAAGCCTGCGGGGGCTGCGACCGAGTGCCGCTCGGCCCAACCCGCCACCATGCCTGGGTTGTGGACCAGGGGCCTCTTGGATGCCTCTTGGGGTCTCTTGGGAGGCATCTTGGGGCATCTTGGGAGCATCTCGGGGATCTGCGGGGTCTTCTGGGGGCCTCGTGTGGGCCTCTTGGGGCCTCGTGGGGTCCTCTCGGGGGCCGTAGGTCGGTCTGAGATGCCATCTTGAAGTTCAGGGCTTCTAAATGCCACTTCCTGTTCGTCCCCCCTCTTGGGGTTGCCTTGGGGGGGCGTCTCGGGCCACTTTTGAGGGCTTGGGAGCCGCCTTGGGGCGATCCCGGGTGGGGGCTTGGAGGCCGTCTCTGGCGTTGGTAAGACCGAGAACGCGAGACGGTTCAAGTCATTGAATCAGCGGGTTTTCTGTCGATTCTGGTTTTTCGGGGTGGCTCCCAGAGCTGCCCAGGAGGCCCAAGAAGCGCCCAAGAGGACTCCAGGAATGACCCTGGGACCATCTTACACCACCCGCCCCCGAGGCCTCCAGGAAAATCACTTGACGATTCGAAGGAGCGCTCGAGAGCGCCTGTGATTCCGGGTCCTGGCCCCGTAAGTTCCAAGCAGCATTTGCAGCATCCAGCGCGGAGGACTCGAAGGGACCTGATAGCAATCCACTCAGTGACCGCTGCATGGTGGCGCAGTTGCGCAGCAACGCATTCGTTCTTTCTCTCCTGGAGGGGGCACTTCTCCACTAGATGTTTGCAAACGAGTCTGGAATAACAATCGGGTTGACCCAAAAGGGGGTCCAGCGACAAGGGGGTGGTGCAATATATTTGGTGCAATAGGTTTGTGGGGTTGCAATACATTCGGGGCTTGCAACGCATTCGGGGGCGCAAATGTGCTGCTGGATTTTCGCGTGCAGTACACTACTTGCAATACAGTGCAATACAATTCTCTGGCGCAGTACGTTTACAATCCAATTGCCCCAAGTCTATTGCGCCACCCCCTTCCAGCTGGACCCCCTTTTGGGCCACCCGAGAACAAGCAACTCCATACGGCGGAGGCGTGTGTGAAGGAATGGTCCCAGGAGGCGCCAGACCCTGGAGGATTCCCTATCCAATGAAGGCGGCGGTGATATTTCATGAAGTGGTGAATATTATCCTGGAGCAGGTAAATATATGTCACGAAGTGGTCCTCTATGCTGCCCAATAAAAGATAATAGGCGGCGGTGATATCCATGGCCGATCCACGACTGGAGGTCCACTGGCTTCCAGACCCCGGATTCCTGACCTAAGGCTCTTTACTCAATGCCCACACCGTGGCCTTGGCGTCGCTCGGACGTGTGCGCTTTTTCCTCGGCGGGGACCATCGAGGAGCATCCTTGATCATTTGGCGAAAAAGCCACGCACGAGACCGACAAAAAAACACACGGAGTGGGCGTCCGAGCGATGGCGAGCAGCAGCTGCGGTGGCTGCAGCGAGGCCACGGCGAGTGGCAGGTCTGCGGCGGGCACGGCGCGCGCGGGCGTGGCGCGCCAGGCGCGGTGTTGGTCCTGCCTGGGCTTCTGCGCGCTGCACGTTCGCGTTTGCCCAAAAAGGCTTCACCCGCGAGGCTTACCAGCCTGGAACATGTCCCTATCCCTATGCTGGGCACCTCCTCATCACGATGCCAATCTTAGGGGTTCCATGAGTTGCTTTTTGAGGGCGGATCCCCTGAGAGTGTCATCGCCCTTGGGCGTGTCGATCTTAGGGGTAGGGATACATTCGAGGCTGGTAAGAAGCGGAACAAAACAGTGCCCACACCGCAGCGCGAACATCTGGAGGCTCCGCGCGGACTCCTTGGCCCTCCGCTGGGCCCCCCCCCCCTCCCCGCTTGCGGCGCCTCTCCGACGCCGCCCGCGGGCGCGCCCTCGGGCGCGCCCGGGGGAGGGCGGGCCGTGCGCCGACCCCGAGGGACGCCGCGCGGACCTCACGGGATGCTGTGCCGGGTGCTGGGGCTGCTCGTCCCTCCTCTCTCTTTCGGGGGTGGGCAGGCCCCCACCAGGCACGAGGCCGAAGCTCGCGGCCGCGAGGCCGGCTGGCGCGCGGCGCTGCGCGGGCGCCTGGTGCAGCGCCCGGGGCCGCCGGACTAGCGGCCTGCGCATGGGCCGCGTGCCGCCCCGGCCCCCCTCCCCTCCCCCGCCCCTCCCCTCCTCGACTGCTGTTCTCTGCCGCTGGGCTTCTTCGATGGGTAAACGTGTGTCTTGCCTGCGGTGCGTGCCCGCTGTGCCCAGGCCGTGGCAAGGAGCACACGTCGCATAACGCCTTGGTGCACTCGGGGCGCCAGTGCCCGCTCGAGTGGAGAGGCCGAGGCTGCCGCGTGGCCTGCATCCCCGCGCAGGCCGCCTCCTTGGGCTTGGCATCGCTCGGACGTGTCCACGGCCAGGCCCCTTGAGGAGCAGTTTTGACCCCCCACCCTGACGCGTCGATTAGCGACTTGGCCGTTTTCAGTGCGCGGGAGGGCGTCGCGGCCGTCATTTCTGCGGGTCCGGGTCCGTCTGTTTCGGTCCCGGGCCGTTCTCACGAAGGGGGTGGTTTGCTAAAGGGAGGCTTGTCCACCGCCGAGAGGTGTTGTGTTTTGTTTGGGCTGATTTTCCCTGTCTCTTCAAGGTGGCATACCTGACTGAGCAGAAGCACGTGCAGGTGTCCCAGTTCGGTGATATTCGCGGATTCACGGTCGCTGGGAGCAAGCTGAGCGATGACGAGATCAACGCTATCAGTTGGGACGTGCTCAAGTTCGAGCCCGAGAGTAAGGATTACCCAGTCACTTATTTCAGCTTCTCTGGAGTCAAGTTCCTCTCTAAGGAGTCGCGGATGCCTTTCCCTTACGCTCTGAGCGAAATGGACGCTCTGGCTGGTTGGTGGAAGAGGTCTGGGGTTTCAGTCATATGCTTTGTTCGTCCTTGTGTTTGCCGTTGCCGTCATCGTACAATTGATCCTCCTCCACGCTCGGTGGCTGTCTTCGACTCGAACTATTGACCGTTTTGCCCACTGCTATTTCGGCCAGTTCTGCTTGCTCGATGATGTTGTTTTCTCCTCCGTGCTTCGTGCGTGTGTGTGTGTGTGTGTATGTGTGTGTGTGTGTGTGTGCGGGTGTCCCAAATATTTGTTTGAATCTGGGTATTTGATTCGCAGGCCGAGTCATGTCAAGTTGTGTGGTCGCGCTCCGTTCTTCTTGGGGAAGCGTGCATCAAGTCAGACTAGAGTGCGTTCTAAGTTCGAGCTGCCTTCCGCGGTGAACATCCCGGCCTCCTCCCTGCAATCTGCAGGGCGGCGCGGGTGGCACGCACTTGAGATGGCGACTCGTGGGGGTTGGTGCTCGCTGCATGGACAAAAGCACACTCGAGATGGCGACGGCCTCGGATCCACAAAATGCGTCGGACCTCGCACTCCGAGAGTGCTGCGCTCCTCGGAGCGCGTCGAGTCCACCCTGTCGGCGTCGCGAGGGCCAACAAACCGTTGGCTTCCGAGAAGGCAGGCACGCTGGGCCTCCCAAGATGGGCAAAAACACCCGCGATCCCCTCCTCGAAATGTTGCACCGCTTCCAGGGCGCGCGGAACTCTGCGCCCTCCTCCTCCTCCTCCTCCTCCTCCTCCTCCTCCTCCTCTTCCCCCTCCTCCTCCTCCTCCTCCTCCTCCTCCTCCTCCTCCTCCTCCTCCTCCTCCTCCTCCTCCTCCTCCTCCTCCCTCTCCTGCCCATGGTCGTGGTTGTGTGGGAAAGCTGGCCCATCATCCTGTGGTCCGGGCACGCAGGTGTGCGTGTGTGCACGTCGGGGGGAAAAGGCCAGTCGAGAGGGTGGCGGCTCTGCCGCCCTGCCCACGGCCACCCGAGATCTGCCCCCCCCCCCCCCCCCCCCGACCCCTCTCCCAGGGTCCATCCCAGGGTCCGCTTCTGGCCCCGGGATCCTCAGACTGCAGTGGAGGCCCACAGTCAAGACGCTGACATAAGGAACAGTTTGGGTTCGGAAGGGGCTCGATGTTCCGTAGGTTCCTCCAGTGCTGTTCCTCTTGCCCTCCTGGGGCACGGAGGCGGTTACAGGGCCAATAAGGGGCGTCGTTCCTTATTTAGCGTTCCTTTTTGCAGTGGCCCGACTGTCTGCCACGAAACACCTTTTTTGCCTCTTGTGTGCCCTGAGTTTCTTGGGTTTTGATGGTTTTGCGATGGAAGGTGTAACGTTCCCGCAGTAGAAGCCAACGGACGTCCTGGGGTCTCAGGTTTGGGCTTCTCGTGGAAGGTTTCCTGTGGACTGGCCTCCACTGTGTGGCCCTCTGACAGGGACCCGTGCAACACGAACCCAGTCCTGAACTTCGGTCGCGGCCACTGCGCGTACACCGTCAAGTCCGCCTACGCGTTCCGAGACTCCGGCCCGATCGTCGGAGTGGACGGCGTGAAGCCGGGAGGCGCACGTGCCGGGGGGGCGTCCCTCCTTCAGTCGGCACGAACGAAATGGGTACGGAAAGAATGGGTACAATGCCCAACAGCGGTTCCTGTTCATCTTGAGCAGGGCTCGCTGTCGGTGTCGTTACGGCCTGTGTACATTTGAGACCGAAGGCTGCCTGCCCAACAGCGGCCGCTGTTGGTGTGGAACAACATTTGTTGTTGGGCGCTGTGCCCATTTTTTCCGTACCCATTTCGGGCGTCCAGATAGGAGTCGGGGCTCAAGAGACGGGGGTCAATGCGAACAGGGGTCTCGCCGCCCACCAAAACTACCCCAACCCAACCCGAAGGCCGCGATTTGCCCTCCATTTCCAGTGGGGGGGGGTCGGGAAGCATCGAGAACACACATGTGGAACCCGTACCCCCCCCAACCCGAAATTCGGGTCTTCGGGTTGGGCTGGGGTGGTCTGGTAGGTAGTCAATTTCGGGCGTCCGAATCGGAGTCGGGGCTCAAGAGGCGGGGGTCAATGCGAGCAGGGGTCAGCCAGAGCGCCGGATTTTGCAGGATCCTGCGGGGCCAGGGGCGCGCGCTGGCCTGGACCTGGGCGCAGGATCCTGCTGGATCTTCCAGGATCGGAGGAGGAGGAGGAGGAGGAGGAGGAGGAGGAGGAGGAGGAGGAGGAGGAGGAGGAGGAGGAGGAGGCGGAGGCGGAGGCGGAGGCGGAGGAGGAGGCGGAGGCGGAGAGGCGGAGAGGCGGAGGAGGAGGAGGCGGAGGCGGAGGCGGAGGCGGAGGCGGAGGCGGAGGCGGAGGAGGAGGAGGAGGAGGAGGAGGAGGAGGAGGAGGAGGAGGAGGAGGAGGAGGAGGAGGCGTGGTTGACCCAGGTCTGGACTGTCGGAGGAGGAAAAGGTGTTGATATCGCTACCCTTGTCCCCTGTTGGGCCTCCTTGGGGGACCCCGTCGCCACCTCTGGAGTCGCCCTGAAATGCTGGGCCTCCGGAAGCGGGCTCGTCGCCACGGCTGGATGCGCCTCCGAAAGACAGGTCAGGACGGACTCCTTCGATGCTCGCTTTGAAGACCTTCCTGGGGCCCACCCAACGTAGCTGTTCGACTTCAGTTCGCCTCGAGTTCGACGCACGTTCGACTCGAGTTCGACTCAGGCTCGACTCGGGTTCGACTCGGGTTCGACTCGGGTTTGGCTCGTGCCGACGCAGGCTCAACGCAGCCTCGACGCACGAACGGAGCGAGCGTCTCCAGGAAGGTCCCCAGAGTGAGCATCCTGGGCCCGGGGGCCGAGTCTGAGTGGATCTTGGACAGGCGGGAGAGCCGCCGGTTGTCTCGATTTTGGCCCTCCCTCGATCCGCATCCTGCCGCGGGTGCATTGGGCACGTGTTGGGGGGCCTCCCTCCTCCTGCTCCTCCTCCTTCTCCTCCTCCTCCTCCTTCTCCTCCTCCTCATCCTCTTTGCCCATGGGAGGGTCCACGAGGGCGCGGGTCCTGAGGCTTCTTGCCGCTCTCGATCTCCCGTCGGCCTCCCGAGGGCCCCGTGGTTGTCCAGGACGGCCTGGGACGCGGGGACGGCAGATCGGCCCGGGAAGCAGCCTTTGGGTCCAGAAGCTGTGTCCGCCAGGATGCTTCCCCTTCGTGCTGATGAGGCCCCCTTCCCCTCCTCCCTCTCTTGCTCCCGTCGCGGCTGGCTGAAGGGCATGTGCTGGTCCGACCAGGGGCCAGCAGCGAGCGTGTGCCTGCTGGGTGTCGGGGGCCCAGGGGTGCCGAACAACGACGCATCGAAAGGGTGCCAGGCCCTGAAGCTTTTTTTTTTTTCTTGGCGGCCGCGCCTCGCCGACGGTTGCCGCAGGCGTTGCATCGGGGATACAGGGTCCGGCTTGAATAAGGAACACTTGCTAATCAAAAGGGGCGCGGTCGTTCCTTTTTGGTTTGCATGCGTTCCGCTACCTCTTTGGCGGCGAGCACCCCTGGTGTTCCTTCGGACTTCCCAGACCTGCTTGGACACATAGGGGCTCCGTTCCTTATTCATCCTCCCTCAGGTCAGGCCGAAGACTGTCCGTTCGCAGCCGACGCACGCGCCTTGTTGCGTCGTTGAGCTCTCCCTACTGAAGAATCGGAGGCGGGAGGAGGAGGAGGAGGAGGAGGAGGAGGAGGAGGAGGAGGAGGAGGAGGAGGAGGAGGAGGAGGAGGAGGAGGAGGCGGGGGGGGGAGGAATGGAAGGGACCCCCGACCGGGCAGAATCGGTTCGGCTTCGGTGCGTGCCGTGCGTGCGGGCGAGGCGAGGCTCCCCGAGCTCCATCCACAGCAGGGGCCCCGTGCTGCCAGACGGGCCGGCCCGCGAGCGCCGGGCGTGGCCCCCGATTGTCACGGCGGTTGTCCCGATGGTTGTGGTTGGCCCGGTGGTTGCCCCGATGGTTGTCCTGATGGGTGCGCCGATGGAATTGCGCCGAGGGTTGTCCCGACGGTTGTCCCGATAGTTGT
>CAUYUJ010014329.1:281368-301368 GCA_963575745.1 Prorocentrum cordatum | reverse complement strand
GTCAGGCCGTCACCTGAGCTGCTGGCCACCCTCGCCGCCCAGGAGGTTCGGCGCTGATGGCGTTCGGGCTCGACGTGGACGAGCCGCAGGTGCTGGCGGCCATCGAGGGCTACCCAGAGACCTGGCAGCACCGGCTCCTGCTGCGGCGCATCAAGGAGTCGCGATGGGTCGCCGTCGGCCCTGGCGGCGTGCTCGAGGTCATGGACCTCGGCGGGTTCGAGCTGCTCCCCTTGGCGCGCGGTGCTGCGGTGCCGGCGCGGGTCGCGGGGGACTGCGCGATGATCTCGCCCCTCACCGACGGCGAGCTGCTGGGGCACCACGCGGCAGCGACGCGGCTGGCCGTCGTCATGGGCGCGGAGGGCGTCCCAGGGGCGCTGGTCGCTGGCAGCGGGGTGTGTTGGCGGATCGCGGACACCAGCGCTCTCGAGTTCGGGCAGGAGATTTCGTCGGACGAGGTGGCGAGCGCGGGCGTCGTGAAGGGCGCCGTGGCCCTCGTCTACTGGGGCGAGCCGCGGCGGTGGCTGTTCGCGGAGCTGGTTCCGAGTGCCGAGTACGCCAGTTGGGAGCGCGACAAGCAGATTGGAGCTGGGCGGGACCGCCGCCTCCTCCCGGCTCGATGCAGCGACTTCGGGTCGGGGCTCGTGCCGCTCTCGCAGGCCGCGGACCACTTCCGCCCGACGGACTTGGCGAAGATCGGCGACTGGCCCCACTCGGGGCCGCGCGCGGTGATCGAACTCGTCCGCGGGGTGGTGGCGCTCGGTCTCGCGCTGTTCACCTACCACGCGCACTGGGTGCGACAGGCGGGGGTTCACGGAGAGAGCGGGATCGCGCTGGAGCACCGCATCCCTTGCCAGGTGCTGGCATTGGCCCTGGGCTACGATTGCCTGGACGCCAGCAATCTGGCGAGCCTCGAGCTGCTCGCGCGGCGGGTGCTGCAGATCGAGCGCGCTGTGCGGGTGAACCCGAAGGCGCCGTCGTTCCAGGGGCTGGCCAAGATGACGGAGCACGCGCTGGACGAGGGCGGCGGGTTGGCGACGCGGGAGTTCACGGCGCACATGGCGGCGCTCGCGGAGCAGGAGGCCCGGATCCTCAAGCAGAACAGGCTGTTGCGGGAGGAGCTCGCGGCGAAGGCCAGGGACAAGGAGGGCCCGAAGAACAACGACAAGGACAATAACAAGGGCGGCTCCTCCGGGGGCGGGGGCGGCGGCTGAGCGCCAGCTGCGGCCCCGGGGAGGTGGTGCCTCAGCCTCCCCAGGATTTCTTCGAGGCTTCCCTGCCCTTCCCCTTGGTCTCCAAGGGGTCGGGCCAGTCGTCGGCTCGCCGACGAGTCTCCCTGGCCAACGACGTCGCGCAGTGCCCGGACCTCCTCGTCTCGGACGCTGCCGTGGCGCTGTCTGCTCTGCGGGAGGCGCATCCGCGGCTGCCGCTCCTTCATCGGCACCGCGCGAGCAGTCTCGCTTTCGCGCGCCTCTCCCCCTGGCAACGCCAGGCTGTCGAGCGGCTGCGCGCCTCCTCCAGTCCGCTGCTTGCCGACTGGAGCGTACCCTCAGGCAAGGACGCCCTCGCGGTCTTGCTTCACTCCGACGACCTCTATGCCGTGGCGGCTGGCGCTGCGCTGGGGTGCTATGACATCGACAAGCTGATGGTGTCGAGAGGTGACCCAGTCCCGAAGGACGTGGCCTCTGTCACGTCTCCAGCGGCCGCGAAGCTGATCGACGCCCCGCCAATGCACATCTTGAAGTCAGACGCTGAGCTCTGCGCCGACGTGGACTTGGGCGCGCTTCGCGGGCAGCCGTACTGGGACCCGATCCTCAGGGGCAGCCGCGCGAAGAAGCTCGAGTTCTTGCGGGCGCTGTCCACGGCAGGGTTGCTCACCTGGCGGCGGCGAGTTCGGTGCCGGGTCAGGTGCTTCTTCGTCAAGAAGGAGGACTCCATGCTCCGACTGGTGATTGACGCGAGGTGGGCCAACCGCATGTGCCGTGCCCCGCCGCTCAGCCAGCTGGCGGTGCCGGGGGCCCTGGCGAGGCTCTCAGCCAGCGACGAGTCCTTCCGCATGGTCCAGGAGAGGCTCGGGCGGGCGGCGCAGGCGGACCTCGACTCGGCTGTCGACGACGAGCTGGTGGGCTTCTCGATCGACCTGACCGACGGCTTCTACCAGTTCAAGTGCGAGGCGCTTGCGTCCATGTTCGGCCTGGGCTACACCGGCACCCCCTCGAGCATCGCCGACGAGTTCGGGATCGCGCTCGACGCCGTGTTCGACGATGACCTGCAGGCCGTCGACCCCGTCGACCCGTCCGAGGTTCTCGAGGCCTGCTTCCTCGGGATGGCCATGGGGTGGTCGTGGGCGCTCTACTTCTGCAACGAGGCCATCTCGGAGTGCATGCGGGAGGCGCTGCGGGAGACTGGTCTACCCGATGTGCTGGTCGGCGATCGGCAACGGCCCGCATGCTTTGGGCCGCGGGTGCCGGCCCTGGCGCCGTACGTTGACAACGCGAACATGCTGGCGGTCGGGCGTGACGAGGGTCGGCGTGTCTTCGACCTCGTGCTGGCCGCGCTGCGTCGGCGGGGGTTCGCATTGCGGGACCACGTCGACGGGGGGCTGGCCTTCGAGTTCCCGGGCCTCGTGCTGGGCGGGCCGCGGCGTCGCCTGCGCCAAGACAGATGCGATGTTGGCGACTGTGGTCGGCACTCGGCCGCGTCCTGACTCTGGGGCGCCTATCCGGCGTCGCCATGCGGGTGCTCTGCGGTCACCTTTGCCACCACTTTGGCCTGGGGCCGCCGCTTCTCTTTATCCTGCAGAGGGTGCATGCCTTCGCGCGCGAGCAGCTGGGCACTGTCGCCCACTTGCCGTCCGACGTCTGGGACGAGCTGTGGGTCGCGAGTGCCCGTGCTGCCCTTCGCGGACGCCGACCTGAGGCGGCCGCTGTGTCGGAACATCTGGCGTTCTGATGCCTCCCTGTTCGGGCACGCGCTCCACGAGACCAAGGCCGGGCTGGCCGAGGTCTTCGACGTGGCCCAGTGGAAGGGGAGGTGGCGTTTCCGCGAGGTGGTTGAGTACGTCGACCGCGGGCCCAGCGACGTGCTGGCTGCAGCGGTGATCGGCCCAGACGCCGGTCAGGACTGGGCGACAGTGATGGTGGGGGCTGTGCGGGGGACACCCGTGCCCCCAGCGCGGCGGTGGCGGAGCCCTCGCGGCTGGGCGCGCCCTACCGGCAGTTCGAGCGCGTGGAAGGCTCGGTGCCTCCGCTGCTGGGTCGGCTCACCCACGCGGGGCGCTGGTCGCTGATCGTGGCAGGCTGCTGGCGGCGGCGCGAGGCGATCCACTTGCTGGAGGCGCGAGCGGCGCTGCTGGGGCTGCGGCGTGCGTCTGGCTCCGCTGGCGGGCAGGACGCGGTGGTGGTCTCGTTCGGCGACGACGTGAGCGAGCTCCTCGCGCAGGGGCGCGGGCGGGCCTGCAACTACGCCCTCAACAGCTGCTGTCGGGAGGCCGCCGCGTGGCAGGTGGCGGCCGGAGTGGACTGGCGTCAGAGGTCTGTCGACACCGACAGGAACCCCTCCGACAGGGACTCCAGGCTCGGCGACCGCGGGAAGCTGTCGCCCGGGGACACGGTCACACCGCACGGGCCAGGTCGCCAGCGGGCCCGACGACGAGCTGATGCTGTATCGGGCTTCTGCAGCGCGACCTGGTCTCGGCGGCCTGGGCTACAGTGGCGCCGTCGGCGCCCGAGCGGGGCCTCGCCGCTGAGGAGCGTCGCTGTGGTGGCAGGCCCGAGGCGGCGCAGCCCTCGGCTAGACGTCAGGCTGTTCGATTTGTTTAAGAGTTTTTCGCAGGCTGCGCCCACCTGCCCGGGGCCGTCCTCCAGGCGGGGCTCGACGTGGCCGTGCCCTTCGAGTTGGAAAACGGCTCGCAGTTCGACATCCTCCGCCCTGTCACCCTGGGGCTCATCATCGAGGGGGTCCGTCAGGGCCGCGTCTGGTGGGTACATCTTGGGGCTCCATGCGCGTGGGCCTCGCATGCTCGCTCTACTGGGTCTCCCGAGGCACCAGCGGCCCGTCCTGGGCTGAGTTGCGCTCTGGCTTCGGTTCGCATCCCCCGGGCCGTCCTCGCCGTCTCGAGCAAGTACAATATATACGTCACCATCGAATGCCCGATCACGTCGCGGCTCTGGGTGTGGAGGCCCATGCGAACCATTCTCGGCAAGTTGGGGTGCTCGTGCATCGACTTCGATATGTGCCGCTTTGGGGCACCTTATCGAAAGCCAACTCGGAGTGCGTCGACACTTCCAGGCCTAGATCTCGCCGCTGGGGTTCGATGTAATTGCGCGGCACCGCGCGTCATTCTGGAGGGCAAGGTCACAGTGCCCACATCCGCTGGTCGATCCCGCTGCGTTTGGGTCACCAAGCTCGCTGGGCAGTGCCCGCCCCGACTCTGCCGCGCTATCGCGCGGCGCGCGCCCCGGGCCGCGCCGTCGGGGGCTCGCTATGATGAGCTTCGCCGCGGCCGCGGGCCCGCCTGGCGCTGGACTCACCTGGAGGCCGCCGCCCGTGCTGGGACAGCGCCAGGGGTCCTACGTCCGCCTCGATGCCCGACTGCCCTTGTCGTCGGCTGGGAGCGCGCCTCCAGAGCTTGGGGTGTCCGCGTCCCTGCCGAGCGGCAGCGCGTTGGACCTGGTTGCTGGTGCCGCGCGCCCCCGCCCTGCCCCGAAGGCCGCCGTGGCCAAGAGGAGGGCGGCTCACGGCGACGTGACCGCGGTGGCCCCCGTGGGCGCGACGGAGACGCAGCCCGCTTCGCAGCCGCCGGCGGTGATGAAGCGGCCGGTTTCTGGCGGCGCGGCCTCGGCGGGGCCTGCGGCCAAGAAGTCTCGCCCCGCCGCCGCGACGCCGGCGGGCCAGTCCCGCGAGGAGCGGGCCAGCCGCCGCGCGGCCGAGGACGTGTCCCCCAGCGACCTGAGCCTGACGATGCCCGAGCTGCGGTCGGTCGGCAAGGAGACCAAGGACCGCTACTCCGCGGCCTTCGAGGAGTTCCAGGCCTGGGCGGGCCAACGCGGGCAGTCGGTGATGAAGCTGGCCAAGGACGCGGACAACCTGGGCGCGGTGCTGGCGGCGTTCCTCGAGAAGCTGTACTTGCGCGGGGAGGCGACCAGCATTGCCAGGGACGTGCTCTTCGGGGCGATCTTCGAGCTCGGGTTGGGCAAGGGGCCGAATGTGCCCCCTCGCTGCCGCCGGTCTCTCCAGGGATTCCGCCGGGGCGACCTTCCTGCGTCCGAGGACCCGTGCCCGCGCGAGGCAGCGGCGCTGGTGGTGGCAGCCCTTCTGAAGGACGGGCCCCTGCTCTCGGTGCTCAGCCGCCTGGCGTTCGGCGTGCAGTGCGACCTCTTCACCAGGCCCTCGGAGACGCTGAACATCCTGCGCGAGGACGTCGTGGCGCCGCGGACTGGGGCCTACATGGGCGCGGCCGTGATCGCGGCCCCGGGCCCCGTGCGCGCGGCTGCCGCGGAGGCTGCCGCGCGCGCCGGCCCGCGCGCGCCCGCGCCGTCGACGCCGACGGCAGTGCGCAGACGCCGGGCGGCGCGGCTAGCCAAGAGCGGCGAGTTCGACGACGCCGTTCTCGCCGGGCTCAAGGGCCTGGGCTTCGAGTTTGTCCCCGAGGTACTTCTGGGCCTGCAGAGGTGCGCGCTCCCGGGCCAGCCGCTGTTCTCGCCGCTGACTCTGGGCGAGTACGAGCGCCACATCCTGAAGGGCGCAGAGCTGGCCGGCCTCGACCCGCTCCGAGTGACCCCTCACTCGGCGCGGCACGGCGGGGCCAGCTCTTCCATGCGCCCGCAGCTGCTCGACCTCAAGATGATCCAGAAGAGAGGCCGCTGGCTGGCGCCACGCAGTGTGAAGAGGTCCGAGAAGAGTGGCAAGCTCCTGCGCCAGGCCGCGGCCATCCGTCACAAGATCCCGATGGGCGCCGCACTCCTCGACCCAGCAAGTCGAGACTCGTTGAAGAAGCAGATGCTGACCGCCGCCAATTCCATCCGTCGGTTGAGGGCGCAGGCTAACATTTGAGATCCCTATCCCGCCCACCGAGACGACAATAAAGATTGGTGGGTTGGGAGAGTGCTCGAGCGTGGCTCGTATTCCTCGGCATGCAGCTCAGAGAATCTCTGGTGACGCCTCGTCAATGGTTTCTTCCTGGATTGCTCGATTCAGCTCGTGCGAGACTGCTGTGAGAAAGTGACTCACCCTGTAGGCTTGCGCCTGCTCCGCCGCTCCGCGTGTGAATACTAGCTCGGCGTGTGCTGGCACCGTAATGGCCCCGCTAGCTTACAGAAAGATGTGCTGTCGACGACTGTCTTTCCCTTTCGGGAGGGGTTGGGTCTGTAGCCGCCCCGCCCGCCCGACCTTTGTGGCGGCTCCGTTTTGCGTTTCAAGTTGGGAGAGTGCTCGAGCGTGGCTCGTATTCCTCGGCATGCAGCTCAGAGAATCTCTGGTGACGCCTCGTCAATGGTTTCTTCCTGGATTGCTCGATTCAGCTCGTGCGAGACTGCTGTGAGAAAGTGACTCACCCTGTAGGCTTGCGCCTGCTCCGCCGCTCCGCGTGTGAATACTAGCTCGGCGTGTGCTGGCACCGTAATGGCCCCGCTAGCTTACAGAAGTATATATATATATAGATTATCATACGCACCTCTCCGAGGGAGTAGACCTCAGAGCCGACTAATTGAAGGCGGCGTCCGCGATTTTTCTGGCCGTTTCGCTAGGGACATCCTTGAAAATCTGAAAATCGGTGGCATTTCGTATGCAGATCGTGACGTCAGGGTCCAACAACACATAGGAATTTCAACATTCTAACATAAAACCTTCAAACACACATGGTAATTTCAATGATTTTGACTCCGATGTTCAGAGAATGGCGATTTCGCCTGAGACATCCTCCCAAAATCGAGCCCCGACGTACCTTCAGGTGCCCCAGACCCTGCCTTTGAGCCTCTTGGGTGCCTCCTGGAACCTCCCGGGGCCTCCTGGGGCTTTCTGCACCTTCTGGTACCCCAGACCCTGCCTCGGAGCCTCCTGGGGGTCTCCTGGAACCTCCTAGGACCTCCTGCGGCCTCCTGGAGCCTCTTGGGGCCTCCTGGAGCCTCCTGGGGTTTTCTGGGGCCTCCTGAGGCCGCCTGGGGCCTCCTGGGGCCTCCTGGGGCTTCAGAACTACATGCCCACACAGAGACACACATCACACCCAACACATCACACGCTAGACAAACATAACACACACAACACCTACAACGCACAGGAAACACGCACAACACAGAGCACACATCACACACACAACACTCACAATCCCGGGGCCTCCTGGAGCCTCTTCCGGTATCCAAGTCGGGCCTGCTGAGGTTTCCTGGGGGGCCCTGGTACACACATCGCAAAGTGTGGCAACCCCACTTGCGCTCGAGTGCGACCTCGATCTTAGATTCTTCTGCGTTCACCTCCTGCCTCTTCCCCTTCTCTTAGGCACGCCCTGGCGGCGCCGCCCCAGCTTCCCCTTCTCCATCTCCGATCCTACAGTCATGGTGTCTTCCTGCTTCAAACGCCCTCTCAGTTTTTTGTATGAGCCTGGGCACACACGTGCCACTGGTGTATATATATATATATGTATATGTATATATATATAATATAATATATATAATATATATATATATATATCGGGCCTGTCCCTCTACAGGGGGAATATTCAAACACAGTCAAACAATAGTAGGTGGACGAATTTTGACTATTTGTGACTGTTTTAGAATATTTTGGACTATCTGTCATTTTTCGTCCAAAATTCCCCTGTGGGAGGACACGCCCGACCTAACTCTCTTTCTTTCTCTCTCTCTCTCTCTCTCTATATATATATATATATGTTTTAAAAAGATTGACATGCGGCTCCTTGTGCCGCCACCCCAGGTGGCCAGAAACTCGAGGAAAGAGGAGCAAGCGCCGAAATGGACAGCGAGGGCAGGCCCCCCTTGGAGCCGTCGGGGGCAGAGGCTCGGACGTGTGCCGGGCCAGCGTTCCGAAAAGCGGGCAGCCTTGGGGACCGTGGGTCGGGGAGGTCGGCACGGCTGTTGTCGCGCGGCCGGCCGGAGAGCCTTTTGGGGGCCGAGGGGTGCGGCTGTACGTCAACGCGAAGGCCCACTGGATGCAGGTCGCGCACATCGGCCAGCGCGGTCACATCACACCAGCACAGGCTGGGGACACGGCGAGGTTCCCGCTCGGGAGCAAGCTGAGCGACGCCGAGATCAATCGGTACAGGCTCCGCGGCGGCTGGAAGCGCCCCGCGGCCCCCGCGGGCGCCCCCTCGGAGCGGCAAGGCAGGCATCTCCCTGCTTCTGCCGCGGGGATGGCGCGGAGACGCCGGGTTCCCTGTCTGTGTCCCTGGAGTCCTGCCGGGCAGCGCCCAGGGGAGTTGACGCCCGGGGGGTCGCCACCTCCTCCTGGTGGATCGATCCCCCCCCCGAGCAGGATCGAGCAGTTTTTTTCGAGGTGCGGAGGAGGATCGGCCCTGCCTCCTCCGCACTTCGAGCAGAAGCTATCCGATCGTTGGAAATCGGTGATCGAGGAGGAGGAGGAGGAGGAGGAGGCAGGGTCGAGGATTGGGCAGTTTGTCTCATGCTTCTAGGGCGCCGCCTCTGGGAGTCCTGGGGGGCTCTGGAGGGTCCAGAGGGCCCGCTTCCTGGAGTAGGTGCCAGCCCCATCAGTGATGACCCGCCTTTTTTGGCACTACTTGGTTCGAGTTTCTTGCCTCTTGCTTCGACGACGACGACGACAACGACAACGGGCGACGACGACGACAACGACAACGAGCGACGACGACGCCGACGGCGGCGACGGCGGCGACGACGACGACGACGACGATGGTGGTCCCTCCTCCTCCCTGTCCTCCTTCCTCCGCCCTCCTCCTCCTCCTCCCCTGTGGGGTGGAAATTCCGTAGGCTGCCTGGCTGCACTGGCGCCCCCACCGGGGCGGATCGGGCCCGAGTTAGGGCCAGGTCGTGGCGCGCGTGGCCTCTTCCCTGGGGGCTGCCTGGGGGCCCCTTGGGGGCCTTCCGGCAGTAAATATCCCTAGGAGGCCGCGTGGAGGGGGTAAGGGGAAAAATGGTCGCTCGAGAAGCAAAGGTCCCAGCAAAGGCAAGGGTCCGCGTACCTGAGGCCAGCCGAGCCTTCGGGGTGCTGCGTGCATCGGGCTTGTGCTGGCGGGGTCCGTGCGGCATCTGGCCGAGAGTGGATCGTATCTTTTCGCAGTATACGTCGGCTTCGTAGGTTAAGCCTCCTCAGGGAACAACCCCGTGGGCCGCTAAGAGTGCTTCGCATTTCGCTTTGATTCTGCGTCGCCAGTGCTCTCCTTCGGATCTAGTCCTCATGAGCTAAAAAAGAAAAAGGGCTAAGAAGCGGCCAGATTTTGCCCAAAGTGGGCTCGAGGTGGCTTGGTGCTTGCGTTCTGCATTTGCCTCTCGCAAGCATGCGGTCGGGAATTTCTGCTTGGCGTTCATCCGTTTGTAATGCACAGCGTGTCGCCAGGGCCGCCGCCGCCGCTGCACGCAAAGGAACATGTCCCGACCGTGTACAAGCACAAGACATTTCACAATGATGTTTGCATACCTTGGGCTGCTGCCCATGGCCTCGCGACCTGCCACGGCACCGCTGCACAAGTCTTACACGGTGTACAGCTGATGATTCAGCGTGTCCGCAAGGGCGCACAGCACTCGTCCTTCCTGCGAGAACCTGGGCACCGCTCTGGCAAGGAGTCCCCAGGGGCCACGTTTGGGGGGGGGGATAGGCTCAGAGGGGAGACGCATCGACCCCTGATCGCCCAGTCATCGCCGATAGGGGCCTGATAGTCCAACCCGCCCAGGAAGGTGAGGATTCGCGATCGTGGGGCCATCGCCGATCTTTCGGCGATGCATGGCCGATTCCGGGCCGATGCTTCTCCCCACTGAGCAAAGTTCCCCCCCGTCCTGCCGCTGCCTCGCCATCCCACGGCAGGGGCTTTCCCAGCTGCTCCCAGGTTCAGCGTGGTGAAGTTTGTGCCAGTGGGCAGCTCCGACCCCACCCTCTACTTCGACTTCGCGGCCATGCCGTTCGACTCCACGGCCGCCCGCAGGGTCACGCCCTACGCCCAGAGCGAGGCCGACGCCTTGGACGGCAAGTGGCAGGAGGACATGTGCGGCTCCCTGGCCGTTCTCAACTTCGGCCGCGCGTCTTGCAGCTCCGGTCCGCTCCCGAACCATGCGCGCGCATGTCAGACACGGCACTCAGCAGTGTGGATCCTGAGTGGATTCCTTCATGTTTTTTTCCATCCGGGGCGTGGATTTGCACATGGATTCATCGGCGCGAGTGGATTCCTGCGTGGATGATGGTTTTCTTACCCACTGCGAAGCCATGTAACATCACATAGACTCGGTGCGTTGGAAAGGGGGAGAAACCCATGCGGAACCCGGCCGACATTCATGCGAGAATCCATGCGAGTATCCATGCGAGTATGCTACGCATGGACAGCGGCGGTCAGCAACGAGAGACCCGCAAAACAAAAGCATGCGTCGCGACTGCAAGATTCGCAGGCCTCGAGGTTGACGCCAACACCACTAGCGGCAGTGTGCCTCCACCGAGGGAAGAAGATCCCGATCTCGGCGATGGTGGCAATATCCTGGCTCCCAAGGTGACCGAAATATTGCCACCAACGCCGAAATCTGGGATCGTCTCCCCCCCTGTGGAGGCACCCCCCCGTGCTGGTGTCGTTGCCCAGTTCTTTCCAAGCCTCCGAACAAAAATATGTCTTGCCCGATGGCGCACGGGCGTGCGTCCGCCCGCCCCCCTCTCTGTCCAGGCGAGCGCGGGGAGGAGAGGTGCGCAGAGGGCGAAGAGGGCAGGGCAGCAGACACGCGCGCGTAAGCTGAAGTCGGGCCTGTCCCATTACAGGAGGGAATATTCGAACATAGTCAAAACATAGTCTGGGGACGACTTTTTGATGATTTGTTGATTATTTGTGGGGCATGTCTTGGCTATTTTTTAATGTTTCCCTCCCGAACCCGCCTGTATGGGGGACACGCCCGACTTAAGCGCAAGTTTGTGGCACCGGGGTCAGGGACGCGGTCTGCATATGGCGTGCCTGCCAGCGATGGTGGAGGTGCTGACAGGGGCCCAGTCGGCAGCACCGGCAAGCCTGGGAGCTTCAGGCTGTACATCAACGCGCAGGGGCTGCTTCGCCAAGGTACGTCCAAGGCCATGGAAGTCGCATGCCCTCCCGTGAGCGTGGTGGCTGGGCGGTGTGGCAAGCTGTTCGGCAGGTGCAACGCGGACCTCAGCGCAGGCGCTACGGCGTGCGACGAGCCCACGGGCTGGTGCAGAGAGAAGCACTCGGACACCAGACGAGGAAAAGCCTACGGCTGGCCGTCATAGTGCCGACCTCGGCGTTGGCTTCTGATACCGCTCGGGTCTTTCAGCCTGTAGCGATCGGCGGCCTTTCGACTTGGCATCGCTCGGACGTGTGTATTTTTTCTTCGGCGAGGACCATCGAGGAGCATCCTTGATCATTTTGACGAAGAAACCACGCACGAAACCGAAAACACACCCAGGGAATGCACGTGCGAGCGATGGCCGGCCGATCGTCAGATCGTCCCATGCTGGCTCCTCCTGAGCCACTGGCGGCGGTCACTCTTGAATAGGGGAACAAAAAGTGGCATAAACACAAAAACTCGGAGGTCCGCGCGCGGATTTCTCGGATCGGCGCTGGACCCCCCTCTCCCTGGCGCGCGGAGCGCGCCAGGGGCGGCGCCGGAGGCGCCGCCCGGGGGGCGCCAGCGCCGATCCGAGCAATCCGCGCGGACCTCCGAGTTTTTATGTTTCTGTCATGTTTTGTTCCCCTACCCTCGGGACCGTTGCCCCATCCTTGCTGTGCGGGTTGACCGTAGCGACGCCGCTGCTCCCCGGACGTCTCCCGGCGGGGTGCTCTGACCGCCGCTTCGAGGGCGGAGCCTGCCGTGGCGGCGCGGGCCCGCCGGGAGCGCCGGTGCAAGCGAGGAGGAGGGCAGGGCTCCGGCGCGGCCCTTGAAGGCCCACGCCGGGGTCGTCGCCGCGCCGGCACGGCACGAGCCCGCCGCGCCAGCGCCGGAGCCCTATGCCCTCCTCCTCGCTTGCACCGGCGCTCCCGGCGGGCCCGCGCCGCCACGGCAGGCTCCGCCCTCGAAGCGGCGGTCCGAGCGCCCCGCCGGGGAGCAGCGGTGTCGTCGCTACGGTCAACCCGCACAGCAAGGATGGGGCAACGGTCCCGAGGGTAGGGGAACAAAAAGTGACACAAACACAAAAACTCGGAGGTCCGCGCGGATTTCTCGGATCGGCGCTGGGCCCCCCCGGCGGCGCCTCCGGCGCCGCCCCTGGCGCGCTCCGCGCGCCAGGGAGGGGGGGTCCAGCGCCGATCCGAGAAATCCGCGCGGACCTTCGAGTTTTTATGTTTATGTTACTTTTTGTTACCCTAAGGATGGGGCAACCGTTCCGAGGGTACCCTTGCATCCTTGCCTCCTCGGTCCGTCCTTCGCCGCTGTCGCTGGCCGCGCCCCGCTCGAGAAGCCTCGAAGCAGGCGTCCAGGGCCCCTGTATCCCCATCGCGCATCCTTGCTACAGTCGGGGCGCTGAAGAGGGAACTTTCTTCGTTGGGGAGGGGCGCTGTGCTCCTCGATTGCTTCACAGTTTGCCTTGGGTCTTTCCTGAGGTTTCCCATGAGGAATCGAAGTTTAACTGATGAGAAACAGGGACCTCGTTCCTTATTTAGGGTTCCTTAGGTCAACTCCCCGACTGTATACGGGTTGACTGTATCCCATCGCCCCCCCATCGAGGACACGCAGCAGGACACGGGGGCGTTCAACTGGGAGCCGTCGCAGGGGTGCCGTCAGGCTGGGGCCGCGGCGCCCCCGGCGGGAGGTCAGGGCGCGCGCATGGAGGTCTACCTGTTCCAGGAGGACCCCAGCGTTAAGTCGGGCCTGTCCCTCTACAGGGGGAACATCCAAAAATAGTAAAAAAATAGTCGAGGGATTATTTTTCGAGTATGTTTTGACATTTTCGCCGTATTTTTTTGTAGTATTATTTATTTTTCGTCGAAAATCCCCCTGTAGGGGGACACGCCCGACTTAACCCCAGCGTCCAGTGCACCAAGCCGGCCCGGTGCAGCTGCTCAGAGAGGGGCCAGGTGTCGAGCGGGGGCGAAGCGTCTTGCCGCTGCATCGCCGCTGCACCGCCGCTGTATCGTCGATGGCATCGGTGATGCATCGGCGAGGCGGCGCGGTCCTCCGACCCCATCTGCTCGGACCCCAGCTGGGAGGCCTCTCTACTCTTGCTCATGACTCGAGGGGGCCTGGGCCGCCCCCCCCCCCTCTGCGGGGAGAGCTTCCAGCCGCCGTGCTGCCACCCGCCCCGCTCCCGCGAGGTCAGGCAGTGGCGAGGCGCCCCGGCTTGCCTATAGGCCCACCAGCGGATCTTCTTAGAACTTTTTGTTTGGTCTGCACGAGATTTCTGTCCGGGACTGTCTGGTTTTGACACATCGGGCTGATGTTATCAGAGCATTGTGTTCTGTTATTTGAACATCTTGGGGTGCTAAGAGCATCTCGTGGTAGGCCTAGAGGAATGCCGACACGGTCGGTCCCTGCTCAAAGGTGTTGTCCGTAGCCACAGGCATCGAGAGGTGTAAGGAGCGCTGCCTGGCTAACAGCGCCTGCATCCTCGTTTGGTGCGATGCCCGCTCGACGCCATGCACTTGCCACGAGTACACGACCGCGTCCTGTGCACAGACGCGGCTGACCAGATTTGCGGGTGTACACTGGCGAAAGACCATGGCTCCTCCCGCGCAGCAGGTGCAGCTGCCTGAGAGGGGCCTGTGTGAGGACGTGTCGTTCTTGCGAATACAGAAGACTGGCAGTACGTCGTTTGGGGATGCGATCATCAACAAGATGTGTAAGGACAGCGGCATGTTTCACCGCGCGTTCTGGCACATGGATTACAATATTGCCACCCAGTCCTCGGCAGGGTGCGTCGTGACGTTCCTACGGGACCCTGTGGACAGGTTCATATCCGAGTTCGCGATGATGCGAGGACCCAGGAAGAGAACGTTGCGTAAACATAATTTTTCGGAGGTCGTCGCGGATCTCTTGGATCGGCGTTTGACCCCCTCCCTGGCTCGCGGAGTGCGGAAGGGGCGGCGCCGGAGGCGCCGCCAGGGGGGTCCAGCGCCGATCCAATAAGTCCGCGCGGACCTCTGACATGTTGTGTTTGTGCCGTTTGATGTTCCTCCAGAGGCCCTGAGCAAAACTACACCTACGGGCAGGACCAGTGGGACTACCACGTGTTGGACCAGCCGCGCATGAGGGAGCTCATGACCAAGCAGCCCGTCGAAGACGCGCTCAGAGAGTTCGTCGACTGGCCGGGCAATGCTGGGCGGAATCGGCAGGCCCTGTACCTCCTGGGGTTCAAGAGGGTGGCCTGCAACCGCGGGTGCTGTGGCCTGTGCACTCTGGAGTACAGGCGCCCAGGGTCGGACCCCGGGTGGTTCCCGATTCAGGTGCCAGAGCGAGCCGTGAGCAACACACCGAAGCAAGGCGCTGGAGGTTACCCGGCCAGGCAGTACAGCTGGGAGGCGGACCACGACAGCCTGCTGGCCACGACTCAGGCGAACCTGCTGAGCCTGCGCGCCTTCGGGATGACGCACTGCTACGAGGAGTCTTTGGAGGTTATAGCGCGCGAGGTGGGCTGGGACCCCGAGAAGGCGCTTCGGCTGGCCAAGGTCAAGAGAGCGGGCGGGAAACGCAGAAACGCAGCGATACGCCTCCGCTGTTCTTCCCCACAGGGGGCGTGGCAGGGGTACTCCCTCCAGGCCCCCGACGTCATGATTCTTCCATGACGTCGACCCGCAGAGGTCTCGACCCACTCCCGGGACCGGATCTTAATCCTGAATCGTTTTTTGAAGCCCCGAGGCTCCGCAAAGGGCAACCAGAGGCTGACAGTCGCGAAAAACGTTGCGCCATATGTTTGTCGTTGCTCGGGGGGCTCTGAGGAGGAGGCCTGGGGGCGAACGTCACAGGCGATGCCTCGCAACCCACCCCCCGCCTCATCCACGCAATGTTCCATGCGCGCCGTGTTCTTTCTTTGCCTCATAGATGGGATCGGAGTAGATGTGGTCGGACGATCGCTCCGCATGGCCGATGCATCGGCGATGCGGCTCGATGTGGAGCCCGATTTTCTCCATGCCGACGTCGCTGACGCATCGCCGACGTCGCCGATGCACCTTCGATGCATCGTCGATGACATCGGTGATGCATTGGCGATGCGGCGCGGTCCTCCGACCCCATCTACTCGGACCCCATCCAGGATTAAGTCGGGCCTGTCCCCCTACAGGGGGAATGTTCAAGACTTGTCAAAAAAAGGCCGGGAACGAGTTTCGGGAGCACTTTTGAGCCTTTAGGAGTAATTTGGGCGGGTATTGTGGAGTGTTCGCTCGAAATCCGCTTGTAATTACCAGTTTGAAACATATCCAAATCCCGATGTCTGACATCACCTCACCTCGATGCCGATCTTAAGGATTCCCTCAGTTTCTGAGGGCCTATCCCTGAGATTGTCCTCGCTTTCTGCTCGCCCATCTTAGGGATAGGGATACGTTCGAGGCTTGTTATATAGGGGGCCATGCCCGACCTCAATCTGTCAGGAGCGACAAAAGGACGTACACGTACATGAATCCACGCTGCTTTCGAGACTACGCATTGCGCAAATGTTCGTATAACGCGGCCGGCCTCGCGTCTCGAGGGACCGTGTTCATGTACACAGCTGGGCGCGTACGTCCTTGTTGGCCTCCCTAATCTGGGAGGCCTCTGCTCTCGCGCGCGACCCGAGGGGGCCCGGGCCCCCGCCCTCCGCGGGACGAGAGTTGCCGGGCGCCCGGCCTCCGCCCGCCCTCGCGCCCGCGGGGGCGGGGCAGCGAGGCCCGGCCTCCGCCTCCGCCTCCTCCTCTCCTCCTCCTCCTCCTCTCCTCCTCCCTCCTCCCTCCTCCCTCCTCCCTCCTCCTCCTCCCTCCTCCCTCCTCCCTCCTCTCCCTCCTCCCGCCTCCTCCTCCTCCTCCTCCGCCTCCTCCTCCTCCTCCTCCGCCTCCTCCGCCTCCTCCGCCTCCTCCGCTCCTCCTCCTCCCTCCTCCTCCTCCTCCTCCTCCTCCTCCCTCCTCCTCCTCCTCCTCCTCCTCCTCCTCCTCCTCCTCCTCCTCCTCCTCCCCCTCCGGCTCGCCCTCAAGCAGCGGCGCAGCGTCCTGGCTCGCCCAGAGGCCCACCAAGCGATGTTCTGAGAGCCGTTCGTGGCTTCCACGACATGTTCTCCCCCGAGATCCTGGCGTGGCAAGTTTTTTCACAACCGGCGTGTTCGCTCCATTGCGGGCCCTGGGGCCCTCGCAAATCGATCCGGCTCGACAAATGACGCAGAAAGATGGGGTCCGGGGCTCCAGGCGTGATTTGTTGCGATGTTGGATTTTTTGGCAGCGTCGGATCTCAGGGTCAGGACATTTCTGGCTGGGGCCGTCTTGTTTTAGCGCGTCGGGTTTCTGTTCTAAGAGCATGGCGTTTGCTCTCAGAACAATGTCTGGGCTCTCAGAACATGTCGTAGTAGGCCCACAGGGATGCCGGGACGGTCGGTCCCTGCTCAAGGCAGCGAGGCCAGGCCTCCGGCGGTCGTCGTGACTCTCCGTGTTGGGGCGCGGCTCCCTGGAGGATTGGGCCTTCTTCCCGGGGACCGGAGCTTCACCCCGATCAGTTCTGTTCGTCGACTACACGTAAGAGGGACCTTTCGCCGGAGTGACCTTTGGTGCGGGCCCAAGGGGGCTCCCCGATCGCCGAACGCGATGCGGTATTAGCGTCTTGCGCGCTCGTGTTTGGCCCCCCCGCGGCCCCGAATGCACCGCGCACCAAAGGTCACTCGTCGAGTTCGGTAGAGCACGGGCGGGGATAGGGCGAGGATAAGCTCACTCCAGAGCGCTCCGGAAGGCTCCGAGAAGGCCGCGGCGCCCGCGACATGCTCCAGAGCCGCCGGCTCTCAGAGATTTGTGATTTCTCGCCACCCGAATGTAATCCTCATCCTGGTTTCGTCTCGGAAGCTCCGGGCTGCGCACAGGCAGCCCCAGCGGGCAGTGCCGGCTGGCCTGAGCAGGCCCCCCACCGAGGAGTCCCCGCTGGTCTCAAGAGGCTCCGCGAGTAGCCCGGGGAAGTCTCAAACACCTTGGCGCCGCCTCTGTCGGTGCCCCTTGGGCGCTCCGCGGTTCATCAAGCAGGGGCGAAGCGTCCTGGCGTACCTATAGGCCCACCAAAGAATGTTCTAAGGACCTTTTGAGGTTTCCACGAAATGTTTTTAGAGCATTTCTGGCTGGGGCTGTCTTGTTTTAACACATCGGGAATATGTTCTAAGAACATCGTTTTGGTCCTTGTGAAAAGATTTGGTTCTAAGAGCATTTCGTGGTAGGCCTATAGGAATGCCGGGACGGTCGGTCCCTGCTCAAGTTGAGGTGCCAGATCGTCACCGCCCACCAAACCACCCCAACCCATCCCGGAGGCCCCGATTTGCCCTCCATGTCCAGTGGGGGGAGGTCGGGGAACATGGACAAAAGCTCATACGAAGCCCATACCCCCTCCCAACCCGAAATTCGGGTCTTCGGGTTGGGTTGGGGTGGCCTGGTAGGTAGTCAGATCGCACTCGACTACTCATTGGGGGGGGGCCTGTCTGGGCAAGCTTGCCTGCCCTCTCCCACTCGTGCATGCTGGTCAATTCGCTTTTCGCTGCCCCCGTCTAGCTCCTGCCGCTGGCGCAGCCAGCTCTGCCTCGCCGCCGACGAACAAAAAGCTTAGGCCAGCTTGGGGGCCACTCGGAGGGGCCTCTGCCGAGGCCAATGCGGGACTACCGCTGAGGGGCTGTCTGCACGCAAAGCGCGTGGCCTTCTCAGTCCCGGTGGCCCGCTGACGGCCCCTGCGGTGTCCGGAAATGGCCGAGCTGTTCCTTTCGTGGGTTTTTTTTGTTCCTCCTCCTCCTCCTCCTCCTCCTCCTCCTCCTCCTCCTACCTCTCCTCCTCCTCCTCCTTGTTTGCCTGCGATGTCAGAGGTCTGGCTTTCGGGCCATAGCTCGGGGCCCCGGCGACCGCTCGGGCCGCGCCAGGCGCACCCCCGGGGAGCGCTCTCGGCGGGGCCTGCGGGAGAGCCGGGGAGAGCAGCGCAGGGCCAGAGCACCGGAGGGAGCTGACGACAGCGCCCGCACGGGAGCCTCGGGAGGGGGCGGCGGAGACGGAGGCCGAGCACTGCAAGAACTCTCCCGCTCTTGATCTTCCACGGACAGGCTTCCCTTCCCTGCGTCGCACGGCCTGTGGGTGCATCGGCCTCAGGTGCCCGACGCCGCCGGCGTGCTCCTCCAGACGGCGTCTCCCCGCGCCCCGCTCCCTTTCTCTGCGGCCGCCCTCCTCTTCTCCGTGAGTGCTCGTGTGCCCGTAGTGCGGGGCGCTGGCTGTTCGAACGCGCGACCGCTAGTGCTGCTGACCAACACGAAGCATATGTTTTACCACTCGGCGGGCAGCCTGGCGGGGGAATTGAGAGGGAGCAGGCGTTCTCAAAAGGCGGCGGGGGTTTCAAGCGTTTTGGGAAGCCGCCTGTGTCTTGGGAGACGGCTTAGGAAACCTCTCGGAAGGCCGGAGGCCTTCTGAGCCGTCTGAGAAGGCCCCCCTTCTTACTTCCCCCCTGGGTTCGCCGCCGAACCGCGACACCCAGACCCCCGACGTCATGTTTTTTTTGTTCATGGGGTCGACCCCCCCCGAGATCTGGATTCATTCCGGGGACCCGTCTTTAGTCCTGAGTCGTTGCTGTTGACCGGCCCCGAGGCTCGGCAAGGGCCCCTAGAGGCCGACAATAAGCGAACCTGGGGGCGAACGTCGCAGGCGATGCTTCGCATCCAACCCCCGCCGTATTCCACGAAACATCAGGCCTCTCAGGAACTGAGGGAAACTCGTGGATACACCCCCTGGTAGCTCTTCAGACGCACCCCATATCGAGGATGGACGCCCCCCGTCGCATGTTCCCGAGTTGGGCACCAAGCTCGTTGTGACCCATTCAATCGGGGGTGGACAGGACCCCCACCCTGACACGTCGATTAGAGAATTGTCCGTTTTCGGTTCTCGACAGGGCGCCGCGACCGTCATGTTCCAGGCTTGCGCCCGCCAGGTTTGGGCCCGAGGCCGTTTTCACTGAACCACGTTTTGCTAAAGGAGCTTCTTTCCATCCCCGGTTCAACAAATCCACAAAAAGTCGGGGATAGGGTTAAGTCGGGCTTCTCTCTCGACAGGAAGAATGTTCAAAAATAGTCAAAAATAGCCAGGGTACGATTTTTCGACTATGTTTCAATCTTTTTGAGATATGTTTGGAGTATTTCCAACTGTTCGCCCCAAATCCCCCTTGACGAAGCATCGAGTGAGTTTGCAGCTCTTCTGGCACCGTAGAGCTGATAGCCCACGGCGGAAGTCCAGTTTCTTGCGCTTCATTAGGGAAAGTGGGAGGCGAGAGGGGGGGAACACACTACCTTTAAGTCGGACCTGAATATGGACAAATAGTCCAAAACATAGTCTGGGGACGATTTTCTGACTGTGTTTGAGCATGCTTGGAGCATTTTTTGATTCTTGTCATGTTTTCGCCCAAGATCCCCCTGTAGGGGGACAGGCCCGACCCAAGGGATAGGGGTCGACGTTTCCGTGGTCAGAGAGCACCGCGACCGCGTTGAAGCCAGCGGCTGCCTGCCGTCCCTCTGCCGCGCCTCCCCGCAAGGGCTCCCGCGCGTTCCGCGCCTCGACGTCGAGGGAGGCCAAGGCCATCAAGGCACCCGCGGCCGCTCGGCCCTCGGAGCCTGGGGGGGGGGGGAGGGCAGCGTTAGAAGGGGAGGAGGAGGAGGAGGAGGAGGAGGAGAGGAGAGGAGGAGGAGAGGAGGAGGAGGAAGGG
>CAUYUJ010014329.1:253868-278868 GCA_963575745.1 Prorocentrum cordatum | reverse complement strand
CGTGCGGAGTCCTTGGATCCGCGCTGGGCCCCCCGGGCGGCGCCTCCGGCGCCGCCCCTGGCGCGCTCCGCGCGCCGGGGAGGGGGGTCCAGCGCAGGTCCGAGGAACCCGCGCAGAGCGTCAACATGTTTATGCGCATGCAGCTGTTTCTTCTTCCAGTTGCTGCAGGTCCCCGGGGCCGTGCACGAAAGCTGCCAGACCCCTGGGGAAGGGGCCCAGATCTGTCTTGGGGGGCGAGAAGTGGCAAGCGCGTCAGGGCGCGGAGGTCTCCGCGCCGCTGCCTTGGATCGGCGCTGGGCCTCCCATCCCCAGACCGCGCAGGGCGCCAGGGGCGGCCGTGCTCTCCCCGCTTCCTGGGGCCCGCGCTGCGACGAGGCCACTGCGTCGGAGCTCTAGGGCAGGGGGCCATCCGGCGGACAGAGAGAGAGCCTGTCCAGGCCCGCGGTGGCTTCCCCCGGGTCGATGCGACTTCGACTTCGGTGGCTTCCGACTTCGATTCGAGTCGACTCGGGATCCCGATCTGGGCTCCGATGTCTGCATGGGGGCATACCAGCCTGCCGACTTCCGCCGATTCGACTCTTCCCGACCCGGCTGCTGGCTTCCGCCGATCCGATCCACTTGGCATCGCTCGGACGTGTGTGTTTTTCTTCGGCGAGGACCATCGAGGAGCATCCTTGATCATTTTGACGAAAAATCCACCACGGAACCGAAACACACACAGGGAATGGAGGTCCGAGCGATGGCCAGTCCATTTCGATTGCCGATCCGACTCGTCGACTCGACTTGCTGGGCCCTCCCGCCACGGAGGCGGTGCCGCGCCTCCAGGTCTCCACGGGCTCCGCGCCGGGCACAGGAGGGAAAAAAACACAC
Source organism: Prorocentrum cordatum (assembly GCA_963575745.1). Lineage (NCBI taxonomy): Eukaryota > Dinophyceae > Prorocentrales > Prorocentraceae > Prorocentrum > Prorocentrum cordatum. The sequence continues at coordinate 277,998 of CAUYUJ010014329.1, read as the reverse complement.
AGACACAATTCATCGTCGATTCCCCAGAAAACATGGGAAAATATGGGAAGTGGGGGGGAAGACAAACGCCCAGAACATATGGGGAAATGTGGAGGATCCTTCTATTTGTGTGTACTTATTGTGTGTCCTGGGGCCCCTTCACAGGCCCTCTGGCCCAAGATCGGACGCTGAGCTCGGCGCGGCTCCCGGGAGAGCACTGGGGGAGGCAGGGGGGTCGAGGGGTCGAGGGCAACGATCGGCGGGCATGGGTGGGGGCGCCACAGGCGAACCCTACCCCTACCCCCCAGGATTTCTGAAGGGGGAGGCTGGGGTTCACTTCGCTCGGGAGCTCCCGAGCGAAGTGAACCCCACCCTCCCCTTCAGAAATCGTGGGGGCACCCCTCCGGGGGCTGGTTGGCGTGAGAGGAGGAGGAGGAGGAGGAGGGGAGGGAGGGAGGAGGAGGGGGAGGAGGAGGAGGAGGAGGAGGAGGTGGAGGAGGAGGAGGAGGAGCGGAGGAGGAGGAGGATAGGAGGAGGAGGAGGAGGAGGAGGGATGGAGGAGGAGGAGGAGGAGGAGGAGGTGGTGGGAGGAGGAGATCATAGGAGGTCGTGAAGGAGGAGGACGGGGGGAGGAGGGGAGGAGGAGGGGGGGGTGAGGGATGGAGGGAGGAGGGAGGGAAGGAGGGAGGGAGGGAGGGATGGAAGGGAGGGAGGGAGGGAGGGAGGGATTGGGGAATAGGGAAGGGAGGGGAGGGAGGGGAGGAGGGGAGGGATGGAGGGAGGGAGGGATGGGTGGGAGGGTCGGAGGAGGAGGGAGGAGGGGAGGAAGAGGAGGAGGAGAGGAGGGAGGGGAGAGAGGAGGAGGCTTTTCAGGAGGAGGAGGAGGAGGAGGAGGAGGAGGAGGAGGAGGAGGAGGAGGAGGAGGAGGAGGAGGGAGGCGGAGGAGGAGGAGGGAGGAGGAGGGAGGTAGAGGAGGGGGAGGACCGGAGGAGGAGGAGGAGGAGCGGAGGAGGAGGAGGGGGGAGGAGGAGGAGGGGAGGAGGAGGAGGAGGAGGCGGAGGGGAGGAGGGAGGAGGAGGAGGATGTGGAGGAGGAGGAGGATGGGAGGAGGAGGAGGAGGAGGAGGGAGGAGGGAGGAGGGAGGAGGGAGGAGGAGGAGGGAGGAGGAGGAGGAGGAGGAGGAGGAGGAGGAGGAGGTCGACGGCAACGATCGGCGGGCATGGGCGCAGGGGGGAAGCATCGGCCCCCCACTCGCCCATGCCTCGCCGCTTGGGGCCCGAGCCCCCGCGCGCGCGCCCTGGGAAGGCGCGCGCGCGCTCTCCCTATATCGGGGGGCCCGTCGCCGATCCGTCGTGCGTCGCCGATGTCAAGATGCAGGCGTCGGGGGTGGACAGAGCCCCCAGCAGTGATATGTCGATTCGTGAATTGTCACTTGTCTGCTTTCGGTTCTCGAGAGGGCGCCATGGCCGCTATTTTCCATGCTTGCGCCCGCCAGGTTTGGACCTCAGGTCGTTTTCACTAAACCATGTTTTACTAAAGGGGGGTCTGTCCATCCCCGAAGGCAGCCCACAGAGCAAGGATGATCATCTCTCCAAAGCAATCCGTGCATCCCTGTCCTTCGGCCCATCCTCAGCTAGGGGAACAAAAAGTGGCATGAACATAAAAACTCGGAGGTCCGCGCGGATTTCTTGGATCGGCGATGGGCCCCCCCGACAGCGCCTCCAGCGCCGCCCTTGGCGCGCTCCGCGCGCCAGAGAGGGGGATCCAGCGCCGATCCGAGAAATCCGCGCGGACCTCCGAGTTTTGATGTTCATGTCACTTTTTGTTCCCCTGTCAGCGACCTTCGCTGACCAGCCCCGCTCGAAAACGTTAACATCGCCCTCCCAGGCGCTTGCATCCTTCTTATGCGCCCTTGTCATATCGGAGGTTGATGGACCTCCTACCCTAATACGTTGAAGAGCGAATTGGCCGTTTTCGGTTCGCGAGAGGGCGTCGCGGCTGTCATTTTTGCGGGTCCAGGTCCGTCGATATCGACCTTAGGCTGTTTTCACTAAAGGGAGGTTTACTAAAGGGAGGTTCGTCCACCGCCGATTAGCGACCTTCGCTGACCAGCCGCGTTCGAAAACGTTACCATAGCCCTCCCATGCGCTCGGCATCCTTCTCGTGTGCTCTTGTTATGCAGGTTGACTGTAACGATCCCTCCCCTGCGCCAGTCCCGCTCCCTAACTCGGCCACGCGCAGAGGGGGGTGGGGGGAGGGGGGAGGGCCTCTTCGCAGCACCCCTGCCTCTCAGAAGGCGCGTGCCTTCTCTGTAGATGCGAGGCCGGCGCCGTCTAGGAGGCAGCCTTCTTCCAAGAAGCCCTCCCCCCTCCTCCACCAAGAAGCCCTCCCCCCTCCTCCACCCCCTTGGGCGCAACGCCAGCTGACGTTGTCGCTCCCCCCTCGTGACAGGAGTGCAGGGGAAGGGAGCGGCGCCGGGTCTCGGCGGGGCTCTGCGCTCCCTCCCTCTCGGCGCCCCCCTTGGACCAGCTAAGATCAGGAGGGGAAAAACACACACAGACAGAAGAAACCGTCAACTCCCTAATGTGGGAAACTCAGGGCAGTGGGGGGGAAGACAACAACTTCGAGAGCATCTGGGAAGCATGGGGAACCCTGTCATTTGTGTGTATTGATTTGTGTGCCCCAGGGCCCCTCGACAAGAGCGAGAGCGTCTCCCCAGAGATCCGACGCTCCCGAAAACGAGTGGAGCGGCCGGAGCTTGCCCGCTTTCCGCCTCGGGCAGGACGAGAAGCTGGCCCTGAGGAGTTGGCCCAGTAGGGGGCCACATGCGAACCCTACCCCTACGCCCCCCTCAGAAATCGTGGGGGGTAAGGGTGGGGTTCGCATATGGCCCCCTACCCAGACCCCCGAGACCCAGGCGCCAAACATGTTGGAGCGGCCTGACGTCTGGGTGGGGCACCCCCTCTGCCGGGAGGGAAGACATCTCCTCCTCCTCCTCCTCCTCCTCCTCCTCCTCCTCCTCCTCCTCCCCAGATGCTCCGCGCACCAAAAAGATGGGGCGCAGAAGCCAAAGATGGGGCGCGACCCATCTCCCGGCGCCGGACACGAAGATGGGTCGCGACCCATCTTCATTACCGAGATGGTCGCGACCAATTCTCGATGCGGCCGCGACCCATTTTCGGATGGCAGTCGCGACCCATTTCTAAAGATAAAATCGCGTATCTGCGCCCCATCTTTGTGCGCACCACTAGAACTTCAGAAAAACGTCAGGCTGACGTTTCTCTGATTTTTTTCTGAAGTTTAACGTTGTCGACCGCTACAAACCTCAAACCACACACCTACACAACGCAAGTGTCTTCGTGAACTCAATATGGTGGTTATGGTGATGATGATGTCGATGATGCATATTCATGAGTGTGTTGATGGTGATGACGATGGAAACGAAGACGATGGTGATGGTGATGATGAAGAATGTGATGAATGATGATGATGATGACGATGATGATGCTGATGAGGATGATGATGGGGATGATGATGATGATGATGATGATGATGATGATGATGATGATGATGATGTGTGCTGATGCGGATGATGGTGATGATGATGATGATAATGTTGACGATGATAAGGATGATGCTGATAATGGTGATGATGATGATGATAATAATGATGACGATGGTGACGATCATGTCGCCCTCTTCCGTTTTATTTCCTCCTCTGCTTCCTCATCACATCATCCGTGCTCTCCCTCATCATCCCCCCTCCCTCCCTCGTTCTACACACCCTTCCTCAATTATATTCATCCACCGTTCCCTTCTTCCACCGTCACTCCGCCCCAACATTTCACTGTGCGTTCCCAACCTTCTGCTATCCGTCCTCATTACGTCCTCATTCCGTCATCACTCATATCTCCCCAATCAATCATTCGTAGCCCCTCTTCCTCCGAGCTCCTCTTTTTAAGACCCTTTTTGGCTCAAGCGTCATGGCTCAGGCGTCGTGCCTGGTCCTGCGATACGGGGTCCGCGGACCCCCTGGCCTCGGCGAGCCATGCATGGGATGTCGTGGAGGTCGGGGACGTGCCTCCCGACCTTCCCCTGGGCCGCGGCTCGCCCAAGAAGCCGCGCAGGTACTGGATCGAGGGCCTTCTGGCTCGAGCCAGTCCCTGCCCTTGGCCAGGCTGCCCCGACACCATCGTGGTGCTCCCTGGCGCGCCTCGGGCGGGTGGGCCATGGCCCTCCGCTTGGTGCGCGGATGGCGGCTGGGCCCCAGGGTAACCTGGGCGCCTCACCATCGCGCCCGTGGTCCACAGGCCACGCCCGTGCTCTGGTCTGCGCATGACCTGGTGCGACAACCAAAACCCCCCCCCTCCCCCCCTCCCTCCCCCTCCCTCCCCCTCCCTCCCCCCTCTCTCCCCTCCCTCCCTTCCCCTCCCTCCCCCCTTCCCTCCCCCTCCCTTCATTCCCCTTCACCCCCCTCCCTCCCCCTCCCCCTCCCCCTCCCAATCCCTCCCCCCTTCCCTACCTTAATCCTGCTGTCCATCATTGTCATTCCGCCCGTCGATCATCTTCCCCACTCTGTTCTCAAGCATTTGGGCTCGAGCTTCGGCCCCACACAATTGTGTCTCTATTTTTATGTTTGTATGTCAAGTGTTCCCCGTCGTGTCCCTGTGGCCGAGATCGACCCAATGCAGTTGGGCAACGAATTCAAGAAACACGTACTGGCCCAGGGATGCAAAAAAGCATTCGCACTCCATTCTTACAACTTCTTAACTAAACCTCGGGCGGTATGCGCCAGATCGCTCCACAACATGTTCGCGTTGGTGGGCATTCTGAAAATACTCTATTACACCATCCCACCGTCCCTGCTCCGCTCCCCTCCTCGTTCGTCCGTTCCACCGCTTCCCAATGTACTCCGTCCGTTCCGTTCCCTCGTCCCCGTTCCTCCCGTCGCGCACTCATCCGCCACCTCCCCAGGTAGATCTGCTCCTGAAAAACATTCCGAACGCCGAGTGCAAATGGAGCTGTCTGCGAGGCGCTTGCCTCGTGGTCATCGACAAGCACCCCCGTGCACTAATAAACATGAGGAGGTGGATGGGGAGGAGGAGGAGGGAGGATGAACATGACGAGGATGAATGAGAAGGAGGCGGAGGAGTGAGATGAGGTGGATGGGGGAGAATGTATGGGACTGAGGGGTGTGGGAGAAGATGGGAATGGCGGGGGCAAGGACGTGCATACGTGTGAGGTTGTACCTATGCCGATATCGAGAACGTGTATATGACATGATCCTGAATCATGTTTGGCGTTTAGAAAACATAAGTGATAACACCTGTGTGTGGCGTGTATCTGAAGTTTATCTGACGTAGTCTGGAAACTTGTTTGGCGTTGTACTGAAGTTTGATATGTATATATACATATACACACCAACGTTAACCAATAATGGCAGTATATGAATCAAACTTCAAGACACCCGCATGCAACCTTCAGGGTAACATCGCATAAACTTCAGACAAACGTCAGACAAACGCCATACAAACGTCAGACAAACTTCATACAAACGTCAGACAAACTTCATACAAACGTCAGAAAAACGTCAGACATGATTCAGGGCCGTGTCATGTACACGTTCTCGATATCGCGTTACGCACGATATCATATAGTTCTACATCTAGTTTCCTGACATTCCTCTCATTTCTATACAAGTGTGTCCCTCCCTATCCACATCAGGTATCCCAAGTGCTGCAAAGAGGACGCGTCGGCGCCATCGTTGTCTCGCGCTGGTTCACTGGCCGAGAAGTTGATGGTCAGCAGGGTCACTCAAACTATGAGTTCGACAAACCAACGCGTCGCCTGATCTGACCGTGGCCCCACAGCCACGGTTGGATCAGACGACGTGCCAGTTTGCTGAAATTGTAGTTTGAGCCACAGGTGATCCTGAAACATCTGCGGCGCATCAGGGACAACAGTATCAGATTGCGCCAGGCCCGTGGCGCACGGGAGGGGGGATGGGTGAATGGCGAGGTGGGCAGGACGGAGGAATGGGATTGATAGGATGACGAGGTGTGGTGGGGACGTTAGGGTAGCGTTGTGGGGCGGAAGTGTAGGAAACGGTGGGTAACGACGTGGAGTACATTTGATGATTGAGGATGAGAGTTGTAGTCGTCGTTGTCGTCGTCGCCGTCGTTAGTGCCACCGTCGCCATCGATGTCGTCGCCGCGGTCGGTGTCGCCGTCGCCGCCGTCGTCGACGACGGCGGTGACGCATCTCGCCGTCTCGTCGCCATCGCCGCCGCGCGGCGCAGAGGCGGTCAAGGACTGCACGCCCGCTGAGAAAGATAGCATCAACCACTTCCTATTCGTCATGGGCCGCCCCGCTGTGCCCATCGACGAGGACTCGTGCGATTTAGCAGTGATGACGATGATGAGGATGAAGGAGGACGCAGGAGGATGGTGATGAGGATGCGGGCGACAGTGCAATGATGAGGAGGACGGGTGGACGACGCGGAGGAAGATGGGGAGGATGAGGATGGTAAGAAGGGGGTGAGGAGGAGGAGGGTGATGGGGCTACGAGGACGAGTAATGATGGCGACAACGAGGAGGTGGATGAGGATGAGGAGGAGTGAGATAGGGCAGATGGGGGTATGGAGATGGGGTATGGTAGTAGGGAGTAGGGGGGGAGGAGGATGAGGATGGGGGTAGGGGGGAGGGGGAGATAGGTGCCGTCTTCGCCCCGACGTCGTTGTTACCGTCATCGTGCGTGGTGCCATTGTCGCAACCGTCGCCAATCGTAATCGCGGTATGTTTTTGGTTTTGCACGTGCCGTCGCCGTTGCAGCCGTCGCCACTACCATCGTATCTGTCATTGTCGTCACCGCGGTCGTTCGTTCTCCGCCAGGACGTCGCCATCGTGGCCGACGCGTCCGAGGAGGAGGATGACCGCGCCGACGCGCCCGTGAAGGATATTTGACCGAATGGAAAGGGAGTGGGTGTTGATGGTATGGATGATGGGTGACATGGCGGAGGCTAGGTGGCGAAATATGAGGGATAGGAGGAGGAGGAGGGATAGGAGGAGGATATGACATATGAGAAATATGAAAAATATCAGGGATAGGATATGTGCGAGAGCAGTCGGACGTCAACCCGACGTCGGAGGAATGTCAGGCAGACGTCAAGCGTCTGGCTGACATCTCTCCGATATCGGTGTGACGTCCGCCTACTCGTGCACGACTATGTTTCACGCGTCGTCGTCGTCGGCCCGATGAGGACGCCGCGGGGGCCGAGGACGCGACCATCTCCGAGTCCGACACCGACGATGACTACGAGGAGACCGACAAGAAGGCCGACAAGACGGTCGACGAGGAGGCCGACGAGGAGACCGACGAGGAGGACGAGGCCGACGCCGAGGAGAACACCTTGGCGAAGGCCTCCCCCCGTTTGGCGTAAGCGACCCTCCCCCTCCCCGTCATTCGGTGCTTCCCCTCACCCTCCTTTCCACAACTTTCCTGTCTCCCCTCCCTCCTCCCCCTCCCCCCATCTCACGTTCCCTCCCCTCTTCCGCACCCCCTCCCGCTCTCCCTCCTCCCGTCATCCTCCCCTCCCCCCTTGCTCGCTCCAAAATTCCTCTCCCAAATCCTCTCCAAAGTTCCTCTAACGACCCGCCTCCATCCCGCCCCCCTCGTCGCCCCCGCCGCAATCCTCCTTCCGTCGTCCTCCATTGCGTCGCCTCATCGTCGCCCCCACCGTCGTCATCCTTCCGTCGTCATCCCTCACGTCGCTCCCTCGTCGCGCCCTATCCCGCTTCCCATGTTCCGCGCCCTCCCTCCCGTCCGTGTCGCCCCACCTCCCGTGTCATCCTGTCGTCGCCCCCCTCATCATCACCTCCAAACTCCATCATCTGTGTTTTTTCCCGCCCATCCCGTGGTGTTGGGTCCTCGTTTTGAAGGGACGGCGCCCAGCGTTCCTCTCCTTCCTTCCCGCCCTCATCCCCCTCCTCCCTCCTCCCCCATCATTGCTTCTGCTCTCGGCACACCTCTCGCACGTTTCGTAACCTCATGGGGGGCTCCACCGACGACCCCAGTAAGGGTGTCCACATGCGGTTCCCCCATCCAGGGCAGCGTTTTGTAATCTCATAGTGAGCTCCACCGAATGCCCCAGCGGTGGTGTCCACATGCGGTTCCCCCACCCAGGGCAGCGCTGCGTAGCCCCATAGTGAGCTCCACCGGAGGCCCCAATGGGGGTGTCCACATGCGGTTCCCCCACCCAGGGCAGCGTGCCGTAGCCCCATATGGAGCTCCACCGAAGGCCCCAGTGGGGGCGTCCACATGCGGTTCCCCCACCCAGGACAGCAGTTCGTAGCCCCCATCAGGAGCTCCACCGTGGGCACCAGTGGGGGTGTCCACTTGCGGTCCCCCAACCCAGGGCAGCGCTTCGTAGCCCCATGTGGAGCTCCACCGTAGGCGCCAGTGGGGCTGTCCGCATGCGGTTCCCCCAACCCAGGGCAGCGCTTCGTAGCCACATAGGGAACTCCACTGTAGGCCCCAGCGGGGGTGTCCACATGCGGTTCCCCCACCCAGGGCAGCGTGCCGTAGCCCCCATCGGGAGCTCCACCGAAGGCCCCAATGGGGGTGTCCACATGCGGTCCCCCCGCCCAGAGCAGCGCGTCGTAGCCTCAGATGGAGCTCCACCGAATGCCTCAGCGGGGGTGTCCACATGCGGTTCCCCCACCCAGGGCAGCGTGCCGTAGCCCCATGGGGAGCTCCACCGAAGGCCCCAATGGGGGCGTCCACATGCGGTTCCCCCACCCAGGACAGCAGTTCGTAGCCCCCAGCAGGAGCTCCACCGTAGGCACCAGCGGGGGTGGCCACTTGCAGTTCCCCAACCCAGGGCAGCGCTTCGTAGCCCCAGGTGGAGCTCCACCGTAGGCGCCAGCGGGGCTGTCCGCATGCGGTTCCCCCTACCCAGGGCAGCGCTTCGTAGCCCCAGAGGGAGCTCCACTGTAGGTCACAGTGGGGGGTGTCCGCATGCGGTTCCCCCACCTAGGGCAGCGTGTGAAGGCCCCAGTTGGGGCGCCCGCGTGCGGTCCCCCCACCCAGGGTAGCGCTTCGTAGCCCCACAGGGAGCTCCACCGAAGGCCCCAGTGGGGGTGTTCGCATGCGTCTGCCCTACCCAGGGGTAGCGCCACCGAACACGATATTCATAGTTGCAGTATTCACAGCTGCGCATGGTTGTGTCATTTGCCAGGCTAATGGTTCACACGTCCTCAAATGCGTGCTTTCCATAGCCATGGCGCGATGGTAGCAGCGCGTCGCGCCTCGGAAGGGCGACGATGGGGCGCGAAGTTACACGCGTTTCGCGTGCCCGAACTCCCGCGGGGCAAAGCAATCTGGCCTCTGGGCCTCGAACCCCGCCCCCCCCCCCCCGCGCGGCAGCACCGAAGGGCGCGATAATGCCTCGTCTCGCGCCTCGCGGCCTGCCCGCCACCGCGCGGTGGTGTGCGTCGGTAACAGCGCTCCCCCCCGTCGATCGCCTCACCTTGTTGCCCCCCCCTCTTCCACGTCCGTCGTGTCCGTGCCGTGCGTGGCCAGTTTTGGCCCGAGCGTGGGGTTGCTCGGCCGTGCGTTTCGCATCCTCAGGCCTGCTGCCGTCGACGTGAACCATTCCCAGAAATGGTACGATGCGCGAGGATTTTGCCCCCACCGTTTTGCTAAACTATTGGCGCCTCAATATACCGTGGTGTGGAAACTGGTCGAACACGTTATCCCCATCATTTTCTTATATATGCCTGATGACCGCGACCTCGTTCTTCTGGAGTGTCGCCCTGATGCAGGTGATATTGCAGCTGCAGCCCAAGCTAGTGGCCCAACTATGATTGTGGATTCCCAATATGGACCATACATGAATATCAGGCGGTTGATTGGATTCGAAGCTATATTTCGTTTATGTATGTGAGTAGTCGCTGGTGGCACAGCGTGGATATCGCCTGATATAAGGACGTGGCTATGTACGCACCAATTGAGATGGAAAGGTAACCCACAAGGTGACGATGGCCTATTTCCAGTTCGCGAGGCCAACTCCGAGGTCATGAAGTGGTGTACCTTGTCTGTCATCATGTGGCTCAGAAAGGTGTGTATCATCAACGTATGCCCACACATACCCTCACCCTCCTCATCCTCTGCCCCCCTCTTTCTCCTCCACCTCCTCCTCCATCATCCTCCCTCATCCCCCTCCCGCCTCTTCCACCTCCCTCATCCTCCGCCTCTCCTCATCCTCATCGTCCTCCTCATCCTCCTCCTCGTCCCCCTTGTCATCCTCGTCCGCATCGTCCGCCCAACCTGGCACCCTCCTGACCATCCCCCATTCCCCCTCTCCACCCATCCGTCTCCCCCATCTCCACCTCCCCAATTCCCCACCCCGCCACTGCCACCCTCTCCACCCGCCCCCCCCCCCCCCGCCACTCCCACTTCCCCTCTATGCACCTTCCCCTCGCCACCCTCCTGACCCCTTTCCCCCTCTTCCGCATTTCATGATCTATCTAAAATGCCCCCCCCCCCCCCCCCCCCCACCCGCCGCCACAATTCCAACGGTCCCACCGCCGCCGGCGCCCGTCGCCTTCCATGTTGCGCTGAAGGTGCACGTCGTCTGGCAGCACCCCCCGTCTACCATGCTGTGGTCGTTTCAGTATACAGAACGACTCATCAGTTTAATTTTGACGTTCATGACTCGGAGTTGGATCATCAACGCTGAGAACCGCATCAAGGATATCAATATATATATATATATATATATATCACGGCGGCGCACAGTTCAGAGAGCTGGAGCGGGCCGCGATTGGTTCTAAACGAGATTTCCATATGACGATGATGTTGATCAGGATGGTTTTAGATCATCATGTTCAACATCATCATCATCATCACATGGAAATCTTGATTGGACCATTGGAGGCCAAAAAGAACTCGATGACAATGACCATGTATTTCGAAATCATCGGCGGTGTCGTCAACAACTTGCACCGCTCGCGTGTTCTGAGCCGCCAGAAAAGCATGATATCATTCATGAGGTTCGCTCCTCCGTCTGATGCTGAGACTGCGACTGATGATGGGACAGATGCTACACCAATTCAGCGGCGGCGAATTATGTCCAAGACTCCAGATTCCAGTGCAGCTACTCCAACTGGTTCAATTCCACCAGCTGATATTGCACCAGATTCACCAACTGGTGCTAGTTCACTGGCGGCGTCACCAACTGGTTCGATGCCACCGACTTCAGCGAGCTGGTCTGCGGGCCTTTCGTCTTCGGCGTACTCGTTCACGGACATTGCGAAGGAATATATTTTGTCAAGTGGCAGTTCACCAACACCTTCGACAGTTATGCCATCAAGCATTTCAGCATCGCCTTCGGCGGGTACTCCAGCAAGCAGTTCAGCAACACCGTCGGCAGGCACTTCAGCAAGCAGTTCGGCAACACGTGTGGCAGGCACTTCAGCAAGCAGTTCATCAGCTCATTCGGCAGGCGCTTCAGCTGATATTCCAGATGGCGAGATTATTGCCATGGCAAAGTGGCTGAAAGTCTGATGATGTCAGCAGGTATTCGATGACGACGTAACCGCCAACGTATATTCGGTATTCGATTCTAGTGCGTTCAGCAGATATTCGAAGTGACTCAACTTATGAGGCGGGGTGGACGGTCACGGTCGACAGCAGGTGTGCGACACATTCTCTCGAATGTGATTTGGGACATATCGTATCAGATATGGACATGGTTTCAGATCGAATGGGTTGCCCGTGCGTACTGGCAAATGATTCCTATCGATCGTTCGTTATCGTTCATCATCTGCGCACTCACCAACCACGATCTTGCATCATTACGGTCATCATAGATTCACGACCGCTCATCATTCACACGCGTGTACCATCAGGTATTCACGACCACCGATCATTAATTGCAATCACCATTCACCATCATTTGTACTTTACGATTATATGAAAGACGTGAATGGTGGTATGTATGGGGTACGACACAAAGGGCGGCGAAAACTGATGACAAGCCGAGGGCGACACATCATACATAGATGGTGATGAAAACAATGGTGATAAGCACACTGATGACGTTTATGGTTGCACATTATGCTATAATTGCACATTAAGTACTGGTTGGACCTTATGTTTATATGGTTGTTTTGGTTGCACGTTATGTTATGGTTGCACATGGTTATGGTCGCAATCATGTTATGGCTGCACATTCGGTGTCTACGTCATCCGACTGTGGCGGGAAGACGAAGTGGGCGTCGTTATGTCGTATCGGTAATCGTGCGACGTGCGTTGTGGCTTGAGATCTGTGTGGTGCAAAGATAATTGCGCGGTGTCAAATTCTGATTAGACGTTGCAGGTCATATCCCGATCAATGAGTGTGGGGTTGAGCGGGCTAGGGCGAGATGCGGAGTGTGCAGGAATCGACCGAGTCTTGATGTCGCCTCGGTCTTGTCAGGCATTGGGGCGCTGGCTGAAGTCCACCAAGAAGGTCGTGCCTGTGGATGCCACACCCACGGTGACGCCGCCCAAGAAGAAGATCCCGCCCAAGACGACCCCGCCCAAATCCGAGGATAAGTTGTTGCTCATGGCGAAGACCTACACGGCCGTGCCAACTCGGAAGCAGCAGCTGAAGGCACCACTTTTTTCGTTTCGCCTGAGACTTCCTCGCAGCACGTTTCGCCCGAGACATCGTCGCAACTCTGGGGTCCGAAATGCCGCGCGCGAGGTGGTCCAGCCCGTTGCGCTGGAGACATCCTCGCAACTCTGGGCTCCGAGATGTTGTTCGGGATGAATAGGAGGTGGTGGAGGAGGAGGAGGAGGAGGAGGAGGTGCGACAACGACTGCGTCGATGATGACGATGGCGAGTCCCCTGTTCGGTAGATATGCCTCCAGGCAGAGATCAACTTCGCCAAGTACGGCATGGATGAACATGATGATGATGATACGTGCGAGGTTGAGAAGCAGGCCACAACCGTGATGAAACGCACCAAGAAGGGCGACAAAAAGTCGTTCGGCAAGGCGGGTTCGTCTTCTGATCCAGTGTGCTCGCAGTTTGTGTCGCACAACCTTTCCCGCCGAGCCAGTCACCCCCTCTACGGTGAGCTGTATGCAGTGTATGCTAAGGATAAATCATATTGTGTGTACAGGCCAGATGATACGTCATCAAAAAAAAAACGCTTCTTGTGGAATGCACGGGCAAGAAATTCGGTCGCCACGACATTGCGCTTCGTGATGTGATGGTTCGTAGCTGCAAGAAGGCTCTGGATAAGAAATCCACCATTCAGTTTCGCGACTCGCTCATGAGGTAGTGAGATGAGTTAGGGAAATTCGCTTCGTTATCATAGATGTCCTTGGGGAGGGCACGCTTGCAACTCCGCTCTGATGAATGATTATAATGAGCGACGTCGGGTTTCAATATTCGGCGCAAGGGCGCCATTATTTTCAGGGTAGGAGGTGGTGGCTGAGATATCAGATATTGACGTGTGTCACCCATGCGCACACATTGCCTCTGTTCGAAGATAATGAATCCCCCGTCAGATTGCGTTCCACGTGGCCAGGTTCAGGGGAGAGTGTTAGCCAGTCATCCATCATCAGCACGATTGGGCATCGGGCATACAATACACGCACCACTAATGGAATGGTGATTCTCACATCCGCCCCAATCTCATATAACCCCTCTCCATCAACATCACCGTCCGCATCCATGCCTCTTGCACATCCATTCTCCATCCCCGTATATTCACCACCCCGCACATCTCCATCCCACCCCTCGCCATCTCAACGTCGAACCAATCTGCATACAACATTGTGGAATGTGTAGCATGTAGAACAATGCATGTTCATGTATACGATTTCGTCATGAACATATCATCATGGTACCAACTGGCCGTCACAATTAGGGCTCAAGCGATTCCCGAGATCATTGCCAGATATCACACCTAGCTCAGCCCGAGATCATCGCTCAGCCCGAGATCATTGCCAGAGATGACACCCAGGACGCCGTCCCAGCCCGCCCTGAAATGCTTCACGGAGCTCAAAAAGTGGCACACGCATACTACTGACCAAGGGTGGGTGGGTCACCTCATCGGCCTCAATTGGCAGGCGAACGAAGTGATTGAGACGTGGCGCTGGAAGCCGCCAACGGGCGACAAGGGCGACAAGGGCGGCACGGTCATCAAGGGCGGCACGGTCATCAAGGGCGGCACGGTCCGCAAGGGCGACACGGTCCGCAATGGCGGCACGGTCGACAAGGGCGACACGGTCAGCAAGGGCGACGCGGTCGGCAAGGGCGACAAGGGCGGCACGGTCCGCAAGGGCGACAAGGGCGGCACGGTCCACAAGGGCGACAAGGTCATCAAGGGCGGCACGGCCCGCAAGGGCGACGCGGTCAGCAAGGGCGGCACGGCCAGCAAGGGCGGCACGGTCCGCACGGGCGACAAGGGCGGCACGGTCCGCAAGGGCGACACGGGCGGCACGGTCCGCAAGGGCGACAAGCGCGGCACGGTCCGCAAGGGCGACAAGCGCCGCACGGTTCTCAAGCGCAAGCATCGCTGAGCAGAGATTGGGCACGTCGTAGACAAATTTCAGATGCAAATATGATTAGTGAGGGGAAATGATGAATGATGATGAGGGGGTGGAAACGGGAACGTGTGATGTGACGTGCGTCTGAGCAGATATGGTCTAAGCTTTTGGGGCGATCCATGCAAGCATTGCACCCCGCACCCCGATCGGCCGTGGTCCTGTGCATCGCAGCGCGGGTAGCACCCACTGACATCAGAGTGTATATTCAGAACGCATCATCACAATCCTGATAGTGGTGTCATGGTATTCTGCGTTTGCCATGCATGTCATCACCCATCACCACGATTGGCCCCTAGCATCAACACAATACTACACATATAATGCGTGCGGTGTATCCCACCAGCCCTCTCAACGAGTCCACATAATCTCCAATATGGCTCAATATAGCGCAATATCGCTTAAGATGGCTCACAAGATGTTCCAAGATGCCCAAAGGCGGCCCAAAGACTGCCCCAAGTTGCCAAATGGCTCCCCAATGAGGCCCCGAAGGGACCAACATCGTCACATAACCTGAAGAAAATCAATGTGTGGTGTGTTATCCCCGTTTCGCGTCCGACGGTCATCGAATGCCTCACGATGGCTCAACTATGGCCCAATATGGCCCCGCACGAGGCCCAATAGAGCCCCACGGCGGCCCCACGAGCGCACAATCGCGCTCAAAGGTCGCCCCAAGAGCGCACCTAGAGGCTATGGTTGGAGCTCATGAGGTGGATGCCAATTAGGAAACCCTCATTCGTTGACCGATCTCATCCAAGATGGTCCCAAGAGCGCTCATGTAGCCCCCAAGAGCGCCCCGAGAGCGCCCCAAGAGGCGCTCAGACGGCCCCAAGAGTCACCCAAGGGGCATCCAAGAGGCTCCCACGAGACCCCCAAGACGCTCCGAAATGTATTTGATACGCGTTTGGCTCTTCGGTTCGCCGTCCTCTTCAATTTCGCATCCCCCGATTCCTCATCATCCTTCGCATCCGTCTCCTCCATCTGCTCCCTCTCATCCGTATCGTCTGTATCGTCATCTCCCCACTCCACATCCTCCTCATTATCCTCATCATCCACATCCTCCGCTTCATCCCCCTCCCCCTCCGACGAGGAGTCCGTCTACATCCTCCACATCGTGGGGTACATGACACCTTCCTCCGCCATTTGTTATTACGCATGTGATTCGACGTCCCTGCTCACCTCAACTCACATTGATACCGTTTCTGGATGGGCTGGTGGGGGGCACGCGAGTCGTCAACACTTTCATATTGTAAACACATATACCATACTCCAAATCAGTTTATATACACATGCACGTTTAACGTGTAACTATTGGATCTGAAGTTTGTCTGACGTTTGTCAGACGTTTCTCTGAAGTTTATCTGACGTTTGAAACTTCAGAGAAACTTCAGAGAATTCTCTGAAGTTATTCTGAAGTTTGAAACTTCAGATAAACGTCAGAGAAACGTTTGACAAACGTCAGACAAACGTCAGACACACCGAACCATGTGTATGGTGTGTAGACATATTAACGGTTATTACAATTCGGGTTCGGCCTACATAATTCACATATCGATGTCTACATATCGATCTGACATATGCAGCTTAGAGTGGGTGAGATTTCAAATCGACGCGTATAGCATGTGGGCACGGTCGCGTGACGACAGTTCATGTGTACATATCCCTCCAAGTTGATATTGTAGTTATGCGGTCAGTTGGTGCGGGTAATGGCAATGTACACACCATGTCCGACGGTCGGTAATATGTCATATGCATGTCGACAATCAACTATCCGTCGCAGTGACGACACTGGCGTGAATGTAACCACCGCCCATCACAACTAACACTGGTGGCGCGATGATAATTGACGCTCAAGTGACAGCCTGGGCGCGGTGATAGCTTGCGACCATGGGTGCGATGATAGCCGACGCGCACATGACCAGTTGAGCGTGATGATAGCTAGTGCCGCAAAACATGATGATTGATTGATGGTTCCATGGCGAGCTGGCTCGAGCGCCGAGCTGGTTCGCGCCTGCGTGCGTGATCTTCGACTGGGAGCTGGGGATGGCGCCCAAGAAGAAGAGCAGTTTCGTGAAGAAGGATCTGATGTGTTTAAATATTCATATTTCACTCACATACTAGGTGTTACGTATTTCTGACATATATACTGACATCATTACCAGTCCCACCCCCTCCCATGCGCACACGCGCACTCGTTTCGCTCCGAGAGGACACCGTGCTCAAGCGCAAGCCTGCCGCTGCAACGACTACAGACATCGTGCCGTTCAGCGACAAAGGGACCCTCTCGTTGTAAATACATGATCCCCTCATACTCATCCTCGCAATCCCTCCGTGCACATCCTCGTACTCGTCGTCCCCGTCCTCATATTATTAGTATTGGTCGTCGTTCCTATTCCCCCCCCCCCCCCCGCCAATCCTCTTGCTCATCCCCCGCCGATGTATTTTCATCGTCCTTCTCCTATAGTATCGAGTTCCATATATGGTTTCACTGTGCTAATCGTCCTCGTCAGACCCCCCCTCCCTCCCCCACCCCCCCCCCCCCGCTTCCTCACCCGCTCCTCACCAATCGCCCCCCCCCCCCCCCCGTGCCCGTGCTCGCCCTCGCCCCCGTCATCGTCTGCATCGCCATCCTCCTGCTCCCACCCGCCCACCGCATCCCCTCTCGCGCGTGGCTCCCAGGAGGGCGCTCGCGAAGCTGGTGGCCATGTGCGAGGGCAAAAGCTTCGAGAAGCGACAAGAACTGTATCGGACCCGATTTGACATATCATTGTTTATGAGCGCGTCGAACTGTCGGATCGCAGCATGCGGTGATCGCGTCGTAATCCCACCAGCCCTCTGGGCGCATATCTTCTTCCACCCCTCCCTCGTCCCCATTGCTTGGGGAGGGGTTTACTCCCCCCCTGCCCCCCCCCCCTGGACCTGGACGGAGGGTTTCGCGATCGGTCGGACGGTTCTGTTGGCCCCAATATGGCTTCAAGGGCGCGTCAGAGAGCCCAAGATAACCTCCAATATGTCTCAAGATAGCGCCAGATCACGTAAGATGGTTCCCAAGATGTTCCAAGATGCCCAAATACTGCCCCAAGACAGCTTCACGTGGCCAAAGGGCTACCCAAGGAGGCCCCGAAGAGGCCAAACTCGCCCCGAAACCTTAAGAACATCATTGGTTTGCTTTCTCGCCGTTTTGCTCCCGATGACCACCCAAGGCCTCAAGACGGCTCCATTATGACACAAAAGGGCCCCACAAGAGGCCCAAGCGAGCCCCAACACGGCCCCAAGAGCGCCCAAGATCGTTCCAATAGCGCCCCAAGAGCGCCCCAAGAGGCGATGGTTGGGGTTCCTGAGGGGGGGGGGGGCTAATTCGGGATCGCCTTCGTCGGTCGATCTCCTCCAAGATGGCCCCGCGAGCGCCCCTACAGCCCCCGAGAGCGCCCCGAGAGCGCCCCAAGAGGCGTACAGACGGCCCCACGAGGCGCCCAAGAGGCCCCCCAAGAGGCTCACAAGGGACCCCCAATGAGCCTTAAGAGGATCTCAGAAATTCATGTAATACGTTTCTTGCTCGTCGGTTTGCCGTCCTCTTCACTGTATCATTCCCCTCTTCCTCCTCCTCCTCATTATCCTCCTTCTCCTCCTTATCATCCCTCTGCTCCATCCCCTCCTTCTCGTCCTCATCGTCCTCTCCCTAATCCATCCTCCACATCATTATCCACCTCATCCTCCTCGTCCTCCTCTTCCCCCCCCCCCCCTCCGACGGGGATGCCTTCTCCGTCCTCACCCTCTTGGTGTACGTGATAGTTCCCCCCGCCCTTTGTTATTATGCATGCTCCCCGACTTCCCTGATCACCTCAACTCCCCTGCACATCGTTTCTGGGTGGGCTGGTGGGGACACGCGAAGCGTCAACGATGTAGGGTTGGAAACGTAGTGGTGTGATTTCAACTATACTATGTCGTGCAATGCTCGTGGACGCGACATGCCGTGTCGTCATCTACGATTGACCATGTCGTGCTAGGTTGACATTCATTGGCCATGTCAGTGTAATCGTGCCGAAATGTCGAGTCACGTTGCGATGGGCTGTGATCACACGCGCGTATGCGATGTTTACAAGGCAGTGACATTATCAATGTGTTGGTTTCTGACAACGGCTCTTAACGTTATATGCTGTAACCAACAAGACGGCTCTCAGCCTACACGGAGATCCAGAAGATCCAGCTCAGATCCGCGCGATCTTCGACGAAGCTGAGATGCGCCGCTTGTACGGTTCCTTCGGCGCGGCGAGGAAGCACTCCGACGACGCGCAAGCTGCTTTCGCGGAGGCCCCCTCACACGTTGTCATTATGTGCAATCGTGTCAATACCAATCGGTCTCGTAGGTTATTCATCCACGTTCGGGGTTACCACCATCGCGTATGTTCGTAGTCGTGCCGTTCCGCGTGTCACGTCGCACCCAAAATCCTTCTCGTCATCCCACGCATCATCGTCTCACTTACCGTTCTGGTTCCCCCGCCCGCCTCGCATCCACCCCCGCGACCCCGACCCCAGGCTGCTGTCAGCAAGGACGGCCGCAAGAACGAGAACAAGCAGAAACTCCTGGCGGCGCGGTTGAAGGACCGCTGCGTAGCCGACACGAACCGAGCCGATCCGACCGATTTGAACCGACCGAACCGACCGCTCGACAGAACCGACCGATCGATCTACCGAACCGAACCGAACCGACCGATCGATAGTCGACACGACCGAACCGACCGATCGGCATAACGGGAGTTGATCGGAGTGCATTACATGAGCGATGCGATTTGGTATGTAGATTGTGTGAGGGGATGGCAGGCATGGTCAGAGGACTTGATCCGTATAGAATGGGCGGGGACGGACTGGCAGAGAGAGAGTATGATCGACGGGCAGCCAGGACCCCAAGATGGAGGAGTCGTTCTGGCACACCGCTGTATCGATCGGCTACTCCGAGAGCATCAAGCAGGACAAGCGCTGGCTCAGCTTGAAGCAGTTAGAGGACAAGTACGGCGTGGACGAGGCCGCCGAGATGGTCGAGGGCAAGCTGTTGATGGAGCTTCGGGTTATCGAATCGTTTGTAGAGCCTGGTATGTCCTGGAGGCCCTGGATGGTTCGGATACATGTTCACTGTTTCGGGACCGCCACAACATCATTGCCCTGGGTGTTCCTGGATGTTCTCAGATGTGCAGGGTGATTACTCACTGGGCGTTCTTGGACGCTCTGTATGTTCCTGGAGGCCCTGGATTTTTCGGATCCGCTTCGGGTGTTTCGGAGCTGACACAGCATCATTGCCCTGGGTGTCCCTGGATGTTATCAGGGGCGATGGGTGATGATTCGCTGGATGTTCTTGGATACCCTGGATGTTGATGGATGCCATGGATGTCTCGGATACGTTTATGATGTTTCGGGACCAACACGGCATCATTGCCCTGCGTGTTACCCTAGGTTCTCGGATGTGGTGGATGAGTATTCACTGGATGACGGTTGAAGTCCTAGATGCTCCTGCAACCCCTGGATGGTTCGGATATGTTTCGGATGTTTCGGAGACGCCTCGCCATCATCGCCTTGAGTGGTCATGGATGGTCTCGGATGTGCTGGATGCGTCGTCATTGATTTTCCTGAAATCCATTGATGTTCCTGGATGCACTGGATGTTTCGGACGCCCTCTAGCCACGCCCTCCCAATGACTCAGACATCAATCCCGCGCCGATCCCCCCCCCGTCCCTGGAGATTCTCGTTGGGGGGCATTCAGTGAAGCATTCGCCGAGTTTTTAAATGCCGACTAAAAGCAGCCCGAACCATAGTTTCATTACGACCAGGCTGGGATTGATGGTTGAGGTGTTTGTTGCCACCCTGCCGAGTCGCGGAAAAACCCTGCCAACCCCGCGCGGAAACAATGGCTCGACTGCGACGACACGTTCAGCAAGCTGATGTCGCGCTCCAAGAAGCAGACGGCCACGGGTAAGAGGAAGCTACAGGACGACGAGTTCGAAGCCCTCACGTCGGGCATCGGCAAGGCGAAGTACCTTGGCGATGGCCGCGGAGGACTCGATTTTAGCGTTGTTGACGCATTCCATCGCTTGTCGTCCCTGGCACTTCCTCCATGGCCCGCGCCGTCGCAACGCCGCGCCGTTGTTTCCTACCCCCTCGTTGTTATCATGCCCGCCCTATCCCAATCAGGTTCCTATGTCGTTCGGTAGCCCCCCTCTTCATTTCGCTCCACCTAATTCTCGCCGGCCCCCGCGTCGTCGCCCCGCGCCCTTGTCAGCCACCTCGTCGTCTCTCCCAAACTCGCGGCGTCGCCCCCAAACCCTCCCCGTCGTCGTCGTCACGAAGCCACCCGAGTCACGTCTGTCAACCAAACGCCACAATCGTCCATGGGCAACATGGGCATTGTCTCGTCCGACGACGACAACACCGACTCCGACGCACCGCTGATGAACAAGAAGGGTCGTGAGGGTGGCCGTGGCCGCGGCCGCGGCCGCGGCGGCAGTGGCCGCAGCGGCGGCGCCCGATCATCTGCGGATGGCGACACGGCGAAGGCGACGGCGCATTCCATGATGCCGATGATGGGATGGGACGAGAAGCGAGCTCGATTGAGTGGGCAATCGATCGAGCGATACCGACGTCTGGGGATGACAGGGGGGGTACGAACAGGACGCGATCCTCATCTCCCGCTCATCCTCCCTGTTTCTCGGTCGATCGCTCCTCGCGGCTCGATCGCTATTTCCCAGCCGCCCCCTCTTTCTCCTTCCCCTCCTGCCAGTCTCCCCGTCCGCCCCATCCTCAATGTCCTCGTCCTCCCACCGCCGCCCCCTCCCCCCGTTTCCCCCCCCCCCATTCGCCCGTCGAGCCCCGACGCGCGCCCCCCCCCGTCCGCCCGCGCACGAGGCGAAGGCGGACGCGGCAGCCGTCAGCAAAGCCAAGGCGGCGAAGATCAAGCTGCGTGAGAGGGTGACCAACGTCGAGGCGTGGGATCGCTCCTCGTGTGACGAGCTGTCGGTGCTCGGCGATGCACAGATGTTCTACGACACGTTCGAGGCCGTCGTCTCAATAGAGGGATGTGGAGTAGGTGGGCGAGGGGGGTGGATTGGCACGTAGGAGAAGGGGAGTTGGGCATGGAAGGCGGGTAGGGGGGGGAACACTAGGGGGATGATATGGCGTATAAGAGGAATGGGTGTGGTAGAGAAACGGTGAGTGGGCGATGGACGAGGGGACATGGGTCGCACCCGCGCGAGATGTGGACTCTGAGAACGGGTGTGGTCCCATGACCCAACATCCAATTTCAGTTTGGATGGGATGTGTCTCCCCCCCCTCCCCCCCGCCGCTTGGCGGGATGGAGAGGTATGAAACGTATACATACTCAACCTTTGGCCATGCACCCTCCTCAACCCAGGGCCCCCAGTGCAGAGTGTGCGTCGCCAGGCAATGGTCCCCCTGCTGATGGCGACGGTCAAGGGCAATCAAACCAGGGCGAGCAAGTGTGACCTCGCGGAGGCCAAGAAGGTCATCGATCGCCCAACCACTCCACCTTCACATCCAACAATCCCCTCACCCCAAAACATAACCTGGCGAAGGGCCCAACCATATGCAGTTGTGAATATCGGTTTCAGTGGCGCTACCTCTGGGTAGGGGAGACGCATGCGAACGCCCCCACTGGGGCCTTCGGTGGAGCTCCCTATGGGGCTACGAAGCGCTGCCCTGGGCGGGGGGAACCGCATGCGGATACCCCCACTGGGGCCTTCGGTGGAGCTCCATATGGGGCCACGAAACGCTGCCATGGGCGGAGGAACCGCATGCGAGCACCCCCACTGGGGCCTACGGTGGGACCACGAAACGCTGTCCTGGGTGGGGGAACCGCATGCGGACACCTTCACTGGGGCTTTCGGTGGGGTTTGTATGGGGCTGCGAAACGCTGCCATGGGTGGGGGAACCGCCTGTGGACACCCCCACTGGGGCCTACAGTGGGGCTCCCTATGGGGCTGCGAAGCGCTGCCCTGGGTGTGGGAACCGCATGTGGACACCCCCACTGGGGCCTACAGTGGGGCTCCCTATGGGGCTGCGAAGCGTTGCCCTGGGTGTGGGAACCGCATGTGGACACCCCCACTGGGGCCTTCGGTGGAGCTCCCTATGGGGCTGCGAAACGCTGCCCTGGGTGGGGGAACCGCATGTGGGCACCCCCACGGGGGCCTTCGGTGGAGCTCACTATGGAGCTACGAAGCGCTGCCCTGGGTGGGGGAACGCATGTGAACACCCCCAACGTGGCCTTCCTTGGATCTCCCTATGGGGCTACGAAACGCTGCCCTGGGTGGGGGAACCGCATGTTGACACCCCCACTGGTGGCTTCGGTGTAGCTCCTTATGGGGTTGCAAAACGCTGCCATGGGTGGGGGGACCGCATCTTTCGGTGGAGCGCCCTATGGGGCTACGAACCGCTGCCCTGGGTGGGGACGCCGCACGTGAACACCTCCACTGGGGCTGTCGGTGGAGCCTCCTATGGGGCTACAAAACGCTGCCATGGGTGGGGGAACCGCATGTGAACACCCCCACTGGGGCCTTCGATGGAGTTCCCTATGTGGCTGAGAAAGGCTGCCATGGGTGGGGGGAACCGCATGTGGACACCCCCACTGTGGCATTCGGTGGAGCTCCCCATGGGGCTACGAAGCGCTGCCCTGGGTGGGGGAACCGCATGTGGACACCCCCACTGGTGCCTTCGGTGGAACCCCCTATGGGGCTACGAAACGCGTGAGAAGTGCGCCGAGAGCAGCGGCAAGGGGGGGAGTGAGGAGGGCGGGACGGAAGGAGAGGACTGCGGGGCGTCGTCTCTTCAAACCGAGGGCCCAACACCACAGGATGGTTGTGAAACAACTTCCTACACCCTCCCCGTCCGCACCCTCCGCCCGCCCCGACTGTCACTCCCCCCACTGCATCGCCCGCCGCCCATGTCTCCGTCTAACTCCGCTCACACCCGATATTTTTATTCCTCCAATCTTCGTCGCCAATCTTCCTCCTGCCCTCATCCGATATTCCTATTCCTCCCATATTCGTCATCCCTTCCGTCTCCTGCCATTCCTCCAATACTTGGTGCGCCTTCCTCCTCCTGCCCTCGTCCATATTATCCACCTCATCCTCCTCCTCCTCATCCACATCAGCATCCTCATCATCCGTCTCTCTATCCTCCTCATCCTCCCCCTCCTCTTCCTCCTCCTCCTCCTCCTCCGCATCCTCCTCCTCCTCACCCTCCTCCTCCCCCATCCCCCGACGTGCAGCATGTCGCATCTGGTGCCAGCCCACTGTCGGGCGTTCAGAACACGCTTTGTGTTGAGATCGTGGAACGTGCGTCGCGGTTTCGGGTGAGTTCCCATGTTAATTTCCTCATAATGCGCATGTCGTTTTACATGTGTGGGTGCTCATACTGCGAATCAATTCCTCTATGTGTGCGCATCTCGCCAGGTGCTCGATGGCGCACGCACGGTGGTGAACCAGCTCAGCGACATCATCACTGACACCAAGCCGCCCGCGAAGGCGGCCATCAAAATGATGGTGAA
>CAUYUJ010014329.1:237936-253768 GCA_963575745.1 Prorocentrum cordatum | reverse complement strand
TTCCCAACGCTTCCCCCCGTCTGACAGCGCCCGTCGCCTTCCATGTTGCGCTGAAGGTGCACGTCGTCTGGCAGCACCCCCCGTCTACCATGCTGTGGTCGTTTCAGTATACAGAACGACTCATCAGTTTAATTTTGACGTTCATGACTCGGAGTTGGATCATCAACGCTGAGAACCGCATCAAGGATATCAATATATATATATATATATATATATCACGGCGGCGCACAGTTCAGAGAGCTGGAGCGGGCCGCGATTGGTTCTAAACGAGATTTCCATATGACGATGATGTTGATCAGGATGGTTTTAGATCATCATGTTCAACATCATCATCATCATCACATGGAAATCTTGATTGGACCATTGGAGGCCAAAAAGAACTCGATGACAATGACCATGTATTTCGAAATCATCGGCGGTGTCGTCAACAACTTGCACCGCTCGCGTGTTCTGAGCCGCCAGAAAAGCATGATATCATTCATGAGGTTCGCTCCTCCGTCTGATGCTGAGACTGCGACTGATGATGGGACAGATGCTACACCAATTCAGCGGCGGCGAATTATGTCCAAGACTCCAGATTCCAGTGCAGCTACTCCAACTGGTTCAATTCCACCAGCTGATATTGCACCAGATTCACCAACTGGTGCTAGTTCACTGGCGGCGTCACCAACTGGTTCGATGCCACCGACTTCAGCGAGCTGGTCTGCGGGCCTTTCGTCTTCGGCGTACTCGTTCACGGACATTGCGAAGGAATATATTTTGTCAAGTGGCAGTTCACCAACACCTTCGACAGTTATGCCATCAAGCATTTCAGCATCGCCTTCGGCGGGTACTCCAGCAAGCAGTTCAGCAACACCGTCGGCAGGCACTTCAGCAAGCAGTTCGGCAACACGTGTGGCAGGCACTTCAGCAAGCAGTTCATCAGCTCATTCGGCAGGCGCTTCAGCTGATATTCCAGATGACGAGATTATTGCCATGGCAAAGTGGCTGAAAGTCTGATGATGTCAGCAGGTATTCGATGACGACGTAACCGCCAACGTATATTCGGTATTCGATTCTAGTGCGTTCAGCAGATATTCGAAGTGACTCAACTTATGAGGCGGGGTGGACGGTCACGGTCGACAGCAGGTGTGCGACACATTCTCTCGAATGTGATTTGGGACATATCGTATCAGATATGGACATGGTTTCAGATCGAATGGGTTGCCCGTGCGTACTGGCAAATGATTCCTATCGATCGTTCGTTATCGTTCATCATCTGCGCACTCACCAACCACGATCTTGCATCATTACGGTCATCATAGATTCACGACCGCTCATCATTCACACGCGTGTACCATCAGGTATTCACGACCACCGATCATTAATTGCAATCACCATTCACCATCATTTGTACTTTACGATTATATGAAAGACGTGAATGGTGGTATGTATGGGGTACGACACAAAGGGCGGCGAAAACTGATGACAAGCCGAGGGCGACACATCATACATAGATGGTGATGAAAACAATGGTGATAAGCACACTGATGACGTTTATGGTTGCACATTATGCTATAATTGCACATTAAGTACTGGTTGGACCTTATGTTTATATGGTTGTTTTGGTTGCACGTTATGTTATGGTTGCACATGGTTATGGTCGCAATCATGTTATGGCTGCACATTCTGTGTCTATGTCATCCGACTGTGGCGGGAAGACGAAGTGGGCGTCGTTATGTCGTATCGGTAATCGTGCGACGTGCGTTGTGGCTTGAGATCTGTGTGGTGCAAAGATAATTGCGCGGTGTCAAATTCTGATTAGACGTTGCAGGTCATATCCCGATCAATGAGTGTGGGGTTGAGCGGGCTAGGGCGAGATGCGGAGTGTGCAGGAATCGACCGAGTCTTGATGTCGCCTCGGTCTTGCCAGGCATTGGGGCGCTGGCTGAAGTCCACCAAGAAGGTCGTGCCTGTGGATGCCACACCCACGGTGACGCCGCCCAAGAAGAAGATCCCGCCCAATACGACCCCGCCCAAATCCGAGGATAAGTTGTTGCTCATGGCGAAGACCTACACGGCCGTGCCAACTCGGAAGCAGCAGCTGAAGGCACCACTTTTTTCGTTTCGCCTGAGACTTCCTCGCAGCACGTTTCGCCCGAGACATCGTCGCAACTCTGGGGTCCGAAATGCCGCGCGCGAGGTGGTCCAGCCCGTTGCGCTGGAGACATCCTCGCAACTCTGGGCTCCGAGATGTTGTTCGGGATGAATAGGAGGTGGTGGAGGAGGAGGAGGAGGAGGAGGAGGAGGTGCGACAACGACTGCGTCGATGATGACGATGGCGAGTCCCCTGTTCGGTAGATATGCCTCCAGGCAGAGATCAACTTCGCCAAGTACGGCATGGATGAACATGATGATGATGATACGTGCGAGGTTGAGAAGCAGGCCACAACCGTGATGAAACGCACCAAGAAGGGCGACAAAAAGTCGTTCGGCAAGGCGGGTTCGTCTTCTGATCCAGTGTGCTCGCAGTTTGTGTCGCACAACCTTTCCCGCCGAGCCAGTCACCCCCTCTACGGTGAGCTGTATGCAGTGTATGCTAAGGATAAATCATATTGTGTGTACAGGCCAGATGATACGTCATCAAAAAAAAAACGCTTCTTGTGGAATGCACGGGCAAGAAATTCGGTCGCCACGACATTGCGCTTCGTGATGTGATGGTTCGTAGCTGCAAGAAGGCTCTGGATAAGAAATCCACCATTCAGTTTCGCGACTCGCTCATGAGGTAGTGAGATGAGTTAGGGAAATTCGCTTCGTTATCATAGATGTCCTTGGGGAGGGCACGCTTGCAACTCCGCTCTGATGAATGATTATAATGAGCGACGTCGGGTTTCAATATTCGGCGCAAGGGCGCCATTATTTTCAGGGTAGGAGGTGGTGGCTGAGATATCAGATATTGACGTGTGTCACCCATGCGCACACATTGCCTCTGTTCGAAGATAATGAATCCCCCGTCAGATTGCGTTCCACGTGGCCAGGTTCAGGGGAGAGTGTTAGCCAGTCATCCATCATCAGCACGATTGGGCATCGGGCATACAATACACGCACCACTAATGGAATGGTGATTCTCACATCCGCCCCAATCTCATATAACCCCTCTCCATCAACATCACCGTCCGCATCCATGCCTCTTGCACATCCATTCTCCATCCCCGTATATTCACCACCCCGCACATCTCCATCCCACCCCTCGCCATCTCAACGTCGAACCAATCTGCATACAACATTGTGGAATGTGTAGCATGTAGAACAATGCATGTTCATGTATACGATTTCGTCATGAACATATCATCATGGTACCAACTGGCCGTCACAATTAGGGCTCAAGCGATTCCCGAGATCATTGCCAGATATCACACCTAGCTCAGCCCGAGATCATCGCTCAGCCCGAGATCATTGCCAGAGATGACACCCAGGACGCCGTCCCAGCCCGCCCTGAAATGCTTCACGGAGCTCAAAAAGTGGCACACGCATACTACTGACCAAGGGTGGGTGGGTCACCTCATCGGCCTCAATTGGCAGGCGAACGAAGTGATTGAGACGTGGCGCTGGAAGCCGCCAACGGGCGACAAGGGCGACAAGGGCGGCACGGTCATCAAGGGCGGCACGGTCATCAAGGGCGGCACGGTCCGCAAGGGCGACACGGTCCGCAATGGCGGCACGGTCGACAAGGGCGACACGGTCAGCAAGGGCGACGCGGTCGGCAAGGGCGACAAGGGCGGCACGGTCCGCAAGGGCGACAAGGGCGGCACGGTCCACAAGGGCGACAAGGTCATCAAGGGCGGCACGGCCCGCAAGGGCGACACGGTCAGCAAGGGCGGCACGGCCAGCAAGGGCGGCACGGTCCGCACGAGCGACAGGGGCGGCACGGTCCGCAAGGGCGACACGGGCGGCACGGTCCGCAAGGGCGACAAGCGCGGCACGGTCCGCAAGGGCGACAAGCGCGGCACGGTTCTCAAGCGCAAGCATCGCTGAGCTCTAGAGATTGGGCACGTCGTAGACAAATTTCAGATGCAAATATGATTAGTGAGGGGAAATGATGGATGATGATGAGGGGGTGGAAACGGGAACGTGTGATGTGACGTGCGTCTGAGCAGATATGGTCTAAGCTTTTGGGGCGATCCATGCAAGGTTTGCACCCCGCACCCCGATCGGCCGTGGTCCTGTGCATCGCAGCGCGGGTAGCACCCACTGACATCAGAGTGTATATTCAGAACGCATCATCACAATCCTGATAGTGGTGTCATGGTATTCTGCGTTTGCCATGCATGTCATCACCCATCACCACGATTGGCCCCTAGCATCAACACAATACTACACATATAATGCGTGCGGTGTATCCCACCAGCCCTCTCAACGAGTCCACATAATCTCCAATATGGCTCAATATAGCGCAATATCGCTTAAGATGGCTCACAAGATGTTCCAAGATGCCCAAAGGCGGCCCAAAGACTGCCCCAAGTTGCCAAATGGCTCCCCAATGAGGCCCCGAAGGGACCAACATCGTCACATAACCTGAAGAAAATCAATGTGTGGTGTGTTATCCCCGTTTCGCGTCCGACGGTCATCGAATGCCTCACGATGGCTCAACTATGGCCCAATATGGCCCCGCACGAGGCCCAATAGAGCCCCACGGCGGCCCCACGAGCGCACAATCGCGCTCAAAGGTCGCCCCAAGAGCGCACCTAGAGGCTATGGTTGGAGCTCATGAGGTGGATGCCAATTAGGAAACCCTCATTCGTTGACCGATCTCATCCAAGATGGTCCCAAGAGCGCTCATGTAGCCCCCAAGAGCGCCCCGAGAGCGCCCCAAGAGGCGCTCAGACGGCCCCAAGAGTCACCCAAGGGGCATCCAAGAGGCTCCCACGAGACCCCCAAGACGCTCCGAAATGTATTTGATACGCGTTTGGCTCTTCGGTTCGCCGTCCTCTTCAATTTCGCATCCCCCGATTCCTCATCATCCTTCGCATCCGTCTCCTCCATCTGCTCCCTCTCATCCGTATCGTCTGTATCGTCATCTCCCCACTCCACATCCTCCTCATTATCCTCATCATCCACATCCTCCGCTTCATCCCCCTCCCCCTCCGACGAGGAGTCCGTCTACATCCTCCACATCGTGGGGTACATGACACCTTCCTCCGCCATTTGTTATTACGCATGTTATTCGACGTCCCTGCTCACCTCAACTCACATTGATACCGTTTCTGGATGGGCTGGTGGGGGGCACGCGAGTCGTCAACACTTTCATATTGTAAACACATATACCATACTCCAAATCAGTTTATATACACATGCACGTTTAACGTGTAACTATTGGATCTGAAGTTTGTCTGACGTTTGTCAGACGTTTCTCTGAAGTTTATCTGACGTTTGAAACTTCAGAGAAACTTCAGAGAATTCTCTGAAGTTATTCTGAAGTTTGAAACTTCAGATAAACGTCAGAGAAACGTTTGACAAACGTCAGACAAACGTCAGACACACCGAACCATGTGTATGGTGTGTAGACATATTAACGGTTATTACAATTCGGGTTCGGCCTACATAATTCACATATCGATGTCTACATATCGATCTGACATATGCAGCTTAGAGTGGGTGAGATTTCAAATCGACGCGTATAGCATGTGGGCACGGTCGCGTGACGACAGTTCATGTGTACATATCCCTCCAAGTTGATATTGTAGTTATGCGGTCAGTTGGTGCGGGTAATGGCAATGTACACACCATGTCCGACGGTCGGTAATATGTCATATGCATGTCGACAATCAACTATCCGTCGCAGTGACGACACTGGCGTGAATGTAACCACCGCCCATCACAACTAACACTGGTGGCGCGATGATAATTGACGCTCAAGTGACAGCCTGGGCGCGGTGATAGCTTGCGACCATGGGTGCGATGATAGCCGACGCGCACATGACCAGTTGAGCGTGATGATAGCTAGTGCCGCAAAACATGATGATTGATTGATGGTTCCATGGCGAGCTGGCTCGAGCGCCGAGCTGGTTCGCGCCTGCGTGCGTGATCTTCGACTGGGAGCTGGGGATGGCGCCCAAGAAGAAGAGCAGTTTCGTGAAGAAGGATCTGATGTGTTTAAATATTCATATTTCACTCACATACTAGGTGTTACGTATTTCTGACATATATACTGACATCATTACCAGTCCCACCCCCTCCCATGCGCACACGCGCACTCGTTTCGCTCCGAGAGGACACCGTGCTCAAGCGCAAGCCTGCCGCTGCAACGACTACAGACATCGTGCCGTTCAGCGACAAAGGGACCCTCTCGTTGTAAATACATGATCCCCTCATACTCATCCTCGCAATCCCTCCGTGCACATCCTCGTACTCGTCGTCCCCGTCCTCATATTATTAGTATTGGTCGTCGTTCCTATTCCCCCCCCCCCCCCCGCCAATCCTCTTGCTCATCCCCCGCCGATGTATTTTCATCGTCCTTCTCCTATAGTATCGAGTTCCATATATGGTTTCACTGTGCTAATCGTCCTCGTCAGACCCCTCCCTCCCCCCCCCCCCCCGCTCCTCACCAATCGCCCCCCCCCCCCCCCCGTGCCCGTGCTCGCCCTCGCCCCGTCATCGTCTGCATCGCCATCCTCCTGCTCCCACCCGCCCACCGCATCCCCTCTCGCGCGTGGCTCCCAGGAGGGCGCTCGCGAAGCTGGTGGCCATGTGCGAGGGCAAAAGCTTCGAGAAGCGACAAGAACTGTATCGGACCCGATTCGACATATCATTGTTTATGAGCGCGTCGAACTGTCGGATCGCAGCATGCGGTGATCGCGTCGTAATCCCACCAGCCCTCTGGGCGCATATCTTCTTCCACCCCTCCCTCGTCCCCATTGCTTGGGGAGGGGTTTACTCCCCCCCTGCCCCCCCCCCCTGGACCTGGACGGAGGGTTTCGCGATCGGTCGGACGGTTCTGTTGGCCCCAATATGGCTTCAAGGGCGCGTCAGAGAGCCCAAGATAACCTCCAATATGTCTCAAGATAGCGCCAGATCACGTAAGATGGTTCCCAAGATGTTCCAAGATGCCCAAATACTGCCCCAAGACAGCTTCACGTGGCCAAAGAGCTACCCAAGGAGGCCCCGAAGAGGCCAAACTCGCCCCGAAACCTTAAGAACATCATTGGTTTGCTTTCTCGCCGTTTTGCTCCCGATGACCACCCAAGGCCTCAAGACGGCTCCATTATGACACAAAAGGGCCCCACAAGAGGCCCAAGCGAGCCCCAACACGGCCCCAAGAGCGCCCAAGATCGTTCCAATAGCGCCCCAAGAGCGCCCCAAGAGGCGATGGTTGGGGTTCCTGAGGGGGGGGGGGGCTAATTCGGGATCGCCTTCGTCGGTCGATCTCCTCCAAGATGGCCCCGCGAGCGCCCCTACAGCCCCCGAGAGCGCCCCGAGAGCGCCCCAAGAGGCGTACAGACGGCCCCACGAGGCGCCCAAGAGGCCCCCCAAGAGGCTCACAAGGGACCCCCAATGAGCCTTAAGAGGATCTCAGAAATTCATGTAATACGTTTCTTGCTCGTCGGTTTGCCGTCCTCTTCACTGTATCATTCCCCTCTTCCTCCTCCTCCTCATTATCCTCCTTCTCCTCCTTATCATCCCTCTGCTCCATCCCCTCCTTCTCGTCCTCATCGTCCTCTCCCTAATCCATCCTCCACATCATTATCCACCTCATCCTCCTCGTCCTCCTCTTCCCCCCCCCCCCCTCCGACGGGGATGCCTTCTCCGTCCTCACCCTCTTGGTGTACGTGATAGTTCCCCCCGCCCTTTGTTATTATGCATGCTCCCCGACTTCCCTGATCACCTCAACTCCCCTGCACATCGTTTCTGGGTGGGCTGGTGGGGACACGCGAAGCGTCAACGATGTAGGGTTGGAAACGTAGTGGTGTGATTTCAACTATACTATGTCGTGCAATGCTCGTGGACGCGACATGCCGTGTCGTCATCTACGATTGACCATGTCGTGCTAGGTTGACATTCATTGGCCATGTCAGTGTAATCGTGCCGAAATGTCGAGTCACGTTGCGATGGGCTGTGATCACACGCGCGTATGCGATGTTTACAAGGCAGTGACATTATCAATGTGTTGGTTTCTGACAACGGCTCTTAACGTTATATGCTGTAACCAACAAGACGGCTCTCAGCCTACACGGAGATCCAGAAGATCCAGCTCAGATCCGCGCGATCTTCGACGAAGCTGAGATGCGCCGCTTGTACGGTTCCTTCGGCGCGGCGAGGAAGCACTCCGACGACGCGCAAGCTGCTTTCGCGGAGGCCCCCTCACACGTTGTCATTATGTGCAATCGTGTCAATACCAATCGGTCTCGTAGGTTATTCATCCACGTTCGGGGTTACCACCATCGCGTATGTTCGTAGTCGTGCCGTTCCGCGTGTCACGTCGCACCCAAAATCCTTCTCGTCATCCCACGCATCATCGTCTCACTTACCGTTCTGGTTCCCCCGCCCGCCTCGCATCCACCCCCGCGACCCCGACCCCAGGCTGCTGTCAGCAAGGACGGCCGCAAGAACGAGAACAAGCAGAAACTCCTGGCGGCGCGGTTGAAGGACCGCTGCGTAGCCGACACGAACCGAGCCGATCCGACCGATTTGAACCGACCGAACCGACCGCTCGACAGAACCGACCGATCGATCTACCGAACCGAACCGAACCGACCGATCGATAGTCGACACGACCGAACCGACCGATCGGCATAACGGGAGTTGATCGGAGTGCATTACATGAGCGATGCGATTTGGTATGTAGATTGTGTGAGGGGATGGCAGGCATGGTCAGAGGACTTGATCCGTATAGAATGGGCGGGGACGGACTGGCAGAGAGAGAGTATGATCGACGGGCAGCCAGGACCCCAAGATGGAGGAGTCGTTCTGGCACACCGCTGTATCGATCGGCTACTCCGAGAGCATCAAGCAGGACAAGCGCTGGCTCAGCTTGAAGCAGTTAGAGGACAAGTACGGCGTGGACGAGGCCGCCGAGATGGTCGAGGGCAAGCTGTTGATGGAGCTTCGGGTTATCGAATCGTTTGTAGAGCCTGGTATGTCCTGGAGGCCCTGGATGGTTCGGATACATGTTCACTGTTTCGGGACCGCCACAACATCATTGCCCTGGGTGTTCCTGGATGTTCTCAGATGTGCAGGGTGATTACTCACTGGGCGTTCTTGGACGCTCTGTATGTTCCTGGAGGCCCTGGATTTTTCGGATCCGCTTCGGGTGTTTCGGAGCTGACACAGCATCATTGCCCTGGGTGTCCCTGGATGTTATCAGGGGCGATGGGTGATGATTCGCTGGATGTTCTTGGATACCCTGGATGTTGATGGATGCCATGGATGTCTCGGATACGTTTATGATGTTTCGGGACCAACACGGCATCATTGCCCTGCGTGTTACCCTAGGTTCTCGGATGTGGTGGATGAGTATTCACTGGATGACGGTTGAAGTCCTAGATGCTCCTGCAACCCCTGGATGGTTCGGATATGTTTCGGATGTTTCGGAGACGCCTCGCCATCATCGCCTTGAGTGGTCATGGATGGTCTCGGATGTGCTGGATGCGTCGTCATTGATTTTCCTGAAATCCATTGATGTTCCTGGATGCACTGGATGTTTCGGACGCCCTCTAGCCACGCCCTCCCAATGACTCAGACATCAATCCCGCGCCGATCCCCCCCCCGTCCCTGGAGATTCTCGTTGGGGGGCATTCAGTGAAGCATTCGCCGAGTTTTTAAATGCCGACTAAAAGCAGCCCGAACCATAGTTTCATTACGACCAGGCTGGGATTGATGGTTGAGGTGTTTGTTGCCACCCTGCCGAGTCGCGGAAAAACCCTGCCAACCCCGCGCGGAAACAATGGCTCGACTGCGACGACACGTTCAGCAAGCTGATGTCGCGCTCCAAGAAGCAGACGGCCACGGGTAAGAGGAAGCTACAGGACGACGAGTTCGAAGCCCTCACGTCGGGCATCGGCAAGGCGAAGTACCTTGGCGATGGCCGCGGAGGACTCGATTTTAGCGTTGTTGACGCATTCCATCGCTTGTCGTCCCTGGCACTTCCTCCATGGCCCGCGCCGTCGCAACGCCGCGCCGTTGTTTCCTACCCCCTCGTTGTTATCATGCCCGCCCTATCCCAATCAGGTTCCTATGTCGTTCGGTAGCCCCCCTCTTCATTTCGCTCCACCTAATTCTCGCCGGCCCCCGCGTCGTCGCCCCGCGCCCTTGTCAGCCACCTCGTCGTCTCTCCCAAACTCGCGGCGTCGCCCCCAAACCCTCCCCGTCGTCGTCGTCACGAAGCCACCCGAGTCACGTCTGTCAACCAAACGCCACAAGCGTCCATGGGCAACATGGGCATTGTCTCGTCCGACGACGACAACACCGACTCCGACGCACCGCTGATGAACAAGAAGGGTCGTGAGGGTGGCCGTGGCCGCGGCCGCGGCCGCGGCGGCAGTGGCCGCAGCGGCGGCGCCCGATCATCTGCGGATGGCGACACGGCGAAGGCGACGGCGCATTCAATGATGCCGATGATGGGATGGGACGAGAAGCGAGCTCGATTGAGTGGGCAATCGATCGAGCGATACCGACGTCTGGGGATGACAGGGGGGGTACGAACAGGACGCGATCCTCATCTCCCGCTCATCCTCCCTGTTTCTCGGTCGATCGCTCCTCGCGGCTCGATCGCTATTTCCCAGCCGCCCCCTCTTTCTCCTTCCCCTCCTGCCAGTCTCCCCGTCCGCCCCATCCTCAATGTCCTCGTCCTCCCACCGCCGCCCCCTCCCCCCGTTTCCCCCCCCCCCATTCGCCCGTCGAGCCCCGACGCGCGCCCCCCCCCGTCCGCCCGCGCACGAGGCGAAGGCGGACGCGGCAGCCGTCAGCAAAGCCAAGGCGGCGAAGATCAAGCTGCGTGAGAGGGTGACCAACGTCGAGGCGTGGGATCGCTCCTCGTGTGACGAGCTGTCGGTGCTCGGCGATGCACAGATGTTCTACGACACGTTCGAGGCCGTCGTCTCAATAGAGGGATGTGGAGTAGGTGGGCGAGGGGGGTGGATTGGCACGTAGGAGAAGGGGAGTTGGGCATGGAAGGCGGGTAGGGGGGGGAACACTAGGGGGATGATATGGCGTATAAGAGGAATGGGTGTGGTAGAGAAACGGTGAGTGGGCGATGGACGAGGGGACATGGGTCGCACCCGCGCGAGATGTGGACTCTGAGAACGGGTGTGGTCCCATGACCCAACATCCAATTTCAGTTTGGATGGGATGTGTCTCCCCCCCCTCCCCCCCGCCGCTTGGCGGGATGGAGAGGTATGAAACGTATACATACTCAACCTTTGGCCATGCACCCTCCTCAACCCAGGGCCCCCAGTGCAGAGTGTGCGTCGCCAGGCAATGGTCCCCCTGCTGATGGCGACGGTCAAGGGCAATCAAACCAGGGCGAGCAAGTGTGACCTCGCGGAGGCCAAGAAGGTCATCGATCGCCCAACCACTCCACCTTCACATCCAACAATCCCCTCACCCCAAAACATAACCTGGCGAAGGGCCCAACCATATGCAGTTGTGAATATCGGTTTCAGTGGCGCTACCTCTGGGTAGGGGAGACGCATGCGAACGCCCCCACTGGGGCCTTCGGTGGAGCTCCCTATGGGGCTACGAAGCGCTGCCCTGGGCGGGGGGAACCGCATGCGGATACCCCCAC
The DNA here is from genome assembly GCA_963575745.1 of Prorocentrum cordatum. Lineage (NCBI taxonomy): Eukaryota > Dinophyceae > Prorocentrales > Prorocentraceae > Prorocentrum > Prorocentrum cordatum. The sequence continues at coordinate 242,010 of CAUYUJ010014329.1, read as the reverse complement.
TGGGGCCTTCGGTGGAGCTCCATATGGGGCCACGAAACGCTGCCATGGGCGGAGGAACCGCATGCGAGCACCCCCACTGGGGCCTACGGTGGGACCACGAAACGCTGTCCTGGGTGGGGGAACCGCATGCGGACACCTTCACTGGGGCTTTCGGTGGGGTTTGTATGGGGCTGCGAAACGCTGCCATGGGTGGGGGAACCGCCTGTGGACACCCCCACTGGGGCCTACAGTGGGGCTCCCTATGGGGCTGCGAAGCGCTGCCCTGGGTGTGGGAACCGCATGTGGACACCCCCACTGGGGCCTACAGTGGGGCTCCCTATGGGGCTGCGAAGCGTTGCCCTGGGTGTGGGAACCGCATGTGGACACCCCCACTGGGGCCTTCGGTGGAGCTCCCTATGGGGCTGCGAAACGCTGCCCTGGGTGGGGGAACCGCATGTGGGCACCCCCACGGGGGCCTTCGGTGGAGCTCACTATGGAGCTACGAAGCGCTGCCCTGGGTGGGGGAACGCATGTGAACACCCCCAACGTGGCCTTCCTTGGATCTCCCTATGGGGCTACGAAACGCTGCCCTGGGTGGGGGAACCGCATGTTGACACCCCCACTGGTGGCTTCGGTGTAGCTCCTTATGGGGTTGCAAAACGCTGCCATGGGTGGGGGGACCGCATCTTTCGGTGGAGCGCCCTATGGGGCTACGAACCGCTGCCCTGGGTGGGGACGCCGCACGTGAACACCTCCACTGGGGCTGTCGGTGGAGCCTCCTATGGGGCTACAAAACGCTGCCATGGGTGGGGGAACCGCATGTGAACACCCCCACTGGGGCCTTCGATGGAGTTCCCTATGTGGCTGAGAAAGGCTGCCATGGGTGGGGGGAACCGCATGTGGACACCCCCACTGTGGCATTCGGTGGAGCTCCCCATGGGGCTACGAAGCGCTGCCCTGGGTGGGGGAACCGCATGTGGACACCCCCACTGGTGCCTTCGGTGGAACCCCCTATGGGGCTACGAAACGCGTGAGAAGTGCGCCGAGAGCAGCGGCAAGGGGGGGAGTGAGGAGGGCGGGACGGAAGGAGAGGACTGCGGGGCGTCGTCTCTTCAAACCGAGGGCCCAACACCACAGGATGGTTGTGAAACAACTTCCTACACCCTCCCCGTCCGCACCCTCCGCCCGCCCCGACTGTCACTCCCCCCACTGCATCGCCCGCCGCCCATGTCTCCGTCTAACTCCGCTCACACCCGATATTTTTATTCCTCCAATCTTCGTCGCCAATCTTCCTCCTGCCCTCATCCGATATTCCTATTCCTCCCATATTCGTCATCCCTTCCGTCTCCTGCCATTCCTCCAATACTTGGTGCGCCTTCCTCCTCCTGCCCTCGTCCATATTATCCACCTCATCCTCCTCCTCCTCATCCACATCAGCATCCTCATCATCCGTCTCTCTATCCTCCTCATCCTCCCCCTCCTCTTCCTCCTCCTCCTCCTCCTCCGCATCCTCCTCCTCCTCACCCTCCTCCTCCCCCATCCCCCGACGTGCAGCATGTCGCATCTGGTGCCAGCCCACTGTCGGGCGTTCAGAACACGCTTTGTGTTGAGATCGTGGAACGTGCGTCGCGGTTTCGGGTGAGTTCCCATGTTAATTTCCTCATAATGCGCATGTCGTTTTACATGTGTGGGTGCTCATACTGCGAATCAATTCCTCTATGTGTGCGCATCTCGCCAGGTGCTCGATGGCGCACGCACGGTGGTGAACCAGCTCAGCGACATCATCACTGACGCCAAGCCGCCCGTGAAGGCGGCCATCAAAATGATGGTGAACGGCCAGGCCGTCATGAAGCAGGCCAGGTCCATGAACTTGGCCATCACGGGTTTGTTCTGACGTGCCAGCCGCAGCGATTTCTTTCTGCGCATGGCGTGGCGGGCGGGGATCGCCGAACGAGGGTGGCCGTCGCATCCCCCCTCGACCATAGTATCTTTCGTTGACTAGTGCAGCAATTGAGAACCTAATAATGTACGAAGCTGGTCGTGCCTCGCGCCTCGCGGCCCGTGCTAGACATGTGCCGTGCGGCGAATTCGCCCATTGAGCGCGCGAAGATAATTGCGCGTTCCGAATCCGTCATGTTGGACGAGCGTTCGTATGGTTCCCGATTGCATGCACCCTCTCATAGTGCTCTGGGCCGCGTGGGCGAAGCTGCGTGCATTTTTTCAGTGCGTGAGACAGCTGCCCCGAGGATAGCACTCGGAGCATAGCGAGCGGTGGGCTTGCTGCGATCCACATGTGTAACACGTGCCATACTTTGGCAACGTTTAACATATATATATATACACACATGTGTTCACTATGCATGTCATGACTGATGATAGCATGTGTTGTTCCGCCCACGCGGCGACTGTTCGGGCCTGGACTGTCGGTGTAGGATCGTGACAACATTATGAATTAGAGTGTCCACCCATGTGTTCAATATACATCCAATGAATGGTGACAGTCTTTGGTGTCCGCCCATGTGGCGACTGTTAGGCCTGTACGTTTGGGGTAGGATTGCTATCTGCAGCTGTCGGTTGCCCAATAATGTTGCGGCGAGCGGCCAAGCGGCGTCTCCCCACGCCAGACTCGGGAGCGTCTGCCTCCTGCTCGGGCGATGGCCGCGACTGTGATTCAGATAGTGTCCATGAGGTCGAGGAGCGCAACAGTTCGTCTTCTCTATCCACGCTCATGCTGAAAGACTGGGCGTGGGGTCGTTTGTATGGCACTGAAGTGCATAGGTATTGTTTGGCTGCGCGCCGTGACGGGATGGCGGGCGTCAAGGAAATTGCAGACATCGCGGCCATGGGGGGCTGGGGCGAACATCAGCAGAACATTCATCGATATTTAACCCGCAAGTACTTGAAAGATATAACATTGCCTAAACCAGAAGTGTTCCCAGTACGCTGCGTTGAGCCAGGGACTTTGAAAGTCATTCAGCATAATTGTCATTGCATGCTGCCTCACGATATGTTCAGCAGCCTGTTCCATTCGCATCGGCTTGAATTTCAAGAAACGTTCGGGTTGGAACGTATGCCTGCCTTTTGGGCGGGTGCGAGCAGGCTCAGGGAGCTGAACGTAAGATGTCGCATGTCTCCAGCCACGTGTCGTGCGTAGACAGCGCGATCCACTCGCAAGCAATGCCTGCAAGTGGCGCCCCAGACATGTTTCTGGAGTCTGGCATACGTTGGACAACGCGGCGTATTGGTGTGACCGACAAAAACATCAGGCAAACGCGTGCCTGAAGTTTCTCTGACGTTTGACAAACGTCAGAGGTACATCAGACAAACGTCTGCCTGAAGTTTCTCTGACGCTTGACAGCGTCAGACAAACATCATACAAACGTTTGTCTGGAGTTTCTCTGACGTTTGGCAAACGTCAGAGAAACATCATACAAACGTTTGTCTGAAGTTTCTCTGACGTTTGACAAGCGTCAGAGAAACTTCAGACAAACGTTTATATGACGGTTGTCTGACGTGTGCCAGTCTTATGGGGCGGTGTTACAGCTCTGAAACCAATGACAGGTGCGCCGCCCAGGTTTGGTTTTACCCCCATCAAGATTCACACGGTGTGCGTCTGCAGTTTCGTCTAATTCCTTTCCAGGTCCGACCCCCGTCTCCGCAGACGCCCAGTTTGGAAGATCCCTGACCGCGAGAAGCACGCCATCCCAATACGAATACATGGCGACGGTGGTGAGATCTTAACTGCTGAGTCAATGATGGTTATATCGATGTCTGGTCTGCTTGCGCGGGGCTCGACACGAGTGTTGTCATTGTTGATGGGGGCGTGGCCGCGCAGTGGCACTGCAAAGAGGAAACACCACGACGGACACGACACGTGGCACGAGATATGGCGAGTCGTTCGCTGGAGCTTGAACGCCCTCGCTCAGGGCCGCCATCCATCCAAAGATACCATCGGCCGTTGCCTTTCCCGCAGACCCCCAATACATCGCCAACCTTCTGTCGGTGGCTGTCATTCTGGTTTTCGGTTTCGAACGCCTCGCGTTTCGACAATTACTGATCCATTGCGTTGTGGCGCGTAGTGTTTTCCAAACCGCT
>CAUYUJ010014329.1:227936-232936 GCA_963575745.1 Prorocentrum cordatum | reverse complement strand
TTTCCTCTGAAATTGAGGCTCACGCTCAGGCGTTTTGGGGTTCCGCCAAAACCGGCCCCCCAACAACAACAACGCTCCGGCTCGAGACTTCCTCCTTTTTTACTCGGGCTCGGTGCTCTTGCTCGCCGCCGAGAGCGGCTCCCGGGCCGGACGCCCGGGTCGGCGCCCGAGCCGGCGCCCGGGCGCCGGAAAATCGAGTTCCGAGGCGGCGCCGAAAAAAGGCCATTCCAATACACATTTTTCTTTCGAAAATGCTGAATTTCTGCTTCCGGCGCCCGGGAGGCCGTCCGGGCCGATTCCGGAGCTCGGGCCGGCACCCGGCCCGGCTCCCGGGCCGGACGCCCGGGTCGGCGCCCGAGCCGGCGCCCGGGCGCCGGAAAATCGAGTTCCGAGGCGGCGCCGAAAAAACGCCATTCCAATACACATTTCTGTCGAAAATGCTGAATTTCTGCTTCCGGCGCCCGAGAGGCCGTCCGTGCCGATTCTGGAGCTCGGGCCGGCACCCGGCTCGGCTCCCGGGCCGGACGCCCGGGTCGGCGCCCGAGCCAGCGCCCGGGCGCCAGAAAATCGAGTTCCGAGGCGGCGCCGAAAAAAGGCCATTTCAATACACATTTTTCTTTCGAAAATGCTGAATTTCTGCTTCCGGCGCCCGGGAGGCCGTCCGGGCCGATTCCGGAGCTCGGGCCGGCACCCGGCCCGGCTCCCGGGCCGGACGCCCGGGTCGGCGCCCGAGCCGGCGCCCGGGCGCCGGAAAATCGAGTTCCGAGGCGGCGCCGAAAAAAGGCCATTCCAATACACATTTTTCTTTCGAAAATGCTGAATTTCTGCTTCCGGCGCCCGGGAAGCCGTCCGTGCCGATTCTGGAGCTCGGGCCGGCACCCGGCCCGGCTCCCGGGCCGGACGCCCGGGTCGGCGCCCGAGCCGGCGCCCGGGCGCCGGAAAATCGAGTTCCGAGGCGGCGCCGAAAAAAGGCCATTCCAATACACATTTTTCTTTCGAAAATGCTGAATTTCTGCTTCCGGCGCCCGGGAGGCCGTCCGGGCCGATTCCGGAGCTCGGGCCGGCACCCGGCCCGGCCGGCACCCGGCCCGGCTCCCGGGCCGGACGCCCGGGCAGTTCCGATCGCGCCGAAAAGAGGCCATTCCAATACACATTTTTCTTTCGAAAATGCTGAATTTCTGCTTGCGGCGCCCGGGAAGCCGTCCTGGGCCGATTCTGGAGCGGCTTTGGGCCGGACGCCCGAGCCGGCGCTGCTTCTTTGCTTCTTCCCGAGCCGCTTCTGGAACCATATCTGGGCCGGTCCAGCGATAGGTTTCCTGGACGCGCTGAACCATCCAACTTTTTGAGACTTCCTGCGTCTCAAGGATAGGGAGAGAAGTCAGTTGAGCTGAAGATCGGGACAAATCGGATCCAGAGATTCTGGGAGAGTTCAAGAGAAAAATAAAACGCCGATTTGTGGAGCGCAGCGCGCGCATTCGCAGAAGTTCCCAAAGAGTGTTCGAGGGCTTGAGGAGCCCAAGTAACACATGGGCGCTCAATTAAACTGTTGAGGGCGGGCAGAAAATCTGGTGCGCACGAGCATTGTGAGCGGGTGCGCGGCTTGCAGGGGGGGCGCAGTAGGTTTGCGTCTCATGGACTTGGGCGCCGGCCAATGCGCTGATGGGGGGCCCGAGAATGCGTCGCAAATATTACGCCTGTGGCGCCATGGAGGCCGCATTTGCGGTTGCAGTTGGGCGGGCGCCCCGCCGCGCGCACCGTGGCGACAGCTCTCTTGGGCGCCCGCCCGCCGCCGTGGACGTAGCGGGCCCATGTGCAGCTAGTCTCTCGGTCGGCGCGCGGCGGGTCGGCAGCCACGACGCTGGCGGCCTGAAAATGTTGCGAAAGTGTTTCTCCCCGATCCCGGGGCTATTGTATGTTTTCGGTGGCGCGCGCAGCTCGGAGAAAAATCGCCTTGTCCGTCGGCGGCCAGTTGGCTGTCGTCGCGCAGAAGTACCGGCGGATGGCGCGGTCCACGCTCAGCGCAAAGAGCGTGTCCATGAGCGTGGACTCGTCGAGGGGCAGGAGGAGGGGCCTCGCGGTCGGGGCCATCGCGGCCCGCGATGTCCACGGCCCCCACCCTGGGCGCGCGAGGACCTGCTGGGCGCCGCCGCAGCGCGATTTCAGAGAATCTCGGAACCAGAAATCCGGGCGCGCCAAATTTCGCGGGCCGAAAAACTCTCAGAGAGTTTCGGCCAGCTCCGAGGTTTTGGGTTTATGGGAATGTTTCACGCGGGGTGGCTAGTTCAGAGATTTTCCGAGATTCTCAGAGAAGTTCGGACGCGAGAATTTGGCGCGCCCCGGTTTCTGTCTCTGCGAATCTCTGAAAAGCGGTTCCTTAGGTTTTACCGGGTCTCCAGGCGTCCTGTCAGCCAGAGACGAGCGACTGGCTGGCGCCGCGCCCGATGCTTCCGGAGATGCGAACTCGGTATTCGATTCCCTGGGGCCCGCGGGCCCCTGGGCCAATCGCGAGGTTGCCGAGGCCCCCAGGCGGTTGCGCGCGATTGTCTCGGAAACCGGAGTTGGGCATCCATGGTGGACGCCCGCGCGCGCGCTAGGTGTCCGCGAGATTGTTCGGTGGCGGATTTTGCATGGCGCGGGGAGTTTCCAAAGACTTTCCGGGGTGTTCTCTACGGTTATTTCGGCGCGCTTCGGGAATTTTGGGGCGGCGCGGGGAAGTCGCCTGGCCGCGCTCGGAACTTTTTTTTCCAATGCCTTCTTGGGCATCATCGCGGTGTTGCGTGGCCGAAGAGGTCACTGAGCAACGCGCGTTTTAACATTCTCGTGTTTTTTCGTTGCGTTGGTTGCGCGATTGTTTTGGCGGTCCGCCTCCTTGGGGGCCCCTTGGGGCCTCAAGTTTGTTTCGTTGACGCCGGGCCTTCTGGAGTGAAAGGCGCTTGGCGCTGAATTCCCTCGGGCGTGCGCGTGGCCAAATGCGCGCCGTGGCTTCATCCGCGCTGGGGCGCATTTCTTCCCTCGCGAAGCCGATGGCGCCCAAGGCGTGGCAGGCCCGTTCGGCGGCGCCCCAGGTGATTTGAAAAACCGAACATGATTTTTATCCCGGTCAAATTTTGCCCCGATCCTGGCTTCATCTTAAGAAGACATTAAAGGAGGATCAAAAAGCAACGTCGCTATGAACGCTTGGCTGCCACAAGCCAGTTCTATTAACTTGGACTACTACTACCGTTACCACTGCTACTAGTGCTACAGCCGCAACAACAATATCATCAACTGCTGCTACTACAACTACTCATCCTTCCTCCCCCTCCTCCCCCTCCCTTCTCCTCCTCCCCCTCCCTATCTCTCTCATCTCCCCCTCCTCTTCCTCTTCCTCTCCCTCTGAGATGCGGGGCATGCGCAAGGCGATTGCGAAGGCGATGTGCCGTCCGAGCTATGGATGTTGAAGTTCCTCGGAAGAGGTGGTGGCCAAACCTTCTTGGGCGGGATATCTGGGTGAGGGAATATCGGATCCCGCATGCCAGAAAAATCCCCCATGATGGGGTGTGTTATCCAGATGGATGCATGTGTCATGTGGAAGCATGGCGCATGAGGGTAAAATGATTGTTGTTGTTGTTGTTGTTGTTGTTGTTGTTGTTCTTGTTGTTGTTGTTGTGATGGTTGTTGTGGTTGTTGTCGCTGTTGTTGCTGAGACTCGTCTTTCCTCATCATCCTGCTCTTCGATTTCTCTCTGGGGAGGAGAAGGTACTGATAACCCCTGTCCTTCCCTCGTAGCCATAGCTGAATGTGTCTCGACATCCCGGTCAAAACACCTGGAGAGGTCCGTGGAGAAGCGACATGGGTGTATATTCGTACGCATATGTAAGACTGCGCTGCCGTTTCGCGCCATGCACCTTGGTCCTTGACGTTTGGCATGCAGGACAGGAAGGTAAAACATAACAGTTTGCGATGCCTGCTTGTTGCCTTTTTTTCTGAGATCGTCGTTGCCACAATGTTTTTCCGTGTATCCCCCTCATGTTTCTTTTTTCTCTCTCATTCTCGCCCTACCCTGCGAATTCTTCCCCATCCTCCCCAACTCTTTGTGCGGAGGCTCCTCCCTGGAGAGCCTCTTGGGGGCCTCTCAGGGCCCTTTACGGGCCCTGGGATTGTCAGACAACGGCACAGGATGAAGATTTCGTCCTGGGGGGAGGCCCCCGGGTCCAAAACCCGTTTTCCTCAGGACCCTTTTCCCCCTATGCCAGAACAGGCAACGCGATCCGAATCGCGAATCCCTTTTTCTGCTATCCTCAGGTGTCCGATGCCGTGATCTTGTTCCCACGGCAGGCCCCCAGTGGTCTGTGCCCGTTCCCCCGGGAACAGCTTTTCGTCCAAAGCCGTCTTGTGACGGTCCTGGGGCCCACCTGGAGGTAGAAAATTGCCAACAGTTGTTGGTCGCTGTGTTTTCCCGCAACGAGAAGAGGTTCTTGCCTCAGCGCCAGCCGCGCTGCTGACTCATCGCCTTCGCGCCGGCAACACGTCCAGCTCAGAGCAACGCAGGAGAAGAAGTCGGATTCGGAGCAGGAGGAAGAAACTTCGATTGAGAGGAGCTGTCCTGGGCGGAGAAGCATTGAATGCTTACGATTTTCACTTGGTCGGAGCTTGGGCCGCTTGGGCAGGGACGTGAGTGGGCGGAGGGGGGTGAGCAGGAGCCGGATGGAACGGAGGAAGGTCCGTCGGAGTTCAGCCGCCCTTGGTAGCATCGCAGTATCGCCCGCCTGGCGGTGCGATGCATTCCTTCCGGGCCACCGCTCCCAAGCTGCGGGTCAGCCAGCGCCCGGGTCGTGGGGCCCTCCTGGCTTGTGTGCAGGGCGCGGGTCTCCTCCTTCTCCTCCTTCTCCTCCTCCTCCTCCTCCTCCCCCTCCTCCTCCGCCTCCTCCTCCCCCTCCCCCCCCTCCTCCTCCTCCTCCTCCTCCTCCTCCGCCTCCTCCTCCGCCTCCTCCTCGACGCAGGGCGCCCGCGCGAGGAGA
>CAUYUJ010014329.1:212936-222936 GCA_963575745.1 Prorocentrum cordatum | reverse complement strand
AGGGGGAGGAGGAGGGGCCAATCCTCTAGAGAGAAGGCCTGCCGCCAAGCGGCCTTCCCCCGTCGGCGCGTCGCCCACTCACCCCGTCGGGCCCTCGCCGGCCGGGCCCACACACGGCCAGAGAGCCCACACGTGCCACACGACGGGGAGCGCGTGCGCACGCCTCTTGTGCGAGGACCACAAGGCCCTGGTGAAGATGGGGGAGACCTACGGCTCCTTCGACCCGGCCGGAAAGGCGCGCCGATGCTGGGCCTGTTTTCCACCACTACCACCAGAAGTTGGAGGGGGGAAGGAGGAGGAGGAGGAGGAGGAGGAGGCGGAGGAGGAGGAGGAGGAGGAGGAGGAGGAGGAGGAGGACCCCCTCCCCCTCCAACTTATGGTGGTGGTGGTGGTGGTGGTGGCAAACAGGCCCATTAGCCGATGCTTGCCCGCTCGTTCACTTTCTCTTTCTCTCTCTCTCTCTCTCTCTCTCTCTCGGTGAAGAAAAACAGGAAAAACTATGGTACTTCGAAGAATGAGAAGAAAACTGACACGCCATGAACATAAACGTTTGGCGCTCCGCGCGGGTTCCTTGGATCCGCGCTGGGCGACGGCGCCTCCGGCGCCACCCTTGGCGCGCTCCGCGCGCCAGGGAGGGGGGGCCAGCGCAGATCCAAGAAATCCGCGCGGAGCGCCAACAGTTTTTGCTGTTGTCTGTTCTTCTATCTTTGTCTCTCTCTCTCTCTCTCTCTTTCTTTCTATCTTTCTAGTCTCGGCTCGAGGGTCCCGACCCAGAGCGCGGCCAGGACACGAAGCGCTCACAGTACTCTTGTTGTGCGCATCGTGGGACCGAGTCGTGCCAGCTCCACTTCCCCACCCGTGCGCGCCGCCATGCCACGCGCCACCACCCCGGCTTCGACCGGGGCGGCGAGCCTTCGGGCGTCCCGACGTGCACCACCCCGGAGGGCGGCTGCGTTGCTGCCTCCGCGCCGCGCCTGGCGCCTCCTGCCGCGGCGGCCGCGTCCAGCGCCTCCCCTCCAGCTATAGCCCTCCAGGGGAGCCGCGCTCGTCGAGTCTCTCCCCTGGACGAGCAGGTTCTCCCTCGTCCACCCGCGCATGACCCTCCCGATCGCCCGGTCCTCCCGCTCGCCTGGCCGGTCCAGGGGGCCACATGCGGACCCTACCCCTGCCCCCCACGATTTCTGAGGGGGAGGGTGGGGTTCACTTCGTTCGGGAGCTCCCGAGCCACGTGAACCCCACCCTCCCCCCCGAAATCGTGGGGGGCAGGCGTAGGGTTTGCATGGGCCCCCCACGATCTGCACAGCGACTTTCCAGCGCACGGGCTTCGGGCACCCCGAGCCGACCTTCGCGCGACGGTCGTGGTGCTCTTCGCGCCCTTCGCGCCGAAGTCCGAGGCCACCCCCTGCCGGCCAAGGTGACACCCAACATTTTTTAAGGGTGCTCTCCAGGGGAACCTTCGGGATGAACGTGGTGCCCTTCCCGGCGCCCTCCGCGTCGTTCGTGAGGTTCTGTATGCTGGAACTCTCTTTAACGGGCGAAGAACTGTATAAAATAACTTTTTTCGCTGTCGGGGGCGCCTGTCCCAGGGCGGCTGGAAAGTTTATACACATACGGTGGCACCATAGGGGTATAAACTTTCCAGCCGCCCTGGGGCAGTCCCCGACGGCGAAAAAGTTTATTTTATACCGTTCTTCGCCCGTTAATCTCTACCCACCGTCCACGGAGGCCACCGGGTCAGGGTTGCAGCCAGCTCCCATGTGCCAGGCCATCACGATCCTCTCGACGGGCGTTCGCCGACTGCAGATGGAACTGCCCACGGCCGCCGGGCCACGACTGCATTCAGCCCCCACGTCTCAGGAGGGAACAAAAACACACAGACACAATTAATCCTCGACTCCCAGGAAAATATGCGAAAATATGGGAAGTGGGGGAAAGACAAGAACCCAGAAAATATGGGAACATATGGGGAACCTTGTGGATGTTGTCTATTTATATGTGTGTGTATGTGTGTGTGTGTGTGTGTGTGTGTCCCAGGGCCCCTTCAACGTCGCAGTCCAATGAGACCCTCCCAGTGAGAATCCGCCGGCCACCGCTGGCCCCAGCCTAGGGGTCGAGCAGGCCCACCCTGTGGCCGGTTCCCCCGGCTGCGGTTCGTCGCGGCCTTCCCACCGAGAGCCCGCCGACCGCCGCTGGAGTTGATTGGAGGGGCCACCAGTCCACTCCAGCCACGTCGTCGTCGTCGTCGTCGTCGTCGTCGGTCGTCGGTCTTCGGTCGTCGGTCGTCGGTCGTCGGTCGTCGGTCGTCGGTGTCGTCGGTCGTCGGTCGTCTCTCGTCGGTCGTCGTCGTCGTCGTCGTCGTCGTCGTCGTCGTCGTCGTCGTCGTCGTTGTCCTCGTCGGTCCCCGTGTCGTCACCCATGTCGTAGTGCAACGTCGGCCTTCTTCAGAGCGTCTGCTGACTCCCATGAGCATCAGCCACGGGGTACGCCAGGCCCACGCTGCAGTCTCTCTTCCTGTCGTATCCCCTCGCGTCTCTTCCCCCGGGTGTCAGCCGACTGCCACTGGAGGTTTCCAGACGGGCCACCAGGCCAAAACTGAACTCTGTCCTACCATCGCGCTTCATTGTGATCCTCCCGAGCGTCCACCCACACCCGTTGGCATCGGCCACCAGGGGCACCAGGCCCATTCCGCCACCAGCCCTGTCGTTGATCCTCGAGGCCGCCCCGCCGAGCGTCTGCTCACCAGCTCTGGTGTCGGGCCGAGTGGCCACGAGGGCAAAACTGCAACCTGCCCCCGTGCTCTTATCCATACTGCTGTCCATTTGTGACCCTCCTTCTGGGCGCCCGCCGATCCTCATGCGGCCCAATCGGGCCGGGCGAAAGGGGGGGATTGGGAAAAGGGGGGGTACGAAATCTGCTGCATGCAGCTGGTTTCGGCCTCACTGAGGGGCCCATTCCTCGATACATAGCCGCCTCCGGCGCCGGGAGGCGCCGGGAAAATCAGCTACGTGAGCTGATTCTCAAACTTCCCCTTTGCTATCCCCCCCTTTCGCCCGACCCGACCCAACCGGCGACCACAGGCCGGCCGTCCATCGGCCGCCCGACCCCCCACGACGTCCGTCCGCCGACCGTCCGCCGACCGCCCAATGACCACTCGTCCTCCGACCGCCGACGACCGAGCGCCGAGTGCCCGACACCAGACGACGACGTCCGACGACCGCCCGACGCTCTTCTTCTTCTTCTTCTTCTTCGGAGGAGGAGGAGCAGGAAAGGGGGGGAGGGGGAGGAGGAGGAGGAGGAGGAGGAGGAGGAGGAGGAGGAGGGGAGCGAGGAGGAGGAGGAGGAGGTTTCCATGCGGACCAGCCGCCCAGGCGAACCCCGACCAGCTGGACCGAGAGCATAGACTGCTGCCACCGCGGGGCCGTTCCGCCTTCGGGCTCTGCTCCTCTCTCCTCCTCCTACCTCCTCCTCCTTCCTTCCTCCTCTCCTTCTTTCTCCTTTGTTTTTTTTTCCATTTTTTTGATCTTTTTATTCTCTTTTCTTTTCCCCTCCGCCTTTCCACCTCCTCCCCCCCTCCTCCTCCTCCTCATCCTTCCTGCTCCTCCCCTCCTCCTCCCTCCTCCTCCTCCTCCTCCTCCTCGGGCTGTCTCCGCCTCTCCGGCACGCGGCAATCGCTCCGAAATCTCCGGTCCCTCTCCAAGCGATCGCCCAAATTGACCGATGGCTTGCCCGCCGACTCCTGGAGCACCATCTCGGATCGACTGCCGTGCGTTCCCGAGTGGGCCCTCGACGCGCGGCTCCACCACGGTCCCCCAGACGCGGACCTCGCCCGCATCCGTACGGTGGCCCTCCAGCTGGCCACCTGGGCTCCCCTGCGTGCGCCACCCCTGCGGTTCGCGCTTCGCCGTGCCGAGGCTCGCGCCGAGGCACCCCCGGCAGCCGCCGTGCCCGCGGATCGCGTGCACCGTGTGCCGGAGGGTTCCAAAGGCGGTTTTTGGGGAGGGCGTTTTCCAGAGAGCCCCCCATGGGGGCCTCGGAACCTCGTCAAAGCAGGGGGGGACCCCCTCCCCTTTGGAACCTTCAGGGTGTGCCGCACGCGGAGGAGGCATGCCAGCCACACTTGGGGGAGCTGTGGTCCTTACCCCCCTGGGGGACCCATCGATTTCGACACCCCTCTCGAGAGATCGTCGAGGCGACGGGTTCCCCCAGGGGGGTAAGGACCACAGCTCCCCCAGTTGTGGCTGGTCGGGGAGGGCACCGGCGGTCCTCTCTCTCTCCGCAGCGCGCTCGGCCGCCCGCAGGCCCGTGCTAGGGTCCACACCGGAGCCTGCGCGCCGGCCCCTCTCCGGCACCCCCGCCGCTGTCCTTCAGGAGGGAAAGAAACCCACAGACACAATGAATCGTCGACTGCCAGGAAAATATGCAAAACTATGGGAAGCGGGGGGGAAGACAAAAGCCCAAGAAACAGGGGAAAGTATGGGGAGTCTTTTTATTTGTGTGTCCTGGGGCCCCTCCTGTTCGGTAGGCACCAGCGCAGGGCGCCCTCGAGGGCGCGAAGTTTTTCGCGCTTCGCGGCTTCGCGGTTCGGCTCCGGTTCTGGGGAACAAAAATTGTGACATAAACATGAAAACTCGCAGGTCCGCGCGGATTTCTCGGATCGGCGCTGGGGCCCCCCGGCGGCGCCTCCGGCGCCGCCCCTGTCGCGCTTCGCGCGCCAGGGAGGGGGGTCCAGCGCCGATCCGAGAAATCCGCGCGGACCTCCGAGTTTTTATGTTTATGTCACTTTTTGTTCCCCTAGGTTCCTCCTCATCGTCCTCTTCTCCCCTGGGAGGCGGCGCGAGAGCGCGGAGTTACTCGCTGTTCGCGCATCGCGCGGCGCGAAGCGCGAAGTTAGGAGCCCTTGCACCAAGGTCACAGTCGTGAGCCAGGTGCGAAGCCCCATCAACGGCCACCACGGCTACGTCATCGGCCGCGCGGGGGGATCGAAACCAGTCGTGGGTGGTCCTTCTGAGCAATGGTGGCACTGCCCACTTCTGCGCGTCAAGTTTGGCTGCTTCCTCCCCTGGGGAGGAGAAGCCTACCGAGGAGGCCGAGAGGGCGGACAGTGCCACTGCGCCAATGCCAGAGCCCGAGCCAGCTTACCCCACGCATCCCGCAACAGCACCCGCACACACGCCGCCCCTCCCCGCGCACGCGGCGGAAGCTCGCGACCATCCGAGCCCCACGACTTTCGCTCCGAGCTCGGCTGCGCTGCCGCATCCGCCAGTCTCCCACGCCCTGCCGCGACGTGCCTCGTCCGGCGGCGCCCTGCCCCACCCGGCAGCGCCCCGACCCGGCCAGCAACGCCCAGCCGCGGTTGCCCGCTCCTGCCCCGCCCCTTGCGGGTGCCGATCCTGGCGAGGACGACGATGACGTCCGTTTTGGTACGACGATCCGCCGCCGACCGCCGGGCCACCATCCGAAGACCGACGACGGCCGTCTGCCGCCCGTCCGACGACTGCCCGCCGCCTGTCAGCCGCCGACGTCTGACGGGCCTGCTTTCCACCACCACCAGAAGTTGGAGGGGGAGGGGGTCCTCCTCGGGGAGGGGGTCCGCGGAGACCCTGGCGGGGGGGCGGCAATCCGACTCGGGACGCCCCTCCCCCCTTCCCCTCCCCCTTATCCCCCCTGGCTCCCACTCCTTCTCCTCCTCCTCCTCCTCCTCCTCCTTCTCCTCCTCCTGCTCCTCCTCCTCCTCCTCCTCATTCTGTCTTCCTCCTCCTCCTCCTCCTCCTCCTCCTCCTCGATCGAGACGAGTCCCCCCCCCCGTACTCCCCCCCCTACCCCCCCCCGCCAGGGAGGGCAAAGGCGGAGGGAATCGACTTCACTGCAACGTTTCGTTTCTCTGTTCGTTCCTCAACGGCAACGAGGACGACGAGGACGACGACGACGAGGGGGACGTCGACATTGTTCTTGGGACTGGCAAGGGCGACGACGACGACGACGACGACGACGACGACGACGACGACGACGACGACGACGAGGACGACGACGAGGACGAGGACGAGGTCGAGGTCGAGGTCGAGGACGAGGACGAGGACGACGACAGCGTCTCGCACGCGCCGAGGGGTCGGCGGATCGTCGCAGCGTCGGATCTCGGGGGTTCCCCGGGGCGCGGTGCTGGCCGGGGGGGGCGCCCCGCTCGGCCGGGAGGCGATCTTCCTGGACCAGGTGGAGGCGGTGGAGTCCCGCTGGGAGCCGCGCGGGCCTGGCTGGCTGGCCGCAGTGGCGGTGGCGAGATCTCGGAGGAGGGAAGGTGTGGCGTGCAGGTGCCAGGGCTCGGGCTGCACGGTGCTGTGGCAAGTGATCGCTTTGTGATTCATCGTTTTGCCGATCGGCGCGGGCCCTCGCATCCCCCCCCCCCTTCCCGCCCCCCCCTTTTTGGCGCCTGTTTCGAGCAGGTCGAGGTTCCCCCATAGGCCGCACTGTTGCAAACAGTCGCACTGCGCAGAGGTCCATAGCCAGACAAACCCCCTCCCCCCTCTTTTCCGCCCAATGTCGAAACGCCGAATAAGAAAACGCTCACCAATTTTGTGGACAATTTTCGTGTTGGTTTCGTGTCGCAGCGAAGGGGGACGACGACGGAGCGACGGAACACGAATACACAACGACAACGAAACACACCGCTCAGCTCGAGCCCTGGCAGATGCGTCTCGGTGCCCCTCCCACTTGTTCGCTGTTTGGGGCCTCCCTTGGGGGCCCCTCGTCGCCTCAGCCAGGCTCGCCCTGGAAGAATCTCCTGGCCACCACGAGATGCCTGGGGTGTTCGGCGTTGCCGGTATCCTCCTGCCCCCCCCCCCCCCGCACCGCCAGGATCCAGCGACATGGTACAGTAGACCCGCAGAGTGAGGATGAGCCGCTTCCCAAGCTCACCCTCGCATCCTTCCCCTTCGGCGCATCCTTGGCCGCTTTCGCTGGCCGCGCCCCGCCCGCAAAGTGTCGACGTGGCCTTCCAAGGGCCTTGCATCCTCATCGCGCGTCCTTGCTATACGGGTTGACCCTGGCGTGTATGAGCGTACAGCTCTTCCTTTCGGCCTCACAGGGGTTGTGAAGCCACACCTTCCATCGAGACAGCGGCACGCCCGCCCAATGCAGCGTTCTTGGCGTCGCTCGGACGTGTGCATTTTTCCTTCGGCGGGGACCATCGAGGAGCATCCTTGATCCTTTGGCGAAAAAGCCACGCGCGAAACCGAAGAAAGCACAGGGAAGGGACGTCCGAGCGATGGCCAGCGTTGCACCGCGCCCCCGCCCCCTCTCTCTGAGACGGATGTTCTCCCAAGCGCCAGGCTTTCTGTTGCATCTTCGGGGGACCTCGCCTGTCCCAAAGATTGGTGTCTTTTGGGGGGCCCGACGCGTGCTCGATGCGGACTCGTCGCGGATTCGGCGTGGATTCGACGCGGATTCGACACGGATTCGACACGGATCCGACGCGTCCGACATGGATTCGACACGGATTCGACGCGGACAGGGCCGCGACGGGACAGACAAGGCCCCCCGAGGATGCAACATAACAAGCTTTCTGCCGGGCCAGAGGCGCCGCCCCCTCCGGGACGCGGACCCGGCAAGAGGAGGGCCGCGGGAGGGCATGGGGCCGCCCGCAAAGGAGGCTCGGCGTGGCCTTCCAGGGTCCTTTGCATCTCTCTCGTGCGCCCTCTCCTTCCGCGGGAGGACTGCAGGTGGCTCCCCCCCCCCTCTCCTCTCCGCCGCAGTCCCCGCTGTTTCTCGGGCGTGAGGGGGGGTGGAGACGCTCCTCTTCCTCCTCCTCCTGCTTCTCCTGCTCCTGCTCCTCCTGCTCCTCCTCCTCCTCCTCCTCCTCCTCCTCCACTTCCTCCTCCCGCTCCTCCTCCTCCCCCTCCTCCTGCTCCTCCTCCTCCTCCTCCTCCTCCCCCTCCTCCCGCTCCTCCTCCTCCCCCTCCTCCTCCTCCTCCTCCTCCTCCTCCTCCTCCTCCTCCTCCTCCTCCTCCTCTTCCTCCTCCTCCGCGGGCGCACGGGGAAGCGCGGGTGGATGGCAGACGTGGGCAGGGTCGTCGCACGCGCGAGCTGCGGGCCCTAGATCCTCTCCCTCTGGCCCTTCCCCGCCCAGCCTTCACTGCTGCCCCCTTGTATGGCCAGGCGTGAGAGCGTCCCCCCCAGCCATCTTGAAGTCTTCCAGCTCCTCCCATATGTCCCGAACCCATGCTACCACATATCCATCCCTCCTTCCCCCTTATCTCTCTCATCATCTTTCTTCCTCTCTCTCTCTCTCTCTTTCTCTTTAACCGCGAGCCCTGGATCATAAATCATACCTACCCCCCCTTCCCCTTATCGGGCCTCGGGGCCGCCTAAAAACGGCTCGGGGTGAAACGCCGTTCCTGGGGAAGTGGTCCAGAGGTCGGCGGCCCGCGTCTCGAGAAAGCCCATCCCTCGGGGGCGGCAACGAGGGGGGTGATGACCAGGGGGGGTGGACATCATGGCGGGGGCCATGATGTCTCCCCAGATGTCATGGCGCCTCGTCCTACATCATTACGTCCCTGGCCCCCCCTCCGGGCCGTAACAAGGGGCCTGATGACTGGGGGGGGGGGGATATCATGGCGGGGGCCATGCTGTTTCCCCACACTCCATGGCGCCTCCTCTTGTTTCACTACGCCCCTGGCCCCCCCCCCGGGCCGCGCACGTGCCGCCGGCCATGATTTCCGCCCCCCCCCCGTCTTGGACACCCCCCTCTTCTTGGCCGCCCCCGAACCCCACGCCTCCCTGCCTGCACGGTGGGGGGGGCGGGCAGCCGCCGTCGGAGTCGCAGGGTCGCGGGGCCGCGCGCGCTGCGCCTCTCTCCCGCGCAAGCCGAGCTCGCCCGTCCCCGTGCGGGGAGAAGGGAGGCGGGCAGCAAGGCGGCGTGGCCGCGTGCCAGGCTGGCCTGCGCGCACGTGGGCGTTTTTTTTTTTTTTTTTTTGTTTTTTTTTTTTCGGCATTTGGGCTCAAATCGGGCACGTCCCTCTACTGGAGGAGTATTCAAACACAGTAATAGTACGGGGACGATTTTTTAAAAATATGTTTAAGCATTTTTGAGTATTTTTTTGGGGGGGGGGGTATTGTTCATTTTTCGTCCAAAATCCGCGTGTATGGGGACATGCCCGACCTAACATGGGGCGGATGGGGCGGGAGGATGGGGGGAGGGGGGGTCTGGCTCTGGACCTCTGCTTACTGCGACTGTTTGCAGCAGTGCGTCGTATGGGGGAGGCTCCACCTGCGTGGTGCAGGCGCCAGAGACAGCCAAGATTTGCTCCATGGGAGGGGGTGGGGGGGAGGGGGGTGCGAGGGCCCGCGCCGATCGGCAAAACAATGAATAAAAAACGCTCGCCATAGCGGCCTTGCGCGACGTGTTTCGGCCGCGCCTGGCTGGTTTTGCCCTTGCGCAAGCGAGGGGCGGGGGCTCGCCGTGAGTGAACGGAACGGGTCGCAGGTTTTTGATTGTTCTCGGGCCTTGAAATCAATTCAGAACGATTGAAGTGTCCCGAGAGAAGGCCCCGCAGGAATCCGTTTTCTTCAGGGCCCGTTTGTTTAATGCCGTGGTGCGGCAGTGATCGAGGTCTTTTCTCGCGTCTGACAAGCGCGCGGCTGACCACAACGCCATACTTGCTCTGTCGTTTTGTCCGAACTGGAGCGTCGGAGAGGGTGCCACATGAGCCCGCGCGTGTCTCAGCCTGAGAGAGAAAGAGGGACAGAGAGAGAGAGAGAGAAAGGGAGAGAGATACTCTGACGAAATGCCAAGATGTAAGTAGGAAGCTGTTTTCCGATCTTCTCAGCACTGCGATTCGAGCATGAGGCAACCAGGATACGCTGCGAGCACCCGTGGGCGCGCCTGGACCTCGAATCTAAATGATTGCGGAACACGCCTAGATATGAAAGAGCGTGTTCTACCGCTGCTGGCGGAAAACCGGGGGGGGTCACTACCGGTTCGAACCCCTCCCCCCCCCCCCCCCCCCCC
>CAUYUJ010014329.1:191791-212836 GCA_963575745.1 Prorocentrum cordatum | reverse complement strand
TCCGGAGGAAAAGGTTGGCAATTTTCCACAGTAAAGCGGCGGTGGATCACGCTCTCTCCTAGATATCAATCCATCTCAGAGAGGGCTGCAAGGGTCACCCTAGAACGGGGCGGATTTTAGCGTCACCCTCTAGGAAGCAGAAGAGCCTTTCCAGAATATCATTGTTGTCATGGAAGGGGGGGGAGAGGGATAGAGAGAGAGAGAGAAAGAGACCCCGAGCGGCCGTGCAGGAGGTGTTCATATCCCGCTTCCAGCTCATGGGGGAGCTGAACCCGGACTACGTCCAGCAGGCCCGGTGGCACCTGCCTCCTCGTCAGATTCGCCCTCACAGCAGCCGGAGTCGGAAGGGATGGAGCGTCGGTCGGGCCCAGGACCAGGATCTACCTTTCCAGAACGTCCCGGAGCGTTCTTAGGGCGTTCAGGATCGTTCTGCAACGGCCGCGGCGCCCGATGCGTCCAGTTCGGATCTCAGGGGCCCCCGATTTAGTTCGGTCCGATTTGGTACTGGCCGTGGCTCCGTCTCAGAACAGAGCAACTGACAGTTGGACGCGTGCTCCAAGAGTCCTCCACGGACCTCGTCGGGGGCGCCTGGCCGTCGTATGGCCGCTGTCAGCAGCGCAGGGCTCCTGGGAGACCTTGTGGCGCTCGCGCCGACGGTCCTTGATACCTCCCCAATGGCGGTCATGAGAATTTTTAGAATAGAATTGATGGGTGGCTGAGTTGGAGGAATCTGCAAGCATACGTTTTTTGTTCCTACTGTTTTGGGCTTAACTCAGATGCCCTCCCAGTAGGTTTGTGGTCTGTCTTTTTATTAGCTGTGAGTCAGGTGGCAAGCGCTCCGCGGTCAACGCCCCTGCTGAAGCCCGCGGAGGCCCCAGGGATATTTCATCGGAGGTCTCTGGCTCGCACACCCTGGTCGGGCTTCGAGCTTCTCGTGCGCGGGCGGGCGAGCTTCAGGTTCCGACCCGCTACAGGAGAACTGGGTCGGGCGACAGCGTGAGATGGGGAAATGGGGGGTGGTGCGACGCAAATTGCCCGCTGCGTGCAGTTGGGTTCCGCCCCGCCGCCTGGCGCACTCGTCGATACATGGCGGGGTCGGACGCCAAGAGGCGCCAGGAAAGCCAGCTACATGGCCCGATCCACTAACGTCTCCTTAGCATTAAGTCGGGCCTCTCCCTCTACAGGAGGAACATTCAAACATAGTCCAATGACTAGTCTGGGGACGATTTGTTTTGAAATCTATGTTTGACCATCTGGGAGTATGTTTGGAGTATGTTTTAAACTCTCGCCCGAAATCCCCCTGTAGGGGGACATGCCCGACCTAACCTTTAGCAGAGGGGATTGAATCTGCGTCACTCCGACATACTTCTACTATATGTGCGTCTTCCCCCCAGGGGCGACGCGCGCACCAAGAAATCTTATAGTACATGCGTCGTGGCGGGCGCTTTCTGGCCACACCGCTCGGGAAACGATATACTACAAGATGGGTATACTATGTGTGCGGGTCAATACAGGTGCTCCAAATCTAGGATCAGGATGAGGAGGATGAGGAGGAGGAGGAGGAGGAGGGGGAGGAGGAGGAGGAGGGGGGAGGAGGGGGAAGGGGAGGAAGAGACGGCGGAGGAGTTGGAGGAGGAAGATGCTTCAGCTTGACCCCCTTTTGGGTCACCCAGAAAGGGAGGCTTAGAACCCCTTGGCACTTCAGGGCTGGCGGGGTGCTCAGCCCTGCCGGCCGGGCAGCGCGCGCCGGCGGTCGCGGTCGAGCCGCCACCGCGGGGCCTGGAGAGCAGCAGAGAGCCCGAGCGAGGGAGTGGCCCCCTCCTTGTCCTCGTCGTCCTCGTCCTCCTCCTCCTCCTCCTGCCCCTCCTCCTCGCTGTCCTCCTCGTCGTCCTCCTCCTCCTCCTGCTCCTCGTTGTCCTCCTCGTCCTCCTCCTCCTCCTCCTGCTCCTCCTCCTCGTTGTCCTCCTCGTTGTCCTCCTGGTCCGCCTCCTCCTCCTCCTCCTCCTCCTCCTCTTCCCCCTCCTCTCCTCCTCATTCATACTACTCATCCTGCTTGGCCCTTATGCTCCCCTCCCCGCCCCCGCCGCCCCGCCTGCCCCTTCCGCCCTCCCCCTCCCAGTCGCCCCCTCCCCCTCCGCCCCTCCGCCCCCTCCGCCCCTCCCACTCCCAGTCCGCCTGCTCGCCCACGGTCGCCCGGCGGCACCGCCCGGCGCTCCGTGCCGCGCTCTCTCCGCGCGGGCGCCCCTCCGGCGGAGCGCTCGCGAGGTGCCGCTGGGCCGCCCTCGGCTCGGCCCCTCCCACTCCCAGTCCGCCTGCTCGCCCACGGTCGCCCGGCGGCACCGCCCGGCGCTCCGTGCCGCGCTCTCTCCGCGCGGGCGCCCCTCCGGCGGAGCGCTCGCGAGGTGCCGCTGGGCCGCCCTCGGCTCGGGCGCCCTCCCCCACGCACGCGCCTTCCGAGGACCCGCGAGAGGACGCAAGACTTTTCCGAGGGCCACGCTGCCACACTCCTGAGGAGAACAAGACGTGACATAAACATAAAAACTCGGAGGTCCGCGCGGATTTCTCGGATCCGCGCCGACGGATGACGGAAGAAAGAAAAAAAGCCCCCCAGCGGCGCCTCCGGCGCCGCCCCTGGCGCGCTCCGCGCGCCAGGGAGGGGGGTCCATCGGCGATCCGAGAAATCCGCGCGGACCTCCGAGTTTTTATGTGTATGTCACTTTTTGTGCCCCTTATGAGTGTACCTCTGATCTGGCAGGGTCGACTCACTGATTGAGCAGCCTCAAGGCCGTATGAATACCGATCGGACCTCCCCTGATTCTGCGCAGAAGATGCTCGGCACTCTCAGCACACTGCTTCTGTTCCCACAGGATCTCAGAAGCTGATCTTTTCCGACGGAGCATGTTTCTTTATAGGGGGCATCATGGGCATTATAGCCCCTGGCCCCCCCTCCCCCCCTATAACGTAACGCCCCTCCCCCCCCAGTGCGCTCCGGACACTGCCGCCGTGCGCACGGCGGGGGGGAGGCGTTACATTATACCCCCCCTGGCCCCTCCCCCCCCTATAATGCCCATTATCGCCTAAAGTAAAGGAACGCGCTCCATCCGGCGCTCCGACTTTCTTTCGATGCGGGGGCCCCTGGAGATCTGGACAATTTCCCTGGGGCTGCTTGTTCGTCCTGGGTCATTTTTGTTGAGAGTCCTGGAGCCCAGCGATGGCCCCTGGAGGCTAACAAAAACAAGGAAAAAACAGGGTTAGACGCTGCCACGGTCGTTTTTTTAGAAGTTAGTTTGCACGCGTTGTAAGGCATGCAGCTCTCCACAGAGACACCTGGTCTTGGCCTTGGTCTGGCCTCCTCTCCGGCTTTCGCCCTGTAGCCCCGAGATCCGACGCTGTGAAAAAGTGCAGCAGCGCGATACATCACGACCGCGGAGCCTTAGACCCCCTTTGTCTACGGCATTCTCCGAGCCTCATGGTCCCTGGGTCCTGCAATGGGCCCTCGGAAGCCGAAATTTGCTGCAAATCGGGGTCGGCCAAGAGGGGGGGTGATGACTGCTTCCTCAGATTTCGTGGCGCCTCTTCCTACTTCATGGAGTGCCTGGCCCCCCCCCCATGGGCCGCGCACATGCCACCGGCCATGATTTGCGCCCTCCACTCTTGGACGCCCCCCTCCTTGGCCGCCCCCGACCAAACATGTTTTTTTGTTTTTTTTTTTTGTTCTCCTCTGTTTGCGACAAGAGCACGCTGGAGCCCTTGTCGTGAGCTTGCAGCCGGCACCCGCGCCTGTGCGACGCCCAGGCTGCTCGGGGCGGCACTCCGGTGAGGCCACGGGTGCGTGCTGTCGGAGGGGGGTCCCCGCTCGCACGGGGGCCCCCCTCGAGGCCCGACAGCTCGCACCCAGACCTGCAGCGCCTTCGTCGCATTGCCCCTCGCCGGTCTCTCCCCCCTGTAGGCCTGGGCGCGTGCTGTTCTTGCGGCAGCGACGGGGCGTGGGCCCCCCCTCCGCCCCTCCTCCTCCTCATCCTCTCCTCCTCCTCCTCCTCCTCCTCCTCCTCCTCGTCCTCCTCCTCCTCGTCCTCCTCCTCGTCCTCCTCCTCCTCCTCCTTCTAATCCTCCTAATCCTCCTAATCCTCCGCCAAAAAAAGGAAGAAGCACAAACACCCTCTGATGGCTTGCGCCTGGGCCTCAACGGGGAGCGTGGCGGTCTGCAAATCACCGCTGCGAGCCAGCGATGTTTCACTCCGCGCACCCTCCCTGGAGGTGCAGGCAAGATTCGTCGGCGGGTGCCTGTGTATATCTGGGCCTCCCAGATGGGGTCCGAGAAGATGGGGTCGGAGGATCGCGCCGCATTGCCGATGCATCGGCGATGCGGCTCGATGTGGAGCCCGATGTTATCCACACCGACGTCGCCGATGCATCGCTGACGCATCGGTGATACATCGGCGATGCATTGTCGATGCGGCGCCATCCTTTGACCCCATCTACTCGGACCCCACCTAGGACGCCTCTTGTATATGTTTCCGCGGCGCAGCCCCTACCTGCGCTCTCCTGCCTCGCACCCCTGCCGCCTTGCTGCCCGCCCTTGCAGGCGAACAGCTTCCTGGAATCCTCCGGCCTCTCGGTCGCGGGCTTCCGGCAGCTGCTGCGGGAGGCGCACACCGCCATGCGCCAGGACCCTGCAGGGGGGCCCTGCCTGCAGGCCTCCCACATGGGGCCTGAGTAGATTCGGAGCGCAAAAAAACAAGATGAGTAACAATGTCTGGCGGTCCGCGCGGATTTCTTGGATCGGCGCTGGGACCCCCTGGCGGCGCAGCTGTCGCTGCCCCTGGCGCGCTCCGCGCGCCAGAGAGAGCGGTCCAGCGCAGATCCAAGAAACCCGCGCGGACCTCCAAAAGTTGATGTTTATCTTTTTTGTTGCTCCTCTATAGATGGGTTCCAAGAGATTCCGACCGCAGAAGTTTCCCCACGCAGCCCCCCGACGATGCCGACGCCGACGCCGACGCCGACGACGCCGCCGACGCCGACGACGCCGCCGACGCCGCCGCCGCCGCCGACGCCGACGCCGTCGACGACGACGCCGACGACGCCGACGCCCACGACGGACCGCGGGCCCCCCGCGGCGCAGCGCCCCCCCCTCGGCGGGACCATCACCCCTCCTCCTCCTCCTCCTCTCCCTCCTCCTCCTCCTCCTCCTCCGCCTCATCCTCCTGCTCCCTCCTTTCCCTCCTCCTCCCGCTCCCTCCTCCCCCCCTCTCTCCTCCCCTCCTCCTCCTCCTCCTCCTCCTCCTTCTCCTCATCATCCCTCCTCCTCCCTCCTCCCCCCCCGCCCCCTCCCCCCAGGACGCGGAGCGCGAGGCCCTGGGCGGCTGAGGCCCCGCGGAGCGCGGCGCGCCGAGGGCATCGGTGCCGCGGGACCGCTGAGAGGGCACTCGGGCGCGGGCCGAGGGCGCGGGGCGCTCGGGCCCCCCCCCGCGGGGGGAGAGGCGATTGGGCGTCGCGCAACGGGGGGGCGACGCCGACGCCGCCGACGCCGACGCCGACGCCGACGCCGACGCCGACGCCGACGCCGACGCAGACGCTGGGCCCTCCCCTGTAGGGGGGGGCGTTTGGGCGTCGCGCAATGGGGGGGTGGGCGATGCACGCGGGTTGTTGCAAGCAGGCTGCTGTGGGTGCCAAGGTCCCGACCTGCTTGAGCTGCCGTCCTATCTCAAGCGTCGCGCGGTTTTCCCTCTGCCCTCCTCTTCCGGGCGGCGGGCGGGAGCCCAACCTGCTTCCAAGGCCTTCCCGCTTCACGTTCCTGCCCACCTCTTCCGGCCGACGGGTCAACGGGGGAGCCGCGAGGGCTGCGGAAGAGGGGCCCTGCAGGGCCCCTGGAGAGGCCCTCTCGGGCCCCAGCGGGGGCCTGCAGGCGTAAGTCGGGCCTGTCCCTCTACGGAGGAATAATATTACACATAGTCAAGGAATAGTCTGGGGACGAGTTTTGGAGTATTTCTGAATCATGTTTGGGTATTTTCTGGCTCTGGACTTTCTTGTGTGTAAGAATCATCAGAATCAAATTAGTGATGATAGTAGTACTTGAGAATCTTAATATTAATACTCATGCTACTGCTATTTTTTTCTCGTTGAAGATCCCCCTGTAGGACATGCCCTGCCTAACTGCAGGCGACCCCCGCATTTTTTACCGCCCCCCCCCCATCGAAGCGACGCGGCCAGGCGAGGAGGCCGGGCGGCGCCGAGAGGCCACTCGGTGCTGGACCCGGACGTCCGGCGCCTCGAACTGCACCAGAGACGAGCCCCAAGCAGTGGATGGTTTGAACTGGGATGGAGCAAGTGATCGAGGAGGAGATCCAAGCAGTGGGCCTGTATTCGCTTATTATTTGTACAATTATTATTTATTATTTGCATGTCTTGCCAGTTTCCTCTGATGGAACTGTTTCGATGTCTCAGGCCAGGTCTGTACTGCCGACAGTTCGATTTCAGGTCGAGCGGTCGAGCTGCAGTACCGCGTCGTAGAGTTGGCGGAGGACTCGGTGCGCCCCCCTGCTACGCTCGATGAGATCCAAGCAGTGGATGGTTTGATTGGATCGATGGTGAGATCGATCATGAGATCGATCATGCAACATGCATCGTGGGATGGATCAAGAGATCGAGAAGGAGATCGACCGGGAACCCGGGAACCCGGACCCCACCGAAATCGGACTGGAACCAACGACCAGGAACCCGGGAACCGGGAACCCGGGAACCCAGCTGGCCACCAAAACCGGGGGGACTTTCGCGCTCAATCTGTCAATGTCCGCTAGGACCCCTTCAGCGCAAGCGCCGGTTGGGGAACAATGGGGGGGGGGGGAGCCAGGTCCGAGGTTTGAGGTCTTCGGGGGTCTTCGTTTAGGTCGGGCGTGTTCCCCAACGCCCGATGTAGCTCTGCGCTCGGTTTCACGGCTGCGTCGGGACCACGGTCAAGTCGGGCCTGTCCCTCTACAGGAGGAATGTTCCAAGATCGTCAAAGAATAATCAGGGGACGATTGTTCGATTCCTTTTTGGGGATTTGGGGGTACATATACATATATATATATATAGCACTTCGGAGGATTTCGCCCAAAATCCGCCTGTAGGAGGACACGCCCGACCTACGGCCACGGTCTTCATAGTTTTCCGCCCCGCGGGGCCCTTACTGGGCCTCGGGGCCGTCAACAAAAACGGCTCGGGATGAAAAGCCGGTCCAGGGGAAGGCCCCGTGTCTCGAATAAGATCGAGACGCCGGACGCCTGGAGAGGAGGGCTCCGGCAGACGAGCGGCGCCCACGGGGGGGCGGCGCGAGGGGATGGAGGATGAGGAGGGGGGGATGGCAGCGTCAACATTGAGACTGATGCCGCTGGCCGCAAGGAGAAAGAGGAGGAGGAGGAGGAGGAGGAGGAGGAGGAGGAGGAGGAGGAGGAGGAGGAAAAGGAAAGGAAAATGAGAAGGGGGAGGGGAGGAGGAGGAGGAGGAGGAGGAGGAGGAGGGAGGAGGAGGAGGAGGAGGAGGAGGAGGAGGAGGGGGGAGGAGGAGGAGGGGGAGGAGGAGGAGGAGGAGGAGGAGGAGGAGGAGGAGGAGGAGGAGGAGGAGGAGGAGGAGGAGGAGGAGGAGGAGGAGAGAGGAGGAGGAGGAGGAGGAGGAGGAGGAGGAGGAGGAGGAGGAGGAGGAGGAGGAGGAGGAGGAAAGAGAGAGCAGAAAGGGCGTGTGCCATTTCGGCACAGCTGGGGTCCCAGGCGCGCTGCAAGGAGTGCAATCGTTTTCGATGTCGGGGGAGGGCCGGTTGAGACAGCAGCGGCCCTTCCACCCAGCCCACACCAGGGCAGAGTCGGTCCTGGGACCCCTCCTGAGGCCGATCCTGGTTCGGCGTTCGAGACGGAGCCAGCCGTGGCGACGAGACGCCTCCATGAGCCCCCAGCAAGGACAATTCGTTTTGCTTCGAGCGATCCCCACCCGAGAACGCGAGGCGGGATCCCAGGGAACACCGGGTGTGCAGTTTGCGCGAGGCGGGCCAGGAGTTCACCAACAAGTATACAGGCGAATGACCCAATCTGTATGCAGTCGTGAGTCTCAGCGCGCTGGTGAATCTCGTTTTCGGTGGAGCTCCCTATGGGCCACGAAGCGTTCGAGGGGTGGGCCGAAATGGGTGGCGGGGATGCTTGCGAACACCACCTCTGGGGCCTTCGGTGGCGCTCCCTATGGGGCCACGAAGCGTGTGAGGGGTGACCCGAACGGGAGGCGGGGATACATGCGAACACCGCCATTGGGGCCTCCGGTGGAGCTCCCTACGGGACCACGACATGTGTGCGGGGTGTGCCGACATGGGTGGCGGGGGCGCGTGCGAACACCGCCACTGGGGCCTTCGGTGGAGCTCCTCACGGATCTGCGAAACGTGTGAGGGGTGGGCCGACATCGGTGGCGGGGGCGCATGCGAACACCGCCACTCGGGCCTTCGGTGGAGCTCCCTACGGGGCCGGCCACGAAGCGTGTTCGGGGTGTGCCGAAATGGTAGACTGGTGCGACGAGCAGAGGCACGCAGGGAGGAGGGAGGAGGGAGAGGAGGAAGGTGAGGCTGGACGCGGGGCGCTGCTCTTCAGAACGAGGACCCAGCACCGCAGGATGGCAGGGACAAATTGCACAGCCCCACGTGCCGGGCGGGGGAGACGCCGAGGGGGGCCGCCGCTTTCTCGACAGGCTCGCCCCCGACAGCGACCGTGGCCGCCCGCCCCCACCTCCCCCGCGCTGGAGGCCTCCCAGATGGGGTCGGGGCACCCGGGGTCGCAGGGCTGCGCCGCACCGCATGCATGCATCGGCAGTGCGGCTCCTCTGTGGAGCCCGACTTCTCCGCGCCGAGGTCGCCGATGCGTCGGCGAGGCGGCGCAAGCCTCTGATCCCATCCCCCACCCCCAAACGTTCAACGTGGTGTCGTTTTCGCTGCGGGGTCCCTGGAAGTGCCGACATTTCTCTCCAGGGCCGGGCTGTCATCGTGAGCTGCGGCGCAATCCTCTGATCCCATCACCCCCCCATAGGGGGCCACATGTGAACCCTACCCCTACCCCCCACGATTTCCGAGGGGGAGGGTGGGGTTCGCTTCGTTCGGGAGCTCCCGAGCGAAGTGAACCCCACCCTCCCCCTCAGAAATCGTGGGGCGTAGGGGTAGGGTCAAGTCGGGCGTGTCCCCCTACAGGAGGATTTCCGACGAAACAGACAAACACCCAAAAAGCATATTCCAAAATGGCCAAAAAATGCTCCGAAAAGAATCCCCGGACTACTTTTGGATAGTCCTCCTGCAGAGGGACGGGCCCGACGTAAGGGCAGGGTTCGCATGAGGCCCCCTACGATCAGTGATGTCGTTTTCACTGCGGGGTCCCCAGCAGTGCCGACCTCTCTCCCCCGGGGCCGGGCTGTCGTCGCGAGCTGCGGCCCGACGGCCCCGGGGGGCCCGGCGAGGGGCCCTACGGAGGCCCAGCACCTCCCGAGCCGGTCCGTCGTGATCTGTGGAGGAGGCGTTGGGGAGCCTGCTGCCGATGGCGTCACTCCTGGGGCCCATCCCTGGGGTGTATGTCGACTCGAGTTACCTCGGGGTGCACTGTGACCAGAGTCTCGAGGAGAGTCCAGCCGCGGTGGCGAGGACACGCCAGATCGTGCAGGGGGATCGCCTGCGTCTCGCAAGCGCCAGTGGTGGTCTGGGTCCGGCCCCATCTTCGTGTGATGGGCCTGTTTTCCGCCACCACCACCAGCACCAGAAGTTGGATGGGGAGGGGTTCCTCGTCCTCCTCCCCCACCTCCCCCACCTCCTCCCCCTCCCCCTCCTCCCCCTCCCCCCCCTCCCCCTCCTCCTCCTCCTCCTCCTCCTCCTCCTCCTCCTTTTCCTCGCCGCCATCCAACTTATGGTGGTGGTGGTGGGAAACGGGCCCAGCCTCGTGGGCGAAGAACGCGTCAGTGTCCGCGGCCTCGCGGGCCGGGCCACTGGGCCGACACACCCGCACACACACACGGTGTTTTTTTGGCCCCGGACATGTCCCGCGGGGAGCGCAACCACGCGCAGAGCGGGGTGGGAGGAGGTCGAGCAGTGGCGAAGCGCCCTGGCTCGCCGATAGGCCTACCAAGACATGTTCTGAGGACCTGTAGTGGTTTGCACGACATGTTCTTAGAACAGTTCTGGTTGAGACTGTCCTGTTTTAACACGTCGGGTTACTGTTCTAAGAACATTTGTTTTTATTATTAGAACATTTCGTTGTAGGACTATAGGAATACCGGGACGGTCGGTCCCTGCTCAAGGAGGGGGGAGGGCTTTTTAGAAGCACCCCTGCCTCTCAGAACGCGCGGGCCTTATCTACAGATGTGAGGCCGGCGCCTTCTGAGAAGCAGCCTCCTTCTAAGAAGCCGCTGCTGGTCCGAGTCCGACCCCACCTTCGTGGGCCAAAAACGTATCCGCGTCCGCGGCCTCGCGGACCGGACCACGGGGCCGGAATCCCCGCGCACACACACACGCACACACGCGGTGCTTTTTTTTGCCACGGACGTCCAGCGGGGAGCGCACCCGTGCGGCCGCGTACTTCCAGGGGACGAACGAACGAACGAGCGAACTGCCATACGCCGGAGCGCGTGGGCAAAAGACAATGCCAGCCTGAACTCGCCGCTTTGCGGGAGCGACTGCACGTCGGCTGTCTCAGAATGCCGTCGGGAGGATGCACTTCCAGGGGACCGCGCCCCAGAATCCAGGCAGCGAGGGATCGGGGGAGTCCAAACTCGGAGGAGGAAAAGGTACCCATACCGCTGCCCTCAGCCCGTTTCCCTTTTCTGGGCCTCTTGGGCGGCTCTCGTCGCCACCGCTGGATTCGCCTCGTTTTTCTGGTCGGAACGCACCCCGGGAGAGGTCTGGGGAGTAGCGGTATCGGTACCTTTTGGTTTCCCCACAAACGGTGTGGTGACCACGCCGCGTGGTGAGTCAGGAGGGATTCGTGGTCACCGAACGGTTCTGGGACTCGGGTCGTTCTCCGAGGACGGATCGGGTGATTGGGTCTCCGGGGTCCCAATATTCTGCGGACCGGACCACGCGGTAAGACCTTTTGGGGATTCCGAGGTCACCACGCGGTCAGTCACCACACGTAATTATTGGAGGCCCTCGAGAGGGCGTGGATACAGATTTGCTCGCCTTTCGTGACATCTCCCGTGGTCAAAATCCAGCCCAATCCCGCTCTATCCAGTTTAGTCCCGCTCTCTCCGACTTTCCCGGGTATACAGGGCTTGGTCCGCACCAAAACGGCTCAATGGTCCGTTCATCTGGCTTAATAGCTCTTAGTCGTTCGCGCGAAGACTTCTCACAAGTTTCCCCCTAGCCAGGGGCTTTTCCGTGCAACCGCGTAATTCTCCGCGGGATCGCGCTCCGAAGTCCAGACCGCGAGGGCGCGGGAAGATACGGTGAGGTTCGCCTCGTGCCGACCAGCGGCGACCCCGCTGCTGGCGTTCCACGTGGAACGCCACAGGCGATCCAGAGTCGGTCGATATTGAACGACCTGATGTTTGAACGACCTGATGTTTGAACGACCTGATGTTTGAACGACCCAGAATCGGTCGATAATGAACGACCTGACGTTTCGGAAACGGCCGATCGCTCAAGTTTGAACGCTCCCCGCGGCGCCAGGGACCAACGCCGGGGTCCACACGGCACGAAAACCCGCGGCACCTGCGCCCCTCGTGGCATCTCTGGGAGGCCTCTGCCCATCCTGCGGCAACCGAGGGTACCGATACACCGCTGCTCCCCGGACCTCGCCCGGGGTGCGCTCCGACCAGGCTTCCGAGGCGAATCCGGCGGTGGCGACGAGGGCCTCCCAGGTCGCCCAGGAAAGGGGGGAACGCGAGGGAAGGGTATATAGGTATGGGTACCCTTGTCTCCTCCGAGATCCGCAGGAGGAGGAGGAGGAGGAGGAGGAGGAGGAGGAGGAGGAGGAGGAGGAGGAGGAGGAGGAGGAGGAGGGGGAGGAAGATGAGGAGGAGGAGGAGGAGGAGGAGGAGGAGGAGGGGAGGATGAGGAGGAGGAGGAGGAGGAAGGGTAGCGGTACCCAGACATCCGGCGTCTCGATCTTTCCGGGGCACGGGCCCCGATCTCTCGACCCCTTCTCCAGGGCCGGCTCCTCCTCCCGAGTGGCTCTTTGGCGGCCGCGGGGCCGGGCAGGAGGGCCTCGAGAGGCCGACAGTTTGGGGCAGCACCTCCCTCTCGACCCAGTCGAGACGCCGGACGTCTGGGTCGTGGGTGCCTCTGCGTCGATTCTCGCTCGGCGGCGGGCGAGGGGGGGGAATGAGAAGGGGCGGGCCTTCTCGGAAGGCTCGGAAGTCCCCCGGCCTTCCGGGAAGTTTTCTTGCCTTCCCCGAAGACGCAAGCCACTCTTCAGGAGGCGCGAGGGCCTCTGAGCAGCCCCGCCGCCTCCTGAGCAGGCCCTCTCCTTCTCCTGAGGAGGAGGAAGAGGAGGAGGGGGAGGAGGAGGAGGAGGAGGAGGAGGAGGAGGAGGAGGAGGAGGAGTAGGAGGAGGAGGAGGAGGCGGAGGAGGAGGAGCAGGCCTTCGCTTCCCCCCCCTCGCCCGCCGCCAGACCTCTCCGTCCTCCGACCCTCCGCCGCCCATGGCGCGCGCGCGGGGCCGCGGCGGCCCGGCCCTCCTGGCGCTGGCGGCCGGCGCCCTGCTGGCCTGCCGGGCCGCGCTGCCAACGGCCTTTGCGGGCCTGCCGCTGCGCGAGGCCGCGCTGGCCGGCGCCCTGCTGGCGGGGGACGTGGGCGGCGCCACCGACCCGGCGCCCGGGGATCGGGAAGCGTTGTGGAGGACGATCGTTGGAGGGGAGGCAGGTTGCCAAGTCATTTCCAGATGTCTAGAACATGTGTGGTTCGACAGGTGTGAAGCATGTAAAACAAATTTAAGACATGTATGGCACATTCTTCCTACATGTTCTACACAATTTAAGTTCAGTGTTAAACACGTGTTTTCGACAGGTGTGAAACATGTTTGAAAATAACAGGGTCAAAACATGTGAGATCGTGAAGCGTTGTGGAGGACGAGCGCTGGAGAGGATCGGAGGTGGATAGACCTCCTACCCTGACACGTCGATTAAGGAACTGGCCGTTTTCGGTGCGCGAGAGGGCGTCCAGGTCCGTCATTTTTGCGGGTCCAGGTCCGTCGGTTTCGGTCCCAGGCCGGTTTCTCTGAGGGGAGGTTTACGAAAGGGAGGTTTGTCCACCGCCGAGAGGAGCCATGTTGCCAAATCATTGTCAGATGTCTGAAACACGTGTTTCACAGGTGTTAAACATGTAACAAAAAACAGGGTGAAAACATGTTTAGCACAGTTTTCCTACATGTTATGCACATTTTAAGTTCAATAATGGGACTCTTAGGGTGTCCATTGTCGTGGCATCCACAAACGAAGCGGATTGCAGCCCCAAGTCCTACGATGAGCACAATGAGTTCGTGGCCTGATTTTCGAAGAAGAAGAAAAGCAATTCAGAAGAAGAAGAAGAAGGAGGCGCCATAAACATAAGCTTTTGGCGCTCCGCGCGGATTTCTTGGGCCCCCCTGGCAGCGCGTCCGGCGCCGCCCCTGGCTCTCCGCGCGCCATGGAGGGGGGCCCAGCGCAGATCCAAGAAATCCGTGCGGAGCGCCAGAAGTTTATGTTTATGCATGCATTTTGTTTGTCCTTATACTGCAACGCCTAACCTTACGAATAGCACAATGAGTTCGTGGCCGAACTTGGGTTCTCGGATTTGGGGGTGATCCCTGAGCATGTGTCGGAGTTTTTGGTCCTCTGTGATATCTGGGAAAAGAAAGACTCCCTGTATCTAGTGTTCGTGGCCCTCCGAATTGTATTGCTTGTCAGGAGCGGACATTTTGTGTTGGGTTCGGGGTTCGTCTAGGGATCCAGGGGGACACAAATACATCGACACAATTTCCAGTATCTCCCCATTTTGTACGCATGTCCTGGAGTTCCTTGGGCGCATAATTTCCATGAAGAATCTGTGCTTGATTGATTGTGTGTTGTGCAGATGTTTCCCTCCCGGGTTCGCCGAGTCGTGCCTCCAGGTTTCCGGGCGGTCGTCCTGCCTCGGGTTGCGCTCCGGCAGCTGCACCTCGCCGGAAGGCGTTCTGGGGGTGCCGGGATCGTCCCGAGCGGACCGCGTGGCGAACAGGCGACGACTGGAGGTTATTTGTAAGTTGTTTGCCTCTGGGGGCCCTCGCCGGGTCTCCTAGGACCGTCACACAGCGACTCGGGATGTAGAGCTGGTCCTGGGGAAAGGGTCGGGAACCCGCACTGGCAAGGCATGACGCAGGATTCTCGAGTTGCTTCAGGAACAGGTTTTTTTATATGTCGTCTTTGTTGTTGAATTCTCATTTCTGAAGGATACTATTGTTGATACCCCCCACCAGTGCATACTGTTTTTTCTCAATCTAAGTGTGCCCCTCGACGCTCGCACCTTGTTTTCTGACAGGGACAGTTTTCCTGCTCAAGCTGGGCCCCTGGTCCCCCGGGTTACAACAACAACGGCTCCCGCCTGAGACTTCCTCCGACTTTATTCAGGATCCCCGCTCCTGAGACTTCTTAACAATTTACTCAGGATCGGTGCTCCCGCCTGTGACCCCCTCGCAATTTAGGCAGGACCCCCGCTCCCATCTGAGACTTCTTCACAATTTACTCAAGAACGGCGCTCCCGCTTGAGACTTCCTCGCAATTGAATCAAGACTTCATCACAATTTAATCAAGACCCCCGCTCCCGCCAGAGAACCCTTCACATTTTATTCAGGAATTGCGCTCTCGCCTGTGACTTCCATACAATTTATTCAGAAATCGCGCTTTCGACGCTCAGGAAACACGCTTTGCCAAGGACGCCGTTACAATTTACTTAGTAATCGCGCTCTCGCCATACTCAGGCATCCCGCTTGAAGGTCCCACCCGCCCGACCCGCCCGTCAGGGATCGCTCGCCCGTCGTGGGCTCCCGCCCGAGACTTCCTTCAGGAACGGCGCTTTCGTCTAGGTCTTCCTCGAACGTTCACGCTCTTACCTTCCTGCTCCTCCTCCCTCTCCCTCCTCCCTCCTCCCTCCTCTCCTCCCTTCTCTCTCCCTCCTCTCTTCCCTCATCCTTGTGCCTCTCTGCCTCTCTCTCTCTCTCTCGCTTTCTCTACCTCTCTTATCTGTTTTTCTTTCTCTCCCTCTCTCTGCCTCTAATCAGCCGCCTCCCTCTTCGCTCCTTCTCTCCTGGCGTTTTCCTTCTTTCTTCGTCCCTCCCCCTCCCTTCCTCCCACTCTCCCTCGTTCTCCCCCTCCTCTCAGGGCCCACACCAATTCCAGTGGCGGGCACATGTACGCCCACGAAGGGTTGTCCGCCAGTTCAGGTTTGCCCGCCTGTCTAAGCCCGCCGCCCCCCGCAAAGAGAACTAATCCCCCAAAGGGGGTGTGTTCGAAGACAACAAGGGCGGGTTTCGAGGGTGTGGAGAACTTGTTTTGAATGACACGCGGGCAAGTAAGAGCGAACAGTCTCAAATTGTTTGTTGTTGTTGGTGGTGTTGTTGGTGGTGTTGTTGTTGTTGTTGTTGCTGCCTTTACTGTTCTCTCTCTCTCGCTCTCGCTCTCTCTCTCTCTCTCTCTCTCTCTCTCTCTCTCTCTCTTTTGATGCTGATTAAAAAACATGCTCTTTTGATGCTGTTTAAAAAAACATGTGTTGTCTGTTGGCCCTCACGGCGCTCGCGAGACGGGAGGTACTGGGTCAGGTACTGGGGAAAAGGTCGTCTGGTCTCCTGGAGTCCACGTTGTGTTGGGTTGGGGGTTCGTCTAGGGATCCAGGGGGACACAAATACATCGACACAACTTCCAGTATCTTCCCATTTTGTACGCATGTCCTGGAGTTCCTTGGGCGCATAATTTCCATGAAGAATCTGTGCTTGATTGATTGTGTGTTGTGCAGATGTTTCCCTCCCGGGTTCGCCGAGTCGTGCCTCCAGGTTTCCGGGCGGTCGTCCTGCCTCGGGTTGCGCTCCGGCAGCTGCACCTCGCCGGAAGGCGTTCTGGGGGTGCCGGGATCGTCCCGAGCGGACCGCGTGGCGAACAGGCGACGACTGGAGGTTATTTGTAAGTTGTTTGCCTCTGGGGACCCTCGCCGGGTCTCCTAGGACCGTCACACAGCGACTCGGGATGTAGAGCTGGTCCTGGGGAAAGGGTCGGGAACCCGCACTGGCAAGGCATGGCGCAGGATTCTCGAGTTGCTTCAGGAACAGGTTTTTTTATATGTCGTCTTTGTTGTTGAATTCTCACTTCTGAAGGATACTATTGTTGATACCCCCCACCAGTGCATACTGTTTTTTCTCAATCTAAGTGTGCCCCTCGACGCTCGCACCTTGTTTTCTGACAGGGACAGTTTTCCTGCTCAAACTGGGCCCCTGGTCCCCCGGGTTACAACAACAACAACGGTTCCCGCCTGAGACCTCCTTGCAATTTAGCCAGGACCCCCGCTCCCGCCCAAGACTTCCTCGCATTTGATTCAGGAATCGCGCTCTCGCTTGGGACTTCCTTACAATTTATTTAGGAATCGCTCTCTCGGCGCTCTGGAATCGCGCTCTCGCTGGATGTTTGCTTGCAACTTATTGGTTTCGAAGAGTGGCCTTGCGTTGGATTTTCTTGCAATTTGCCCAAGCGCCGCGCTCCCGACACCCAAGCACCCAGGAGTCGCGCCCGTTGTGGCCCCATGTGCATGCCCTTCGTGGCCCCGCTGTCGCTCGCCATTTGTGTCCCTCTTACTGTCGTACGTGGCCCAGTTGCTACCCTCAGTGGCCCCATAGTTGCCTTCTGTGGCCCCGCATTGTATGCACTTCGTGGCCCCCGCTCGTTCGCGCTCTTCGTGGCCCCATACGCATTCACTTCGTGTCCCCGCTGTCGCCTTTCGTGGCCTACTTGGTGCCCTTCGTGGCCCTGCTGTCGTTCTCTCCCGCTCTCGCTTTCGCTCGTCGTCGCCGTCGTTGTCGTCGTCGCCGTCGTCTTCGACGTCGTCGTCGTCGTCGTCGTCGTCGTCGGTCCCCTGTCCGTCCCTCTTGGGGTCGAGTCGACGGTCCGCGGCCGCCCCGCCGATCAGCGCTGCCGCTGGCCAGGCCGACAGTCCGCGGCCGCCCCGCCGCTTGTGGGGGCCCGGCCTGCAGGGAAGAAAGGTATACCCCCCAAAAGGGGTTCGATCGAAGACGAAGAGGGCGGGTATCGAGGGTTTGGGAAATATGCGTGATTGGACACCCGAACATATAAGGGCGAACGGTCTTAAACTTATTATTGTTGTTGTTGTTGTTGTTGTTGTTGTTGTTGTTGTTGTTGTTGTTGTTGTTGTGTAATGATTGTTGTTCCCCCCTCACCGGTTCAGTCAAAGTATGTCCCTCGACGCTCGCACCTTGTTTTTTGACAGGGCAAGCTCAAACTGGGCCCCTGGTCCCCCGGATTACAACAACAACGGCTCCCGCCTGAGACTTCCTCCGACTTTATTCAGGATCCCCGCTCCTGAGACTTCTTAACAATTTACTCAGGATCGGTGCTCCCGCCTGTGACCCCCTCGCAATTTAGGCAGGACCCCCGCTCCCATCTGAGACTTCTTCACAATTTACTCAAGAACGGCGCTCCCGCTTGAGACGTCCTCGCAATTGAATCAAGACTTCATCACAATTTAATCAAGACCCCCGCTCCCGCCAGAGAACCCGTCACATTTTATTCAGGAATTGCGCTCTCGCCTGTGACTTCCATACACTTTATTCAGAAATCGCGCTTTCGACGCTCAGGAAACACGCTGCGCCAAGGACGCCGTTACAATTTACTTAGTAATCGCGCTCTCGCCATACTCAGGCATCCCGGTTGAAGGTCCCACCCGCCCGACCCGCCCGTCAGGGATCGCTCGCCCGTCGTGGGCTCCCGCCCGAGACTTCCTTCAGGAACGGCGCTTTCGTCTAGGTCTTCCTCGAACGTTCACGCTCTTACCTTCCTGCTCCTCCTCCCTCTCCCTCCTCCCTCCTCCCTCCTCTCCTCCCTTCTCTCTCCCTCCTCTCTTCCCTCATCCTTGTGCCTCTCTGCCTCTCTCTCTCTCTCTCTCTACCTCTCTTATCTGTCTTTCTTTCTCTCCCTCTCTCTGCCTCTAATCAACCGCCCCCAGCTTCGCTCCTTCTCTCCTGGCGTTTTCCTTCTTTTTTCGTCCCTCCCCCTCCCTTCCTCCCACTCTCCCTCGTTCTCCCCCTCCTCTCAGGGCCCACACCAATTCCAGTGGCGGGCACATGCACGCCCACGAAGGGTTGTCCGCCAGTTCAAGTTTGCCCGCCTGTCTAAGCCCGCCGCCCCCCCGCAAAGAGAACTAATCCCCCAAAGGGGGTGCTCGAAGACAACGAGGGCGGGTATCGAGGGTGTGGAGAACTCGTTTTGAATGACACGCGGGCAAGTAAGAGCGAACAGTCTCAAATTGTTTGTTGTTGTTGGTGGTGTTGTTGGTGGTGTTGATGTTGTTGTTGTTGTTGTTGTTGTTGTTGTTGTTGTTGCTGCTGCCTTTACTGTTCTCTCTCTCTCTCTCTCTCGCTCTCTCTCTCTCTCTCTCTTTCTCTCTCTCTCTCTCTCTCTCTCTCTCTCTCTCTCTCTCTTTTGATACTGATTAAAAACATGTGTTGTCTGTTGGCCCTCACGGCGCTCGCGAGACGGGAGGTACTCGGTCAGGCACTGGGGAAACATTCGTCTGGTCTCCTGGAGTCCACGTTGTGGACAAAAGCAGGGCGTCGGGGTTTTCTGGGTCGCCGTGCGCGGCTGAATCCTCGGAGTTCTGGCCAACATGCGCCCTGGCGGAAGTCCTCAGGGGGCAACGTCAGGGTGGGTAGGCTCAGGGGGGGACGCATCGCCCCCTCGCTGGCACGGGCCTGGAAGCCCGACCAGCCATGCAGGAACGTGCGGCTTCGCTATCGGGGGTATATCGCTGATCTGTCGGCGATGCATCGCCGATTCCTGGGTCAACGTTCCCCGTTTCCAGTCGCTGCGACAACTCAAATTACGGCGGGTGGTGTTTGTGGTAGTTTTCGCCCCCCAGGGGCCTTTGCGAGGCCACGGGGCCGTCAACGCAAGGATTCGTCGGGCAAAGGCCAGTCCCTGGGGGGTGGACGTCGGGTCTCCAGTGGTCCACCGTCGTGGACAAGAACGAGACGCTGGCGTCTTGGGGGTCGCCGTGCCCGGTGCTTTGACAGACCAGCCTTTTGGCGCGCCCGAGTGAGCGGTTTTTCCGTTTCCTCCCCACTGGTCACGCTCGTTGCCTGGCCCCCCCCGCACCTCGGGCAACGCTAGCGATCGTATTGTGGCGCGCACACAGGCGACGGATGCGACGGTGGCGCGGGCGTGCAGATACCCTCGAGGGTGCCCGCCGCGCCCGCCGTTACCGTTTCCCTCCCGCCCGCCCCCCCCCCATGGGGTAGCGACCGCTACCCTTATGCTTTGACATCGCTCGGACGGGTGCATGTTTCCTTCGGCGAGGACCATCGAGGAGCATCCTTGATCATTTCACGAAAAAGCCACGCACGAAACCGAACAAAACACAGGAAATGGACGTCCGAGCGATGGCCAGTATGATGTTCCAACCTACTTTAGCCTTGAGCACCAGAAAGAATTCCGAGCACCAGAAAGAAGTACCCAAACTCGAGCGTTTGCACGTGTCGGGCCCTGGGAGACACTGCGTCGACACTGTGTCGACACTCTTTCGACACTTTTCCGGGTGCTCGAGATCACTTCTGGGATGTGGCCCTTCACCACGATGGGCGCAACACATAACGCTACCCCAGAAAGATAACAAAAACGATCACCAAGAACAAATTGCTGCCGCGGGCCAAAGTCTTCTCCTTCATTCTTTTCGCTGTCACCAGGCGGAGCTGTCAGAGAGTCCTTGGTCTGCACTTCCCCTATGTCTGGGGGGGCCGCAGGAGGAATATTCAAACATAGTCGAACATAGTCATGGGGCGTTTTTATCATTATATAATATATATATATATATATATATATTGTTTTTATTATTACTACTACTAGTATTATTATTGTTATTAATATTATTATTTCATATTATTATTGTTGTTGTTATTATCATTATTATTATGATTATTATATATGTTGTTTGTTTGTTTGTTATTTGTTTGATGTGTGTATATAGATACACACTAAACCATGAATATTATTCCATGTTTGAAGATTTCTGGACTATCATTCACTTTTCCCTCCAAAGTCTGCCTGTAGGAGGACGTGCCCGACCTAAGATGAGCAGCGGCAGATCGGTGCCGGTGTTTGTCGCACCCCTGCAGGCGCGCGCGCCCGTGGCCTACGACCTCGGCGGCTCGAGCATCCCCGGGGGGCCGAGAGGGGGAGACGTAAGGCGGGATGACGATTGATAAGAAAATGGGAGAGAACGATTTTAAAACAATAGTTTTCTGCTATTGCTGCACAGCGTTCTGACTGGAGGAGAACGAGAACAAACATAGTTTTCCAGCCCGCGGCCGGTTTTTTCTAATCGTCATCCCGGGCGCCGCCGCGTGAACACGACCCGCTCATTTATCAATCGTCATCCTCCACTATGCGTCGCCCCGCCGCCCGCGGGCTGCGCAGGGATGGGGACCCCCCAGCTCCTCTCGCTGCGAAGCCAGCAACTCAGAGGAGGAAAGGTTACCCATACTTCGACCCTTTCCTCGTTTTCCCCCTTTGGGGCCTCCTCGGAGGCCCTCGCCGCCACCGCTGGATTCGCCCCGAAATTCTGTTCAGAACGCAACCCAGGAGAGGTCCGGGGAGTAGCGGTATCGGTACCTTTCGGTTTCCCCAGCAACAGTCGGCGACTACAAAGGTCAGGCGATCGCAAACATGGGTCAAGGGGGCGTGGATTAGCGACGGGTCCGCTTCCACGGGAAGTCGCGGATTCCCGCCGCCGAGCGAGGGGGCACTGGCCGCATTTTGGGGAGGGTATTTCCTCCGATCCATGTTTGCGCGCCCCCGAGAGATGGGGGCCCCCGGTTCCTCTCGCTGCGA
>CAUYUJ010014329.1:168547-189191 GCA_963575745.1 Prorocentrum cordatum | reverse complement strand
CCATACTCCCAGAAGCTGGGAGCGCAGGCCATTGGGGTTTCTGTGCGTGCATGCAGGAAGGTTATTCTGAGTGGGAATTGAGAGAGAGAGAGAGAGAGAGAGAGAGAGAGCTGTGCAGGCAGAGAGGGAGACAGAGAGAAAGAGAGAGAGAGAGAGAGAAAGACCGATATATACATATATATATATATATATATACACACAAGACTGCAGTGGCGCTTCGCGCCATGCACCTTTGTCCTTGAAGTTTGGTATGCAGGCGGAATGGCAGGAAGGTCAAGCCGACAATATAGCGATAACTCCTTGTTGCCGTTTCCAGCATCGCCGCTAAAATGATATTATTCGTTATCCTTCCTCCATGCTTCTTTTTCCTCGTTCCCGCCATACCCTTCGCATTTTCCCCATCCTCCTCAGCTCTTTTTGCGGAGGCTCCTCCTTGGAGAGCTTCTGGAGAGCCTTCTGGAGGAGGTTCTGGGGGCTTCCTCGGGCCACCCTGCCTCCATCCGCGGTCTCCCTGAACGACTGGATCACGATTTGGAATGCTAGGGTGTCTTGGGGCCGTCTTGGGCCGCCATGGGGCTCTCTTAGGGCCATCTTTGACCCCTGTTGTTCCAGTTTTCGGGCTCTCTTGGACTGCCTGGAAGCCCTTTCGGATGGTTGTGGGGCGATTTTGGAGCCTCCCAGGCGGCTTCGGACGTCCAGAAGACTGCCGTATTGGAGCGTCGGGAAGCCGAAAAGAGGAGAACCCCAACATTAACCAAAAACCATCAGAAAATAAATCATTTTTGCCTATTGGGGCCTTCTTGGGAGCTCTTGGAGGCTTTTTGAGGCCTTTGGGACCGTCCTGGAGGCCTCTTGGGCCATCTTGAGGTCACGTCGGTCACTCTTGGAGCGCTCTTGTGCTGTCTTGGGGGTCTCTGGGACTTCTCCGATGACCCCCCTGATCGCCCTAGGTGTGCTGGGAAGGCTTGGCAAAACGCCCTGCGAGGCCCGGGGGGCCGCTTCGAGGCCCGTCCGGAGGGTCCCAAAGCCCCAGATCCCGGGAGTCCGGTTTTGGGGGGGGGGGGGGTCCCACCGTCCGGGCTAAACATGTAGGTTCTCTCTCTCTCTCTCTCTCTCTCTCTCTATATATATATATACGTATATATATATGTGTGTGTAGATCATCTCGTGGCTCTGAGCGCTGCTTGGGACGAGACGGCGATCCCGCCAGGACAGCACGCGGCCAGGCGCAGCCGCCAGCAGGGGCGACACATTCTCCTCCGAGCTGCCTCCGCATTCCAATTGGAAGTTCCGAGCGGAGGCACAGGGAGCCAACGGTCGACAAACCAGCACACGAGCCAGCCGATCGAATGCCCCCCCACCCACAATTGTGCGCGTCAGGCCTCTGAGATGGCCCGCCGTCGCACGGGAGCGAGGGCTCGCATCCCCTTCCTCGGTGGAGGAACAGGTACTCGTACTTCTGCCCTTCCCTCGTTTTCCCCTATTTGGGCCTCCTGGGCGGCCTCGAAATCCTGCTCAGAAGTTTTCCCCTTTTTGGGCCTCCTGGG
The DNA here is from genome assembly GCA_963575745.1 of Prorocentrum cordatum. NCBI lineage: Eukaryota > Dinophyceae > Prorocentrales > Prorocentraceae > Prorocentrum > Prorocentrum cordatum. The sequence goes on along the minus strand of CAUYUJ010014329.1, from coordinate 187,644 downwards.
CGGCCTCGAAGTCCTGCTCAGAACGCACCCCGGGAGGGGTCCGAGGAGTGGCGGCATCGGTATCTCTTGGTCTCCCTGCTTCCAGGTGCTGCTCTCCATCCCAGCCAACGTCCGCTGCTTGGTGCCCTTTCCTCCTCCACGTGCACGACCTGCCAGGCTTCGGGCTGCGTGGCGACGGCCCTCCCCAGTGGGCCAGGTAGTCTTGGCTAGGGGACCACGTGCGAACCCTGCCCCTACCCCCCACGACTTCTGCGGGGGAGGGCGGGGTTCACTTCGTGAGGGAGCTCCCGAGCGAAGTGAACCCCACCCTCCCCCGCAGAAATCGTGGGAGGTGGGGGCAGGGTTCGCATGTGGCCCCCTATTGGCTCGCCTCCGCAGGCCCCCTCGAGCAGTCCCCGGCCGGCCCGAGCAGCGGCCCCCCGGGGAGCCCCCCGTGGGGCGCTCCCGGCGCGGGGGCACGCTGCGCCCCCGGGGGGGGCTGCGGTGCCGAGGCCGCCCTGGGCTGCTCAGGGGGCTTTCCTCCTCCTCCTCCTCCTCCTCCTCCTCCTCCTCCTCCTCCACCTCCACCTCCACCTCCACCTCCTCCTCCTCCTGCTCCTCCTCCTCCTTCTCCTCCTCCCCCTTCTCCCCTGCTGAGGCGAGCTAGGACGATTCGTGGGGCCGTTTGAGGCCCGCCGGGACTACCGGGGGGGGGGGGCTGTTTTGGGGGAGCAAAAGGTGGCACAAACATAACAACTCGGAGGTCCGCGCAGATGTCTCGGATCGGCGCTGGGGCGCCTCCGGCGGCGCCTCCGGCGCCGCCCCTGGCGCGCGGAGCGCGCCAGGGAGGGGGGTCCAGCGCCGATCCGAGAACTCCGCGCGGACCTCCGAGTTGTAACGTTTATGTCATTGTTCGTTCTCCTATGTTTGTGCGTAGCCCGGAGCCGCACCTTGCAGGCCTAGAGGTCGACACCAAGACCACTATCGGCGGCGTGCCTCCTCCGAGCGAAGAAGCTACCGATCTCGGTGACTGTGGTAATGTGCTGGCTTCCAAGGTGACCGGAGTATTACCACCAGCACCGAAGTCTGGGATCCTCTTTCCCCTGTGGAGGCAATCCCCTGTGTTGGTGTTGGTGCCCATTTCCAGGCCTCTAAGGTTGAGGCCCGCCGGGACTACCTGAGGGGGGGGAGGAGGGAGGAGGGAGGAGGAGGAGGGAGGACGGGAGGAGGGGGAGGGGGAGGGAGGAGGGAGAGGGAGGAGGGAGGATGGAGGAGGAGGGAGGGAGGAGGAGGAGGAGCCCGGAGCCTTACCATGCATGGCAAGCTTTCATGGGTGGTGACCTCGGCCCAGAGGTTTTTCATGCTGTGCCCCGCTGCTTCCCGCTCGCCAGGCCGATTGTGGTCCTGGATCCTGGACAGGTCTGCCAGAGGGCGAAATGTATTACGGTAGGTTTGCGTCGTGTCGACCAGCGGCGACCCCAGCGCGGGCGTTCAAGGTTGAACGCCGTCGGCGACCCAGAGTCGATCGATGTGGAACGATCGGACGTCGCGGCAGCGGCAGATCGTTCAAGGTTGAACGATCCAGCGCGGTGTCAAGAACCAACGCTGGGGTTGGCACGACACGAGCCTGCCGTATGCAATCGTTGCCACGTGATGCTGCGCGTGATTGTGAGCTCGTCGCAGGATTTTTGCATACAGGTTCGCAAGCAAGCATGTACCTGCTGCGCGTTCAAACTCCGCCGAGGCTCGAACCTGGAAGTCTGTCGACACGTTCGAATGCCAAAGGAGAGGGAAACAGCAATGCAATGATAACTTGAGAGGTGGTCGTCTTCTTATTCATTGTTTTGCCGATCGGCGCGGGCCCTGCCACCCCTCCACCCCTCCCCCAGCTCTTGGCTGTTTTGGGCGCCTGTTTCAAGCAGGTGGATGGCTCCCCATAGGATTTCCCATGGGCGCACTTTTTCAAACAGTCGCACTAAGCAGAGGTCTGGAGCCAGACACCCCTCTTCCGCTCAATGTCGAAACGCCGAATAAGAAACATTTCACCAGCTCGAGAGTTTGCTTTCAAGCAGTGGCGAAGCGTCACGGATCGCTTATAGTCCCACCAAACAATGTTCTAAGAACCTTTTGTGGTTCCCACGAAATCTTCTTATAACATGTTTGGCGGACATTGTCTTGGTTTAACACATCGGGTACATGTTCTAAGAGCATTGTTTTGTCTTAAAACCTTTCTAGTTTCGAAGAGCATGTCGTGGTAGGACTATAGGAATGCCGTGACGGTCGGTCCCTGCTCAATGTTTGCTTCCTCGAGTGACCCTCCGCGCCTCCTGCTTCCGCGGTTCTCCGGGCTGCCCCTGCGGTCGGGCCATCGCCCGGCAGCAAGGGCAGCCCCGAGATCTCGGGTCCAGGACGGGAGGGGGGGGGGGGTCAGGGCGGAGACTGCGGGCAGGGGGATGTCGTCCTCGATCTTGCTTCCATGGGGAACCCCCCCCCCCCCCCCGAGGGCCACCGCATCCAGTATTGAGGAGGAGGAGGAGGAGGAGGAGGAGGAGGAGGAGAAGGAGAAGAAGGAGGATCGCGCCTCCGCTCACCAGGGCCGACCACGGGATCCGCACGCACATGAGCAGCCTCCCCCCCTTCGCCCCCGCGGGCCTCCGCCCCTCGCCCACTCCGCCCCTGCTCGTCGAGCTTGCAGCCGACCTGCCGGCAGGTGCCCCCTCGGATGCGCCTCATCCCACGGTGGTCCTGGCGATCTCCCCCCTCTGCCCCCCCCCTCCCTGGATCGCACGCACGTGAGCAGCCTCCCCCCTCTGCCCCCGTGCCTCCGCCCCTCGCTCACTCCGCCCCGCGCGTCGAGTTTGACACCGACCTGCCGGCAGGTGCCCCTCGGATGCGTCTCGTCACCCGAAGGTCCTGGCGGTCCACGGCAGCTCCGGGGCCCCTCGGGGCCCCGACAAGCATGCACGCACCATGCGCCCCAGAGCTTTTCCTGTCTCCGAGTGGGGGGGCCGGACGGTCCCACTCGGCCCTTGTTGGTGCGTGGCCGCAGTGGGGGTCCCGCTGGGTGCTGTTTTTGTTCTTGCCCTCGTCGGCGCGGGTGGGCCGCGGGTGTGTCGCGGGTGGGTCGCGGCGCGGCGGGGTCGGGGCCGGAGTGGTCCACGAGTGGGTCGCGGCGCGGGTGGGTCGTGGCCCCCCCGAGCCGCGCTCACCCGCGCTCCTCCTCCTCCTCCTCCTCCTCCTCCTCCTCCTCCTCCTCACTCGCATGCGCAAGTGCGGGGGGCGAGGACGGGCAGATCTCGTATCGTCTGCGTCCACTGCATCTCGGTCCGCGGCTGGCTTCGAGTTCGCACCCCGAGCTGCGTGCGGTCCCCGGGATATCTTGGGCCCTCCCCGTCCGCCAGACCTGGGGGGCCTCCACAGGCTCAGGGGCGGCACGCCACAAGGGGCCCTCTCCCTCGAAGAGGCGCGAGGGAAGAGGCACGATGACCTGGCATCGCTCGGTCGTGTGTATTTTTTTGTCGGCGAGGACCCTTGAGGAACATCCTGGATCATCGAGCGAGCAAAACACGCACGAAGCCGACAGATGCACGAGAAGTGGACGTCCGAGCGACGGCAAGATGATCATGACCAAGATGTCGCGGGATTTTGTCGATGCCGGTCTTGATCATGGTCCATGCCAGCTGTGCTGGCAAGACTCGTGCCCACGTCCCTTGCGGCTTGGAGTTTCGGGCCCTCCTTTTCCCAGACACCCGAGGCGCGCTGCCTATGAGTAAAACTATGGCCCCTGGAGGCCCGATGTTTATCCATATCCAGGGCACCTCGGCCTCGCGGCGCCCTCCCAAGGAAGCCTAAGACGCACTGAATACGGACAGGAACATTGCCCGCAGGATGTCGCGGACTCGCGAGGATCATCCCGAGTTCACGATGACCAAAATGGGCGACAACCAATTCAATGGACGATGTCCAGGACTGACGATGAGCTGACGACGATCGTCCACCAGTTGAAGATGACACTGACGCTTTCGCGTTCCGTCTTGGTCTTGGTTCTCGTCCTCTGCACCTCCATAGACGCGCGCGGTGTGTGTGTGTGTGTGTGGATGCAACGGCGACACTTGCCTGGGCGGCCGCGCATGGGGACCCCCGCCTCCGGCCACTGAACACATCACGATGTCTTCTTGTCCTCCATGTCTCCGTTTTCCGCTGCCTTCGGGCCGTCAAAGAACTAATCATTCGGGACGGGAGATTGGTTTCAGGAAAGGGGTCCAGACCTCTGGGGCTCGACGTTGTGAGCAAATCGCGGCGTCGGATATCTAATTAGGGAGTTGCCCTGCCCTTCCGGCTGTCTGGTGATGGTGCATGAGCGTGCGCGGATCTGTACATTGATCTGTTCCTCAAGCTCTTAGCTTCTCCCCTCCTCCCGCACGCCCCCAACCCACTGGCGGTGCCACACGCCGTCAGCCCACGATCCGGTGCGGTGAGTCCCTGTACCTGGCGCCCACCAATCAATCAAAGTTCATTTGTACCGATGCACCCAGAGGCCCGCGCTGGTCTCTCCAGGGGTGTATCCATCAGAGGAGGAAAAGGTACCCATACCTCTACCCTATCCTCGTTTTTTCCCCTTGTTGGGCCTCCTCGGAAGCCCTCGTCGCCACCGCTGGATTCGCCTGGGAAGCCTGGTCGGAACGCACCCCGGGAGAAGTCCGGGGAGTAGCAGTATCGGTACCTTTTGTTGTGATGGTCCAGCCTACTTCAGCCTTGATCACCAGAATTTCGAGCACCCCGAAAGTACCGCAACTTGATGGTTTTCACGTGTCGTGCCCTTGGAGGCGACCTTCATTCGACACTGTTCCAACATTTTTCTGGGTGCTCGAAATCATTTCTGAGATGTGGTCCTCGAGTACGATAAGAGCAGCATAAACCTTTTGGTTTCCCCCATCAACATGCCCAAGAAGGGCCCAAAGGGCCTTCAGAAGTGTGCCGCGGGCGTCGGTGTGGTCGTCCTCGTCGTGGTCGTTGCCGTCGCCGCCGCCGCCGCCGCCGCCGCCGCCGCCGCCGCCGCCGCCGCCGTCGTCGTCGTCGTCGTCGTCGTCGTCGTCGTCGTCGTCGTCGTCGTCGTCGTCGTCGTCGTCGTCGTCGTCGTCGTCGTCGCGGTCGCCGTCGTCGTCGCCGCCGCCGCCGTCGTCGTCGTCGTCGTCGCCGCCGCCGCCGCCGCCGTCGTCGCCGTGGTCGTCGTCGTCCGAGCTGGCCGGCCCGCCCGAGCGGGGGGCGGCCCGGGCCCCCCCCCCGCCGAGGGCTCCCCGGATGAGGCTGGCGGCCCGCCGCGGGCGGAGCGCCCGAACCCAGGGTTAAGTCGGGCCTGTCCCCCTACAGGGGGGATTTTCGCTGAAAAATCCAAAGCACCCCACAAATAGTTAAACAAATAATCTAAAAATAGTCCGGGGACTAGTTTTTTTGAGTATTTTTTTACCTTTTTGGAGAATCATTCTTGTTAATTTTTCATCGGAAATCCCCCTACAGGGGGACACGCCCGACCCAAACCCAGGGGCGGGCTGGCGAGGACGCGGCGCGCTGCGCGCTGCTCGCGCGCGCGCCGCGCGCTGCGAGCGCTCGCGACCCGGACCCCCTCGAGTGCTGCAGCAGACGCTCAGAGGAGGAAAGGATGCAGATTTTTTTTACCCCCTCGCCCGTGTTCCCCTTTTTGGGCCTCCGGGGCGGCCCTCGTCGCCACCGCCGGATTAAGCTTCGAAAGCATGGTCAGAACGCACCACGGGAGAGGTCCGGGGAGCAGCGGTATCGGTACCTTTTGGCCTCCCCTCTCGAGTGATGCAACAACCGCGACGGGAGGTGATTCGCCATCTTCCGCTTTGGGGGGGCCCTTACCCCCCTGACCCCCCCTCGAGCGATGCGCAAAACCACGACGGGAGGTTATCCGCTATCTTCCGCCTCGGGGGACCCTTACCCCCCTGACCCAGACCCCCCTCGAGCGATGCGCAAAACCACGACGGGAGGTTACCCGCTGTCTTCCGCCTCGGGGGGCCCTTACCCCCCTGACCCAGACCCCCTCGAGTGATGCGCAAAACCACGACGGGAGGTTCTCCGCTATCCTCCGCCTCGGGGGGCCCTTGCTGGCCCTCGGGACTCCGAAGAGACGACGCCTCCGGACCGAGGAGCCCGCCCCGGGGACTGGGCCGAGACCTCTTGGGGTCGACGTTCTGACAACGATCATGGCGGCGCGGGTCACCACCCACCAAACCACCCCAACCCAACCTGAAGGCCTCAATTTGCCCTCCATTTCCAGTGGGGGGGGTCGGGGAACATTGAAAACACATATGGAACCTGTACCCCCCCCAACCCGAAATTCGGGTCTTCGGGTTGGGTTGGGGTGGTCTGGTATGTAGTCAGCGGGTCCCGCCACGTCCGGCCCCGCGTGTTCTGGGCCTCTTCGACAGGGTCCGTCTTGGGTGGGGTCGGAGGATCGCGCCGCATCGCGGGAGCATCGGCGAGGCGGTTCGTCGTGGAGCCCTGGCAATCTGCGGCGCGATCCTCCGGCAGAGGCCTCGGAGAGGGGAGTGTAGGGGAGCGTCAGGCGAGGAGAGGCTGCGGGTGTCGGACGCGGCCCGTCCCTCACCGCCGCGGCTGGGCTTGCCTCGAAAGTCTGATCGGGCTGCGCCCCAGGCTAGCTGCGTGGAGCAGCGCTTGCCACTGCGGGACGCCGAGCGGTGCCTTAGGGCTCGGGCGGTCCCAGTCGCGCACGCGCGTTCGCTGCATCACGACCTTCTCCGCCCCGTCGCCGCGCGCAGGGCCGCGTCGCAAAAAAAGCGTGGAGTAGCGGTGTGGGTACCTTTCTGTTTTCCCAGGGCGGGGCGACGGAGGAGGAGGAGGAGGAGGAGGAGGACGAGGACGAGGAGGAGGAGGAGGAGGAGGAGGAGGACGACGACGAGGAGGAGGACGACGAGGAGGAGGACAGGGCAGCCCCGACCTTGGACTCGAGACCCACAGCTCGAGGGGAGAAGGAGGAGGAGGAGGAGGAGGAGGAGGAGGAGGAGGAGGAGGAGGAGGAGGAGGAGGAGGGGGAGGAGAAGGGGGAGGAGAAGGGAAAGAAGCTCAAGACTCGAAGGAGCATGAGGTCTATGGCCCGCGGGGCGGTTCTCGAAGGAGAAGCAGGCTCGAAGGACGATGAGGCTCGGAGGAAGAGGAGGAGGAGGAGGAGGAGGAGGAGGAGGAGGAGGAGGGGGAGGAAGCGAATAGGGGGAGAGGGGAGGGGTGCGTAGCACGATCGGCGGGCCCCCCACCCAGAAAGACAATTAACGGGTTGGCAGAATCACTACCTGGCTCACCCACACACAGTCTCATCCACAGCCAGATTCATATCTACCCAGACCCATTCACACTCACTCACAGTCAGTCTCACTCATTCAGACCCTCTCACTCTCAGAAGCATCCGCACGCAGTGCTCAGACTCATGCATACGAACGTTTCCTATCCGTAGACCCACTGTCATTCAGACTCTCTCACAATCAGATTTCTTATATTCAGACCCACTCATAACCAGACCACTCATACCCCAGACTCTCTCACGCTCAGACTTAATTATACTTGGCCTTAGCCGTGCTCGGACTTCGTCATACTGATGCTCTATCGTCACACTCGAACTCACTCTTATATAGGGCCCCATGATGCAGACGGCATGGCCCTTGGGCATTCCATGGAGAAGCCACCAGGCTATGTGAGCCGGGTCGTTCGCGCCCAGACTGTCGAGACCTATCGGCAAAGTGGCAGGCATGGCGCTGGGCATCCCCAGTGGGAGCCGCCAGTGGGATGACATGGGTTCGGTCGCGCCCTCATTGCCAGGACCTCTCAGGCAGAGTTACCGTGTTCTTTTGTCGGGGGGGAGGGGGGGGGACGTCTCTTTGTAGAGCCTCATGGCCATCGCGGTAGAGCAGACATGGCGAGGCCGTTCGCTCCTAGCTTGCGGGGACCTCTGTGGCGAAACGCCTGTTTCGACGCAGCAGACGCGTCTCCTGCCAAAGCCCCATGGTACCCGCCATGTAGCAGGCACGGCGCTTGGGCGTCCAGAAGAGAAGCCGCCAGGGGAGGCCCGCGCATGTCCACATTGGCTTGCATTCAGACCATGTACCATGTATCATTCAGCCGATCAGACTCACTCATACGCTGGGACTCATAGAGAGGACACTCGTCAGGAGCGAGATGCACGACGTACACACGTATGAGGTCCCCATGAGATCTTACAGTACTGTCTTCAGTGTTCGAGCGTTTTCGGAGGTTCCAGGGGTCTTTTCCTTCCCTCCTGTGCCGCCTCCCCTCTCTCGCCTCATCTCTCTTCTCCCAGCCCGTCACGTCCTCCCTCGCCTGACCCCGCCCTCACTTCCCTCTACCTCCGCCGCCTGGCCGTCCTCCTCTCCCTCGCTACATTGCGTTCCTCCCTGATTTCTCTTCCCGTTCTCGTCTTATTCCCGTCTCCCTTTACAGTTACACAATGTGAATACTATTCTCTTCTCTCCCCCGAAGACGTTGACGAGGTGTCCTGGCTTCATCCGCGTATTGTTTCTTACACACAGGATGCCGCCGAATTGAGAGGTCACATGTGTGTTTTCCAAATCCTAGCGTTTCCAGTCCTTTTGGGAATGGCGCCCCCTCTCCCTCTCCCCACTCCATCTCTTCCCCCCCATCGCCCTCCTCCTCCTCCTCCTCCTTCTCCTCCTCCTCCCTCCTCCCTCCTCCTCCTCCTCCTCCTCCTCCTCCTCCTCCTCCTCCTCCTCCTCCTCCTCCTCCTCCCTCCTCCCTCCTCCTCCTCCAGCTGCCGTCCCGGCCCGAGGCTTGTGGGTTGCAGGTACACAGGGTACCTGCGAAGCCTCCGGGACTGCCGCTAGACGCGCCGACCCGCCATTCCGCGTCAGGACGGCCGTGCCCCCCATCAGGGCCGCCGCACGCGGGCCTCGCCACGCGGCGACAGCCACAGCCAGCGTGGCATCGCAGGCTCCGCGCCAAGAGAGGGATCGCCAGAGCGTTCCTCAGGGTTGCGGCAGCTCGTGAGATCCTAGCCAATCATCACAGTGCCATGTCGACTCCGACAAGACGCACGCCAAGCAGACCCAGAGGAGCCAACCCGTCCAAGCACAAGTTCTGGGAATGCAAAGACTGCCAGCGCACCAATCCAGCCAGCAGCAGAACATGTCGATTTTGTGAGCCAGTGGCTACACCATCGACAGCAGCATCGCATTCAGACGAAGCAGACGAAGATGCTCGCCCATGGCGCCAACAACTACGCACGGGCAAGCCCCAATGGAACGTCAACACGTGGCAGAAGAACGACTTCTGGTGGCAGACGGTTCCCTCAGGTGGCCGACCGCCTCGCTCTCGCTCAGCACAAGCGCCTGTACGCCACGTACCACCAGAAGATGCGCCGCCACTTCCGCGTCCCGCACTACCAGAAGAAGCTCAGAAGCACCGGCTGTGGCTGCCGATGCCGAGGAAACCCAAAGAAATCAAAGCTCACAGGGACCAGCTCAAGATCAGCCTGGACGCATTGGAAAAGCAAATCTACAGCGCCTACTCCATGGGCGCGCGCACAGCCCGCATCAGCGAGCTGGAGTCGGACTATGCCGTCACCCTGTACATGGTCATGTACGCTAGGGACTCCAAGACGCGCACCCAGCAGCAGCAAGCCTACGTCGACCGCATACGCAAGCGCCTCAGTGACGCCCAGAAGGCAGAGGACGAGGCTCTTGAAGCCCACAAGTCCGCAGTTGCCCTCACACGATCGCTGTCAGAAGATGTGCAGAAGGCCGAGGAGCTACTGCAGCACTTCGAAGAGCTGGAGGCCAAGGAGGAGGCCGCGCAGAGGGCGGCCGACGCCGACGATGAGGATGACATGACCATGAACGACCGACCGGAGGATAGCTTCCGCCCAGGAGGCAGGGAGGAACCTGCCCCCCGCCTAGCCGAGAAGCCAACAGCCACCGAGCCCTCCCCACATTCGGCGGTGGCCTGCCTAGCGGCAATGCAGGCCAACAACGCAGCCCTGACCCAGCAGGTCACATCGCTCGCGGCTCAGATGACAGCGATCACCACAGCCCTCGCCTCCCTGCCAGGCCTACAACTACAAGGTCCAGCACCACCGCCAGCTCACGTACAAGCAGTACCCGTCGCAGTACCCGCCAATGGCGCACAGCCGCTCCAGGCTCCGTCTGGAGGCACGCTGCCACCTCAGCACACAGCGGCTCCAGGCCCCCAGCCCTGGCCAGCCCCACCAGTGACAGCAGCGGAATCAGCAATCGAGATCGTGCCGCAGAAGAAGCCCGCACGCCAAGCCGCAGGACGAACAGGCAGCCGCAGCGCTGGAGGAGCCGCGCCTAAGACCGCAGGCCCAGGAGCCAGCGGCAGCGCAGGCTCCCGTGGAGGAGTCCTGAGGAGCGCATTCGAGAAGGCTCGCCGGCTGCAGGCAGCCGAATCCATGCCAGTGGGGGACTCCGATGGCGAGGGCGCGGCCGCGGTCCAGCAGCGGCAGTGTCAGCAGGTCCAGATGGAGCTCGACCCGGCCGCAGCGGACGCCCATACCCAAGGAGACGAAGTTCAGCCCAGTGTACGGCCAGCTCATGAGGAGCAGCCGAACTGACAAACAACTATTTATTTTGCTGGAGAGAGTACCGCTCTCACGTCTCAGGGATTTCAAAACGCAGACGACCAGTGCCCCACTCCCCCTGAGGTCACGGGCACGGTCATAGGCCTCTCGGAAAGCCCCCTTCCCGACTTGGGCCCCACCAAAGAGCTCCTGCAGCACCATTGGGATATCCCGATTTGTAAGGACCTCCTCAGTTACTCCCAGTTTTGGCATTCCGCCACGACAGCAGGCCTATCAGGTCTACTTACCTCCGACCCAGGCATCCCACCTATACGTATCGACATCTACACAGATGGGACTGGGGGCGGTTTCAAAAACTGGGACGGGGACATGTGCCCGCCTGCGTGGGGTTTTGCTATTCTTGCAGCTGCCCCTAATCATCGCTGGCTGATTGGATTCCAGGGCGGCCCTCTCAGGGCAGCCGCAGAAGCGTACCCATCATCATTGCATTCCGCCATGGCAGAATATGAGGCCGCCATTTGGGCTGCCGCGTGGCTTATACGCTACCTCTCCTCCTCACCCACATCACCTATGGTATCCATGCATACAGATAACATGCAAGTGGTCAACAGCGCGGCGTTGGGAGCCACTAAGGGGCAACTGTCAGACCTCAAGAAGACCCTCGATGGCCTGGTACAGGTTCTCACACGCACATGCGCGCGTTTCTACTGGGACCACACACCGGGACACAGTGACCACCCGTGGAACGAAATGGCCGACACAGTTGCCAGACTCGCTAGTATGTCTCTCCTCCTCCCGACCCCAGACGTGCAGTGGCGTGCTCAGCTCGATCTGCCATGGCACCAGCAGGCGCTGCAGTGGCTGTGGCTAGAATATTTATCTTGTGATCAACGCGCTCAGTATCCTGCATCAGGTGGTACACCGATGCGAATGGGCAATGCAGCTACCATATCAGTTCAGGAGGGCATACCACAGCCTCATGCAGTTGCAGGTCCCGACACACCACAGTATCCTACATTCTGGGTGGCTGCCGCTAACGTTCTCACATTACATCCCAGTATGTGGTCTAATACGCCTGACACCTACGGTCCAGGTCCTGGGCGTGTTATGCAACTTGCGGCCTCTTTTGCGGCCCAACGGTACCTCCTGGTTGGCACCATGGAAACCCGCCTTCGAGCCCACAAAACCCAGAATGTGGGGGACTATTTGGTCTTTCACTCCTCAGCTACGCCTGCAGGGGCTGAGGGATGTGCACTTTGGGTACACAGCAAGATAGAATACATGCCAGGCTATACTATCACACAAGATATGTGCCGTATTTTACATGCCGAACCCACCCGTCTGGTGGTCGCAGTGCGAGGCACGGGTTTATCGATCAACGTACTGGTGTTTCACGCGCCTCACTCACGTGCTGGAGGCACGCTCGCCTCAGCCGAGGTGAAGCTAGCAGAGTGGTGGAGTGCCACCACAACCTTGGTGCAGCAGACGCGTCAGGGAGCCGAACATTTGATCACACTAGTAGATTCCAACGCGGCCCTGGGAAGCCTCACCTCGCCCGCCGTCGGCTCCGAGGAGCCCGAGACCGAAAATGTGCCCGGCCTCCACTTCCACAAGTTCCTCCTCACTACGGAACAATGGGCCCCCTCCACTTTCTTGCCTTCCTACAGTGGGATCTCGGGGTCCTGGACAGCACCCAAGGGGGATACCAAGTCCAAGCGTCGCGACTACATCACAGTATCGGACCCTGTCGCTGTGCTCAGACAGGGAGTGGATGCAGCTGTCGACCTCACGGTCACCAACGAGGATCATCAAGCAGTAGGTGCGCATATTATGCCCCCGCCATCCGCATACATACAACAGCGTACGGTGACACATCGTGTGCCGCACGACCCAGCTCTTTATCGAGACCCCCAGGCTCAGGCCCTCTTCAAGGAGCTCCTCAGTGAAGCCCCATGTGTTGACTACGACACACACAGCACGGACCACACGCACATCATCGACGAACACGTGCGGTGGGCTATGCAACAAGCCTTCCCCGTCAGAGCCACATTCAGGGGCACTACACCTAGGCAAAATTGGATCCAGGCAGATACTTTGGAAGCCGTCGATCACCGCACGCTCTCTATGCGCACGGTGCGTCAGCTGCGTGTCCTACTCATGAGGGCCACACGCGCGCTCTGCTTTCTCATGTGGGCACAGTTCACCCACGACGGACGGCACATGGACATGTACTTCTTTGGTACTACCATCACTGGTACTCCGCCGTCCCCCACCCCACTGGTACAGTTTGTGCAGCGCAGTGTTACGCATTACGAGTATGTGTACGATATGACGGCATACACACTGCAGGTTTCAGCCAATCTACAGGGACAGGACAACTCCAGGAGACATCGGGCCAAATGGCTCAGATGTGCAGTCCACGCGACGGGACCAGGACAAAGATGTTTCAACACTCTCTTCGCCAATGTACCAGAGCAGCTCAGCTACCAACGGGGGCTGTCTATCCAGCAGTTTTGCAAGGCCGTCATCGAGCATCTCCCACGCATGCAGCTCAAGTCTCTTGCCATGCGCGAGCTTCTCAAGTTACACAGCACTTTTGTGATCAAACAAAGATCCAAGGATAATGCCGCAGCATACTACGAGCAGCTTGCCACACAGTTACAATCGGAATGGTCCAAACATCAGACGGACAAAGTCTTTGCGACGCTGAGACGTATGGGGGCTGGCTCCAAAAAACGACTTATGCTTCGGTCTCTCCCGATTGTCCGACATCCCGACGGGACCCCGGCGACCACCACCCTGGAGGCGGCCAATGTTTGGCTGAAGCACTTCGGTACCGAGGAGCTAAGCGCCATCGTTCCAGCGGAGCAGGCACAGAGCATCTTGGACTCACTGCCGCCCCTCCCCCAGGACCTAGTGTGCAACATTACGGCTGTCGAGGCCTTCGTTCCCACTTTGGCCGACTTTCAGACAGCATGCCGCAGGACACGTGCGTCTGCTCCTGGCTTGGACGGCCTATCTGGACAGCTCGTCGCGGCTTTCGGAGCAGAGTTAGGCAAACTTTACTTTCCGATCGTGACTAAGGCAACTACACGACTCGAGGAACCTACACAGTGGAAGGGAGGCATATACTGGAACATTTGGAAGAGGTCAGGGGATCCCTCGTGGCCAGTTTCATCCAGGGCAGTTATGGTGTCGCCCCAAATTGGCAAAAAGTTTCGAGCCCTGGTCCGTACGCCACTTGTTGATATCCTTCCACAAGTTGCGGGGGATTCGCAGTACGGGGGCATCGCGGGACGGGGCGTCGACCTGGCGGGTTTAGCGATACGTACCCTACAGAACCTGGCGGAGGCACAGGGCACATCCCTCATGCTCCTACTCGTGGATGTGGTGCAGGCCTTCTACAAATCCGTACGTCAGTTGGTTATGGCCTCATGTCACACGGTCGAAGATGTCGCCATGCTTCTGCACACCACCGGGCTCCCGCCTGCAGCCCTGCACAGGTTACTCGAGAGGCTCAGTGGTCTGCCCCCAGCCCTCCAGAAGGCCTCCATCAGCCCACACTTGCAGGCGCTCATCGCCGCTTCGTACCACGGATCCTGGTTTACCTACCCTGGGTCCAACCTTATCGCGCTTTCGACTTTCGGGACGGTGCCAGGACAACCATTAGGGGACATCGTTTTCAATTTCATCATGGCTGAGTGCACCCACTTAGCCAATCAGCGTTTGCAAGCCCTACAGCTTGCCACACAGGTCCCAGTGCTTCCTGGGGCCTCATTAGCGCAGCTAATACAACACGAGCCTGTCGGCACCAAACCCGCCCTGGAGATATGTTTCTTTGACGACGGAGCTTTCGCAGTCTTAGGGCCGCCGTGCTGGCTGATCAGCACTGCCGCCGACGTTGCAGGCATTGTCGCGTCCAGCTTCGCGGAGCGAGGCTTGCGCCTCAACTTTAAGCAGGGGAAATCCGAGCTGCTCTTCCAGTTCTGGGGCAAACAGTCTAAGGTGGCACGTCTGGAGCTCTGGAAAACACGTCAAGGGGTCTTTCAAGTACATTCCGACAGTGCTGGTGTTTTCACCCTACATGCGGTCCGACAATACCCCCACTTAGGTACTATCATCGACGAGCGAGGAGCGACGGGGCCAGAAATAGCACACCGCATAGCAGGTATCTCCCAAGCATCTCGGATTTTAAGACGCAGAGTCTTCCCCAGCGTGCCGCATGAAGCTGGCGCCACTGCCATGAAGATGAGATTTGTAGACGCGCTCATTTCCTCCTCGCTCTTACACAACGCGGGCACATGGATCAATATCGAGCACGGCGCGTACAAAGTACTTCGTACCAACATACTTATGAGATATCGAGCAGCAGCAGGTTTGCAGAGATATGACGAGCACGCTGTTCCCGACTCTGAGGTTTTAGCCCACGTGGAACGGGCAGACCTCGACGTCCAGCTACGCGTGCATCGGTTACGCTTGCTGGGACGAGTGCTTCACTACGGATCCGACCTACTGCTAGGTATGCTCGCACATGTGTATCGCATCATGCTCTCACTACACAATACACCGCATCAGCCACAGCATGCACGACAGCGCACCAAGACCACATGGATACATCATGTATTGGACGACCTTAGATGGCTCCGCACGGTTACAAAATCGTTCCAGGATTTCCCGGACCCAGCGGACAGCTTTCACCCATGGGAACAGCACATTCGAAGATCCATTACTTCATGGAGACGGCAGCTCAGAGCAGCGCAGATTGGCGCTGCACAAGCTGCCGCCCGTCAAGCATGGGCAGCACGCGCGGAGCGTATATTTTTCCAGTGCGCTCGGGAAGGAGGCTTCCCACTCCCAGTCACACATCCTGATCATCCCTTGCGGGCTGCCGACCGACCACCAGCACAACAATATATCTGTCCCTGGTGCCACATAACTTACTATAAGGTCACAGCCTTACGGCAACACATCATACGTACACACTTTACCATGGTACAACACGTGGAAAGGGTTATGGGGGACAAAGCAGTATGTCGAGCTTGCTCCATGGAATTCGCTTCTCGCCGACAACTTCGCAACCATTTGGCATACGACGCAGCCCGCTGCTGTTTAGCACATTTCTTGCACGGAGCTCAGATGACGGCTGAAGAGGCCCAGCAAGCAGCAGCACGAGATCGTCAGGCTTGCGCCGACCAGCGACGTGCAGGGTTGGGCAGATGGAGATCAGCCTACCCAGCAACCACTACGGTCTGCGACGACGGTCTGATCTGGGAAGCAGCAGAAGTCTTTGCCTTATACGATGAGGACGAAGCCAAAGAGCTCCTCAGAGGTGCCTTCTACGAGCTCACCCCCGAGGCCCAAGAGACCCTGGAGGAGATCTGGCGCCCCCCCAGTGCTCAGAACGATCCTGGTGAACCCCCAGAGGCCCAATTCTCGGACAGACATTACCTTTTCCGCCCGCAGGACTTTCAACATCTCGCCACCCTGCAGGTGCCGTGGCGAGTGCAGCGACGTGAGGTCTACATACTAAACCTTTTTTGTGGTCGTCGTCGTCAGGGTGATATTCAACACAACATCGACAACGCCGAATATGGACCAGATATTTACATTGTCACACTGTCTATCGACATATCTATCGACAACATACGCTGTGATATGACCCGTCAAGCTACGATTGACGAATGGGCAGGCCACATCAGAGCTCGCCGAGTCTGGGCCACAGGGGGGGGACCCCCCTGCGAGTCCTGGTGCCCAGCTAGATGGCTGGAGGGGGGGCCCCCCCCACTCAGGACGGCCGAGTATTTCTGGGGAGTGCCGTGGGCCTCACCTACCCAGGAACAGCAGCTCGAAGTAGGTAACAAGCTCCTACACAGTCTCGTGCTCCTGCTCGCCGAACACATCAGAGCAGGGACTTGTGGATGGTTGGAGCACCCCGCACCAGCGTGGTGGAGAGCCCAGGCAGTTTCAAGTTTTGCGTGGATGCCTCTCCGTTCTCTTGAATGCTGCCCCATTGTTGCCACGACGGATTTCGACCAGTGCACCCTCAATGATGCAGATCCGGCCACAGTCGGCCGTGCACCGACGAGAATCATGTCGCTCCGACTTCCCACCATGCACGGCAAACTCACGGCCTGCAACAACGGCAAATGCAATCACGGCAAGGGAACCCATCCTACGCTTCTCGGTAAAAACGAGGACAACAGCTTCAAAACCAGTGCGAAGAAGACCTACCCGACCAGGATGTGTGCTGCCATTGCTACGGCCATGACGGATGCTATAGTCTCTGCTACCTATGTTGGTGACCCATGGGACCTGGACCCCACACCCTCCGACCCCGGTTGTCTTCGTGAATTTCACATTCCATGGGATCCGAACGACTCGTTCTGGGAGGCTCCCGATTTCGCACGACGCACCTCGACTTCCAGGAAACGAGGTGATCCTGAATCCAGCCGCTGGCAGCCTCCCTCCTCTCCCTCCTCCCCTGCCGAGGATCCCAGCCCTTTGCCGCAGGACCCACCTGCGGAGGAGCAGGATGTCAGGACCGTCGCGCCGCCCAACGAGGCCGGGCCGACCCACATCCCCGAGGACGGGGATTCCCCCTCCTTTTTCCTCCCTCTTCCCCCTCCCCCCCCTCCGACCCTGTCGACTGCCCAGCTCGATCGCATCAGACGTAATCGAGCCGAGGCCAAGGAGAGGCGCAGACGCCGCTTGGCCCCTTGGTCCTTTTCTTCTATTCTCTGGCCCCACGAGGTGTCCAGAGTTTCTTCTCAAGCCAGGTTGGTGTAAAGCTCCCCGTGGGGTTTTTTTCCAACGCGTGCTTAGAGAGAACGGCTTGAACGCTCATTCCACCGTCCGCCGCCGCCTCCTTCCTCCCTCCTCCTCCTCCTCCTCCTCCTCCTCCTCCTCCTCCTCCTCCTCCCTCCTCCTCCTCCTCCTCCTCCTCCTCCTCCTCCTCCTCCTCCTCCTCCTCCTCCTCCTCCTCCGCCCTCCCCTTGCCGCTCCATCCCGTCGCCGCCCGCCCCCCTCTCTGGTCGGCCTTGCATCGAACCGGCGGATGCAACGCTCGCTTTCCGGTCCTTCCCTTCCTCCATCCCACCCCCCTCTGTCCATCCCTTCCCTTCCAAGCTCTATATTCGATACCCTCCGTCCCTCCCTTCCTCCCAAGCTCCATGCTCTCTCCTCCTCCCTCCGCCCGCGACGATCGTCCCACGTTCTTTGCCAAACGCGTGTCAGGAAGCCTCTAGAAAGGGTCGAGAAAAGTTGGCACGCACTGCCAATAAGCAGTTCCCTTGTTACAAGGGGCCCTCGGCCACGCCCGCAGCGTCACCCCCCCCCCCCCCCCCTTCCCCTCTCCTCCCCTCACTCCCCCCTCTCCCTCCCCTCCCTCCCTCCCTCCCTCTCCCTCCTCATCCTCAGACATCAGGCCGCTTCATTTTTTTCGATGCGTGGGCCCCAGAGGCCTGGACCACTTCCCTAAGGCAGGCTTTTCGTTCTGCATCGTCTTTTGACGGCCCTGGGGCCCGGCGAGGGCCCCCGCGGGCCGAACACAGCCCCAAATCCGCCGTCCCCATTTTTGCTGGAGCGTCGGCTCTTTGGCTTCTCCCCCTCCCTCCTTAACCCTTTCCCTCTTCCCCCTCTTTCCTCCTCCCCCTTCCTCCCCTCCTCCTCCTCCTCTCCTCCTCTCCCCTCCTCCTTCCTTCCCCTCCTCCCCTCCTCCTTCCTCCCCCCTTCCCCCTCCTCCTCCTCCTCCTCCTCCCCTCCTTCCCCCTCTTCCCCTCCTCCCCCTCTTCCGCCTCCCCCAGGCGCGCCCCGGCCAGCCGCGCGGGCCCCGGGGGGGCGGAGGGGGGGTCCCCGGGGGCATGCGCGCCGCGCCCGGCGCCGCCGCCACCGCGCGCCGGGCATGTCCTCGCCCGCGCCCGCGCCTGCGGAGCCGGGAGGCGCCCGCGACCACGACGACGCCGGCGACGGCGGCGGCGGCGACGACGGCGGCGATGGCGCGACGACGACGGCGGCGACGACGACGGCGGCGACAACGGCGACGGCGACGACGGCGACGGCGACGACAACGACGACGACGACGACGACGACGACGACGACGACGACGACGACGACGCCAGTGGCGGACGACGACGAAGACGACGACGACGGCGGTCCAGAGATCCGCGCGGAGCTCCGAGAGCGTGTGTTTCTATGCAGTTTTGGATGTTCCTCTCTGGACGGCGGCGATGGCGCGACGACGACGGCGACCGCCCCCCCCCTCCTCAGAAAATCCGGATTTTGTCTCCTCCCCTTCCGCGCGGAGAGAGGAGGAGCCCCCCCCCTACCCATCCCCCCTACAGTCAAAAACCCTAATAAGGACGCGCGACTTTGCTCAAGGTACCCTTGCGTCCGCTCTTTCTTGCTCTTGCGTCCTTGAGGTTTTCGTCGTCCGCCGCCCCAAAAATCCCAACTTCGGCTTCCAAGGGTCTTGCGTCCTTACCGCGCGTCCTTATTAGGGTTTCTGACTGTACCCCCC
>CAUYUJ010014329.1:98547-163547 GCA_963575745.1 Prorocentrum cordatum | reverse complement strand
GCAGTTGAAGGTATCCATACTGTTACCCGCGCCCCGTTCTCTCATTTTTGGGGCCTCCTGGGGCCCTCGTCGCCGCCGCTGGATTTACCCCGAAATCATGGTCAGAAAGCACCCCAGCAGCGTTCCGGGGAGTAGCAGTATTGGTACCTTGTGATTTTCCCGTTGCGCCAGATTGCCCATTGGTCGGAAGGAGTGGGTACGTAG
The DNA here is from genome assembly GCA_963575745.1 of Prorocentrum cordatum. NCBI lineage: Eukaryota > Dinophyceae > Prorocentrales > Prorocentraceae > Prorocentrum > Prorocentrum cordatum. The sequence goes on along the minus strand of CAUYUJ010014329.1, from coordinate 163,343 downwards.
ACACATGAAGCAGGAAGGCGTTCGAAGTAGATTGGATTTCCGCCCGCCCCCTGGAGAGGAGAGAAGATTGGAGGCTTGGAGATTGGCACCGGCACCAAAACAGCGGATCGCGTCCACCAGGGGAGGATATGATCCCAGATGTTGGGGTTGGCGGTAATCTTCTGGCCACCTGGGAAGCCCAAAGATTACCACCATCGCCTGGCATCCCTCGGACGTGTGCTTTTTTTTTTTCGGCGAGGACCATCGAGGAGCATCCTTGATCATTCGGCGAAAAAACCACGCACGAAACCGAAAAAAACACAGGGAATGGACATCCGAGCGCTGGCCAGAAATCACCGAGATTGGGATCGCCTCTTCTCTGGTGGAGGGACGCCGCCGGTAATGGATGCTGGTGCTGACCCCAGCAGGGGGACCACCGCTCGACCCCTGAGGCACGGGAGGGCGCCCCGAAGAGCAGAGAGCAGGGCCCGAGGCGCCCGTGCCGGGGCCGCAGCGGAAGGGGTCTCGGGCCGGACGAAAGGGGGGGATTGGGAAAGGCGGGTTACGAAGTTTGCTGCGCGCAGCTGGTTTTTCGGCCTCACCGAGGGGCCCATGCCTCGATACACGGCCGCCTCCGGCGCCGGTAGGCGCCGGGAGCATCAGCTGCGTGAGCTGATTCTCAAAGCCCCCCTTTGCTACCCCCCCCTTTCGCTCGACCCGAGGGTCCCCCGTGCTCCAGGAGGAGGCTGATGACCCCGTCTTGCAGGAGGGGAAGAAGCACACAGAGACACACTTCATCGTCGACTCCCAGGGAAAAATATGGGAAACAATGTGGGAATTGAGGGGGGGAAGACCCAAACCCAGAAAATATGGGAACATATGGGGGATCCTGTTCTTTGTGTGTATTTCTTTGTGTGTCCCAGGGCCCCGTCTTAGTCTTGGCGTCACCCCAGCATGCTAAGAGCATATTGCTCTGTTGCTTGGGGCATAATGGGTATTATAGCCCCCGGCCACCCCCCCCCGATAACGTGTCGCCCCTCCCCCCCCCAGTGCGCTCCGGGCACTGCCGCCGTGCGCACGGCGGGGGGGCGGCGTTACATCCGATTCCCCCCCTGGCTCCTCCCCACCCCACCCCCCCTATAATGCCCCTCATCGCCGAAGATAAAAGGAGCGCGCCCTGATATGCTAATTATGTGTGCGTCGGCCTCCTCGGGGGCGACGCGCGCACCGAGGAGAATCTCATGGTCTATACCTGCGTCGTGGCGGGCGCTTTCTGGACGCACACCGCTCGGGGAACGAAGCACTGCAGTATGGGTGTGCTGCATGTCCGGGTCGGGCGCGGGCCTCCCAGGAGCACGTCCAGTACTCGTATGTCTTTGTGCGCCCCGTCCCTCTCCCGTTGGGAGCAGAATGATTGCGATACCGCTGCTTTCCAGACCTCTCCCGGGGTGCGTTCTGACCCAGAGCTCGGGGCAGATCCAGCCGTGGCAGCAATGGACGGGCATCGGTATCCGTCGGTCGTTGAGAGCAGGTGTTCTTGGATTCCCACATTCGTGTATATTTCAAGCGCCTTTCTACTTCCACACAGAGGGCAGAGCATCAGGTATGGGCTGCCCGAGCCCGACCAGTATAATTCGAGGGTGGTTCTCGCTGGAAGCATGTACCTTTACCTTCCCAGAGCTCCGACGAGCCCCCCCGAAATGTGGAGCGGACGGTTTTTTGGCTGTGTCTGGCCGCTGGGCCCTCGCCCGGCCTCGGGACCAGCAGAAAAAAGACACTCCCGGGACGAAAAGTTGGCCCCCAGCTCTGAACACGCAATTCCGTGCTCAGATTGAGAGGAGAGAGGGTTCTCGAATGTCAGCTTGGAAACGCGCAGAATGTTTTTTCTGGTTTTCTACGAAGTTGGTTCCCCCACGTTTTTTTTTGTTATATATATATATATATTTATATTTATATATATATAAAGTAATATTGCATCTGTCGGGGCCTCCAGGGCCGACGCATCGAAAGGAGTGGGGCAGCCAGACGTCTGGGATCCCGCCTCCGCCGCCTGGGTGGACCTCACCCCCCATCCTTGGCCCCTCCCTCCGAGGGTGCTGCTGCCCTTCCATCCCTCCCCCACTCCCTTCTTGATGCCGTTGCTCCTCTTCTCATCATCATCATCATCATCATCATCATCATCATCAACATCATCATCATCATCATCATCATCATCGTCATCATCATAATTCTCATCATCATTACTATCTTCATTATCATCATCATTATCATCATCATTAATATCATCATTATCATCATCATTATGATCATCATTACCATCATCATTATCATCATCATCATCATCATCATCATCATCATCATCATCATCATCATCATTGCCTCCCCCACTCTCTTCTTGATTCCGTTGCTTCTCTTTTCGTCCTATGTTTTCCCCAGCTCGTAAAGAGCTAGTATTATCCTGTGGGGGAACGCGGAGAGTGGACCGCTTGATCCGGAATCTTGCGGGTGACGTGGTCTCTCGGTGTCTTCCGCTGTCTTCTTTTGTCTCTTAGTGGTTTCCGTTGTCGCCCGTTGGTTCTTGCCGTTTTCCGTTGTCTCCCGCTTCCTCGAGTTGCGCCCCATTGTTTCTCGTTGTTTGCCATTGCTTATCCCTAAATATCCGTTTCCCTATCTTTTTTTATATGTGTTCCTATCCCTATATCCTTATACCCCTATCCCTGCACCCCTAGCTCTACATCCCCATTCCTTTCCCGATCCACCCATCGTGGCCTCCCATGGTGGCGCTCCCAACGTGACCCCCCCTCGTGGCCCCCATCGCAACTTTGTCAAACTGTCCAGTGTCTTATGCCGCAAAAGTGTCATTATCTTCCTCATCCTTATCTTCCTCATCCTTATCTCACTTCACTCCTTATCCTCTTCCTGGGTTCCTTCACTCCTTATCTAGCTCATCATCACAAGTGCGATCCTCATGACAGGATCTTCCCCCTGCGCGCTCTCGAGCGACTTCTAGGTGATACATGGCCTTCCCCATTCCAGCCCGGGATGGAGGTGTCCAACGAGCCCAGCGTTCAGGCTGCCTCTTCCAGGAGGGTTTGCGGATCCACATTTCCGTCCTCTCGCATTTCTGCCGCCCTTCCAGCTTGAGCCCCCACCTTCAATTCCAGATGCGGGTCCTGGGAGGTTGGATTCAGGACTGGTGCATCCGTGGCCGAACTTTGGCGTAGTCTCACTGTGATCCCGCTCTGATCTCGATGAATCCGTTAGTCCCATGTTTACTCTGGGCTGATGCGGCTTAATGCTCTCCCTTGATCGGGCTGAGACCCCTTCACCGTTCTTGCGAAGACCTCCCATATGTCGCCTCCTGATGCCATGGAGCTTGACACCCGCGCGGCGACGAGGGCCACAGTCTGCGGGGCCCGGCACCGCGGGAGGAGCCCCCCCGCTCCAAGTACGTCGGACACTACGTGCTCGGCAAGACCATCGGCGAGGGTACCTTCGGCAAGGCCCCCGTAAAAAAACGTGACCCGCGCCTGCTCTCGAGGGCGGCCAAGAGGGGGGTGATGACTAGGTGGGGGGGTGGAGATCGTGACGGGGGCCATGATGTCTTCCCGGATCTCATGGCGCCTCTTCTTTTTCAATCGCTTCGCTCATTCCGCCGGCCCATTTTTGGGCATTGTTGCGTCGACTGGCCGAGTGGTCGTTGGCGGCGTTGAGCTGCAGGGGCGTCGGCTGTTTTCTGAGGCGTTGCGTGGGGCATGATGCTGGGGCGATTCGTCTGGATTTCCTGGGGGTTGTCAGGGGAATCGGTCGCTTTTTTCACGGGGCGGCTGGTCGTGCGGTGCCTTGTTGGACTCCGGGTGCTTTCGTGGGGGTTTGCTGGTCGTGGATGCTCACCCTGGGGCTTGTCGATGGGGCGCAGGTGACATTTGATGCGGCGGTGTTGGTTGGCCACGCGCAGAGGGGGGTGGGGGGAGGGGGGAGGGCTTCTTAGAAGCACTCTGCTTGCTTTCTATTGTCGCCTCCTCCTTAAAAGCCCGACCCCCTCCCCCCACCCCCGTGTGCGCGCCGCCAAGTTGGGGTCTCCTGGCAGGTGTCACGCAGGCCTTTTGGAGGGAGTTTTGAAGCCTCTTGAGGCCTCGTCGGGGCCGTTTGGGTGCCCAGGGGGCCCGATGTCGGGCCTCTCGGGGGCTTCGGGTCGGAAAGCTTCAAAGGTCATTTCGAGTTCCATCTCTGGGGGCCTCTTGGGCCATCTTGGAGCCCTCTGGGGCCCTCTCGGGCGCATCTTGGGGGCATGTTGGGCCATCTTGGGGCGATCTTGGGGGTCTCCGCCTGTGCCTTCTCTTGCCCCCCCTGGTCCCAGTTGTGTCGGGGGTGGACAGACCTCCTACCCTGACACGTCGATTCAGGAATTGGCCGCTTTCGGTTCGCGGGAGGGCGTCGCGGCTGTCGTTTTTGCGGGTCCAGGTCCGTCGGTTTCGGTCCCAGGCCGTTTTCTTCACGAAAGGGAGGTTTACTAAAGGTCAGAGCCCCGAATCATCAGGGGTAATTCGGGTCATGGCTAACTCGGGTTCGCTTTTCGGGATTCCGAACCCGAGTTGTCCCGGACCCGAGTTACCCCGGATAATTCGGGCGTCCAGAGCCCCAAACTCATCCGGGGTACCTCGGGTCAGGGCGAACTCGGGTTCGCTTTTCGGGAATCCGAACCCGAGCTACCCCGGACCCGAGTTACCCCGGATAACTCGGGCGCCCAAAAATAGTGGGCGACAGCCGCCGCCGCATGTTGGTATCGGTATCATCGATAGCTCTAGCTAGTGGCAGGTTCTTTGAACATTTGTTGCTCAAGGCAGTTGCATACCTTCATACACACATATTTCTCTTCTTATATTTTTATTAGCCCCGGCGGGGGGGCCCCCCACAAAAAAGGGAGGTTTGTCCACCGCCGATGGTGGTTCTGGCGAGAGCGGGCCTGCTGCGCGGGGCCCCAGCCACAGCCCCGCCGCGGGGGGGCCCACGCGGGAGCCGGGTCAGCCCCCGAGGGCGGCGCGACGAGGATCGCGCCTCGCGCGCGCAGGGGCCCGGGCCGGATCGGCTGCCCTGCTCAAGGGTCGGGTCGGGCCTGCCCCTCTACGGGGGGAGTGTCAACAAAAATGCCCAAATCATAGTCTGGGGACGTTTTGTTCCCTACCTAGGCTCTGCCTAGAAGGGTTCTTACTCTCTTAGCTTGAAGGGGCCGGGCAGTGCACACTGCCCCGGCGGTTCCCCCAGTCCCCTGGGAGCGTTCCCCCCAGTCCCCTGGGAGCTTTAGCTTTAGCTTTAGCTTTAGCTTTAGCTTTAGCTTTAGCTTAGCTTTAGCTTAGCTTTAGCTTAGCTTTAGCTTAGCTTTAGCTTAGCTTTAGCTTAGCTTTAGCTTAGCTTCAGCTTAGCGTTTCGCTTAGCTTTTCGCGTTAGCTTTAGCTTTAGATTTAGCTTAGCTTTAGCTTAGCTTTAGCTTAGCTGTAGCTTAGCTTCAGCTTAGCGTTTCGCTTAGCTTTTCGCTTAGCTTGTAGCTTAGCCTTTAGCTTAGCTTTAGCTTAGCTATAGCTTAGCTTTAGCTTAGCTGTTGCTCAGCTTTAGCTTAGCTTTAGCTTAGCTTTAGCTTAGCTTAGCTTTAGCTTAGCTTTAGCTTAGCTTTAGCTTAGCTTTAGCTTAGCTTTAGCTTAGCTTTAGCTTAGCTTTAGCTTAGCTGTGGTTTAACTTTAGCATAGTTTCAGCTTAGCTTTAGCTTAGCTTTAGCTTAGCGTTATTGTTACGACTAATGCTGCTTTCCAAGGGGTTCCAACTCCTAGGTAGGGTCGCACTGGGATATTTTTTGCTGTTTGTTTTATTTGTTGGTTCTCTCTCTCTCTCTCCACGTATTGTTGACCCCTTGGGACTTTTTTGTTGTTGTTTATTTTTTTATGTTTCGTCCAGGATACCCAAATCATAGTCTGGGGACGATTTTTTTTTGGCTCTCAGTATCTCTGACCACTTGGGACGTTTTCTTTTTTTCTCCTTAATATTGTTCGTCCGAAATCCACCACCCACCGAACCACCCCAACCCAACCCGAAGGCTCAGATTTACCATCGATTTCCAGCGGGGGGGGGGGGTCGGGAAACATCGAAAAAACACGTGTGGAACCCTTGCCCCCCAAACCCCGACATTCGGGTCTTCGGGTCGGGTTGGGGTGGTCTGGTAGGTAGTCAAAAATCCACCTGGAAGGGGGCAGGCCCGCCCTGCCTCCGCGGGGGGGGGGCGACGGCGCGCGGGCGCGCGAGCGCCGCGGCGCGCGCCCCGCCGCCCTCCCCGCGGCGGGGCGCAGGGCCGCGCGGCGCCGCCGGCGACGGCGGGGGGCAGGGCCGCGGGGGGGCAGCCGCGGCCGCGGGGCCGAGGTCTGCTCCTCGCGGTGCTGGCCATCGCTCTCAAGCCTCCTCCTCCTCCTCCTCTTCTCCTCCTCCTCCTCTTCCTCCCCTCCTGCTCCTCCCCCCCCTCCCCCCACCTCCCTCCTCCTCCTCCTCCGCCTCCTCCTCCTCCTCCTCCTTCTCCTCATCAGTGGCGAAGCGTCCTGGCTCGCCTATAGCCCCACCAAACAATGTTCTAATAACCTTTTGTGGTCTCCACGGGATGTTCTTAGAGCATTTCTGGCGGAGGCTGTCTTGTCTTATCACACCGGGAGGATGTTCTAAGAACATGGGCTTTGTTCCTAGAACATGTTTGGGTTCTGAGACCATTTCGTGGTAGGACTATAGGAATGCCAGGACGGTCGGTCCCTGCTCAAGGTCTGCTCCTCGCGGTGCTGGCCATCGCTTGGGCGTCCATTCTTTGTTTTTTTCCAGTTTCGTACAGGGCTTTTTCTCGCAGGATGAGCCAGGGTGCTCCTGACGAGTCCCCGCCGAGAAGGACAGCACACGTCCGAGCGATACCAAGGGTGGTGAGTTCCATAGCGGTCGCGTGACGGCCTGGCTCGGGGGCCGCGTCGGTAGCGCCTCCGCGGTGCGCGTGGCGCGATTCAGTGGCAGGGACAGGCGGCGCGCGGCCATTCGATGACGCGCGGGCGTTCCATGATGCTTCCTCGCGGTCCAGGTCGAGGAGAGCAACGTGTCGAAAACTTAAACCATTTCGGAATCGTTGCGGCTCCTTGGGGGGGCTCAGCTTGGCAAGACGTGTGTGACCCACTGCGGCCCGTCGTGACGAGGTGTCGAGGGCTGGCGGCGCGCGCTCCTGTCGCTGTTGTTCTTGGTTGGCGCAATTACAGCAGAAACCCGTGCCAAGAAACACCCTGCCTGCCTCCATGGTGCTCTGGGGTCTTGGGGTTTCGACGGTTTTGCCATGGAGAGCGTGGCGCTCCGTGACCGAAGCTCAATGGACGTCCTGGGGCCCCAGGGTGGGGTTTCTCGTGGAAGGTTCTTTGTGGTCGAGCTCCGATTGTATGTGGGGGGAGAAGGTCGGTTTGGGAGGTCGCCGCGGCGATCGCGGCGGCCACGCATCAGGGCAAGGTTCCGTCAGGGAGTGGCATGCCCCTTCCCGCCCCCCCCCCGCTCGCTTTGCGACGTAGACGTGGCTCACTGCTACCTGCCAGCACTGCGGCAGAACATTGTAATGTTATGCCCGACGTGGGCTGTCATGTTTTTGGGGCTCGAGGTCGAGTGTCACGCAACCAGAAAGGTCGGCCTCACGTGAGGAGTGGCCTTCGGCCAGCGTGACCTTTGGTGCTCGGCTTCCGCGGGGCGCGCGGCGTCCAGACCCAAACACGCAGGCAGCATGTGTCGCATTGCGTGCAGCGATTGGCAAACCGCGCACCGAAGGTTCTTCTTATCCCCCAGAGTCACTCTTGCGTGTACCCGAGCAGGTTGGGAACAACACGAGGTGAAACAGAGGGGCGCGAGCACCCACCGGTCGTCCCACGCGCGTGCGCGGCACCGTCGGCCTGCAACTGGCGAGGGATGGGGGGGGGGGGCAAGCTTTGCGACGGCAGCGTGCCAAACAGCAGACGTGCTCTGGTCGCCATCCCCTGCCCGGGCGCCCATGGCCCAGCGCGGCCTCCCAGGCATCGCTCTCCCAAAGAAGCGTTCCCAGGGCCAGTCGAAGGGCATATTGTTTTCTCTCAGCTGGGATCACCCAAGGATGCGGTCCGATGGCTCCTACTTCTTCGGGTCGACGTGGGGCGGCGGAAGTGCGAGCGAGCCGACGCCAAAGTTCTCGGGCGCAGGGGATTCAGATGGCCGCTCACGTGAGCGACTGAAGGGAGCGTCTTCGACGGCGCGGGCATTCGCGCGCAAGTTTCCTGCGCGACGTCGCTATTTTCTCGCTGTGGAAGTCTAGGCTGCATGGGGTCCGAGTAGATGGGTCGGAGGATCGCGCCGCATCGCCGATGCATCGCCGATGCGTCTCGACGTGGAGTTCGACTAACCGCGCCGACGGCACCGAGGCGTCGCCGACGTTGGCGATGCGTTGCCGATGCCTTGCCGATGCTTTGCCGATGCGGCGCGATCCACCGACCCCATCTACTCGGACCCAATGTTTGGGAGGCCTCTAGTCTTAAGTCAGGCATGTCCCCGTAAAGGGGGATTTCAACGAATAATCAAAACTATTCCAAACAAATTCAATGATGATGATGACGATGATGATGATGATGATGATGATGATGATGATGATTATGATGATGATGATGATGGATATGACGGTGATGGTGCTGATGATGAGAATGATGATGATGAGTGATGATGATGAGGCTGATGATGATGATGATGGTGATGATGATGATGATGGTGGTGGTGGTGGTAGTGGTGGTGATGATAATGATGCTGATGATGAGGACGACGATGATGATGATGATGATGGTGGTGGTGGTGCTGATGATGACGACAAGGACGATGGTTGTGGTGGTGGTGGTGATGAGGATTATGCTGATGATGATGATGATGATGATGATGATGATGATGATGATGGTGACGATGCTGGTAATTATGATGATGGTGATGATGCTGATGATGATGATTACGATGATGATGGTGATGAGGATGAGGGTAACGCTGATGCTTATGCTGATGCTGACGGTGATGCATTCTGACGATGACGATCGTGTTGATGGTGATGGTGACGCTGCTGGTGACGATGATGATGAGGAAGTTGAGGATGTTGTTGCTGATGCTGATGCTGATGATGATGATGAACATGCTGATGATGATGCTGGTGATGATGGTGATGATGCTGGTAATGATGTTGTTGATGATGATGATGATGCCGATGATGATGATGATGATGATGCTGATGATGATGAAGCTGATGATGATGATGATGATGATACTGCTACTGCTGATGCTCATGATGATGATGCGGATGATGATGATGCTGACGACGATGATGATGATAGTTCTGATGATGCTGTTGCTGATGGTCATGTTACTGGTAGTGATGATGATGATGATGCTGCTGATGATGATGCTGCTGATGATGATGGTGATGCGAATGCTGAGACTGAGACTGAGGCTGATGATGATGAGGCTGATGATGATGATCCTGATGATGTTGATGCTGATGATGCTGCTGGTGGTGGTGCTGATGCTGATGGCGATGACGGTCTGATGCTGATGCTGCTGATGATGCTGATGATGATGATGATGATGATGATGATGCTGATGATGATGATGATGATGATGACGTTGATGCTGATGCTGATGCTGATGCTGATGCTGTTGTTGATGATGCTGATGATGAGGAGGTGGAGTAGGAACACGAGGATGAGGATGCTGAGAATGTTGTGAAGGATGTGGAGGGAGAGGAGGAGGAGGAGGAGGAAGCGCATGAGCACGAGGACGAAGGGAAACTGCAGACCCTCAGATGTGACGCCTCCCGTCTTCACTAATTGGGGAGCCCGCGTTGAGTTCGTTGGGGCTGTCTTGTGGCTGTGTTGGCCTCCTGTGAGGCAGTCCTGGGGGGGGGGGGGGGCTGATGGCCCTCTTGGGCAGCTTTGGTACCTCCTGGCCGTATGGCGGGTGCCTGTGGGCCGTCTTGCAGCCGTTTTGGGCGGTCGACGGGCATTGTATGGCAGTCGCGGGTTTCTTCGGGAGGCCCTTTTGGGCAGCCCTGAAACCATCTTGGGGCCAGCGTGGGCGGTCCTGCAACCATCTTGGGCCGTCTTAGAGGCGCCTTGGCCTCGGGAGCACGACCCTGCCGTATTTTACGAATGGTTGTGGTCTCGTGGGCGCGGAGCTGGTATACTTAACACCATGTGTTGTGGCCCGAGGAGCGCGAGCCCTGTCATTGTTGACTGGGGTTGTGGCACCGCGGGGGGTGGCGATTCGTGCGCGGCAGCGTGATGAGAGGGGGGATGGCTTAGAAGATTGCAGAGCGTCTTCCAGGCAAAACTCGACTTCCGAGCACGCCCCGACCTGACATGGGGGCATGGTGTCGTATTCAAGTCCCCGTGGACGGGGCTTTGCTAAGGTGGTGTAGTTTTGCGCCCCGTGTCAGCCCGCACGTTGCCTGCCGTTGAACGTGCACGCGCAAGCAAACATTGTTCACCCTGATGGCGATCATCATCATCATCATCATCATCATCATCATCATCATCATCAGCATCATCATCATCAGCATCATCATCATCATCATGCGGGCGCTGGTGATAGGGCGATGGGGAAGGATCTGGCCATCACTGCGATAACTACGATGGCGGCGAGGCGGATTATGATGATGCTGCTTATGATGATGCTGATGATGATGATTCTGATGATGATGATGATGATGATGATGATGATGATGATAATGATTATTATAATGATGATGATGCTGATGATGATGATGAGGATGAGGATGCTGTCGATGATGACCAGTCAGATGAAGCGTACTATGAGTAATACGATCATGACGACGATGATGGTGATGATGCTGATGACGATTGTGATGCTGGTTGTGGTGGTGATGGTGATGATGCTGATGAGGATGATGATGACGATGACGATGACAATGATGCTGCTGCTGCTGATGATGATGATCATGATGATGATGATGCTGATGATGAGGTTGATTATGATGTTGATGATGGTGTTTATGCTGCTGATGGTGATGATTGTGATGGGGTGGTGGTGTTTGTCATGGCAATGACGACAATCTTGTGATTGTCAATGATGGGAATTTCCATGGATCTGCGACGATGATGGCGATGGTGTGATGATGTTGAAGATGCATACTGTCTCCATGGAAGGCTGGTTGGCGATAGGCTGGGAGTCGGGGGGCGGCCTCAGAAGGTCAAGCTGGGGACGCACGTGCTGACTGGACAACGGGTCGCCGTGAAGGTGCTAGAGAAGGATCGCATCGTAGAGATCGCCGACGTGGAGCGCGTCGCACGGGAGGTGCAGACACGATTATGGCTGTAATTCTTCCTCGTTGTTTTCTTCTTTCTCGATTCCCCCTACACCTCCTCCATCGACCTCGTATCAGGCAGCATCGTACAATGCTTTATCTTCCTGGTACCCCAGTTCGGAGCACTTGCTTGCCAAGTTGCTGGTTTGTGCATGTGTAGCCTTGTCGGTGCACCTGAAGCGGAGGCGCAGACGAGCCGTCGCGAAGTCGCGCACACAACGACATGCGCATTGCCCAGGCGGGTTGCCCCGAGCCATGCTTCCGAGGCAGGTCCCCTGGCCATGCTTCCACAACTTAGCTGCCCTCATACGACCGTTTTGAAGCGCAACACGTGCCGTGGTCAAAACCTCCGTGTCAACACGCTGCGTGTTGGTGCGGCACGTGTTAGTCCACGTTTGGGCGAACGTATCGCGGCAGACCTACGTCTTAAGTCTACGTGTTGAGCTCCGTGTCAGCACGCCGCGTGGTGCGTGATGCGTGTGGGGGCAGCTAGGACCGACCTTCGCATGGCCCTGGTGGGGTGACCCCAGCGCCGCTTCTGAGACAGGTCCCCTGGCCCCACTTCCAGTCCCCGCCCGGGCGCCGCAGACCCAACTCACATGGACGGCCCGAAATCGGATTTCCTTTCGTTGGACACCGTTGCGGAAGGTACTGAGCACCCCCACTTCGACTCGGTGTGACAAGTCCAGATCTCCGCCGCGCATGCCTTGATTCCGGCCTCCAGGGGCTCGTTCCATCACAGATGGATTTGGGGAGAAGAACTGGCCCCGGGCGTTCGGGGCGACCCAGGCCTCCCAGGTGGGGTCCGAGCATCTGGGGTTCGAGGATCGCGCTGCATCGCTGATACATAGGCGACGTGGAGCCCGGTTTCTCCGACGCTGACGTCGCCGGTGCAACGCGGATGTCGCCGATGCATCGGCGATGCACCAGCGATGCGGCGCGATCTCAAACCCCATCTACGCGCTGGGCGCTGTTTCCTCGTGCAGCTTGGTTGGCACTTTTCTATGTCGCGATTCTCGGCGTGGTGGGCGCGATGCGACTTGGCGACATATGAGCCTGCGGTATGCCACGCAGTCATGGGCACGCAGTCGCCCTGGATACGCAAATAGCTCCCCGTGCGCGCGCGTGGTTATTTGCGCGACTTGTTCCGTTCATTGTTTTCTCTTGAGGTGCACATCCTCAAGCTCATACGACACCCGCACATCGTCCAGCTCTACGAGATCATCGAGACGAAGAGGCGCTCCCGCTGTGGCGAATTAGTCGGGGCGGCAGTGGGGTAGTCGTGCCGCCTGCAGCTTTGAGTTGGAGGCAGGAGAATTCGTCCCGAATTCAGCGTTCAAGTTGGGGCCCCCTTTTGTTCTAGTCAGGCAAAACCTACATCCCTGAACATCGCATTTTTTTGTCAGCTGGCCGGTCCGCTGCGACGCGTGAAGCGCGGAACAGCGACAACTGGAGCCCCGTGCAGGAGAAGGAGGAGGCAATAATGAAGGGCAGCTTGACAGAACTCAGGAGGAAAAGAAACACACAGACACAATTAATCCTCGATTCCCTAGAACATATGGGAAAATATGGGAAGTGGGGGGGAAGACAGAAACCCAGAAAATATGGGAAAATATGGGGAATCATTTTATTTGTGTGTATTTATTTGTGTGTTTGTGGGCCCCTTCATTGTTCTAGTCAGGCAAAACCTACATCCCTGAACATCGCATTGTTTGGTCAGCTGGCCGGTCCGCTGCGACGCGTGAAGCGCGGAACAGCGACAACCTGAGCCCCAGGCAGGAGAAGGAGAAGGCACAGTGAAGGGCAGCCTGACAGAACGGACAGCGACGACGTCGCCGTCGGCACCGTCGCCGTCGCCTCTGAGACCCGACGTCGCAGGAACGTTGGAGCTTCGCGTGAGATCATGGCCGTAGCCCTGGGCCCCGTCCGTGTGCTGCATGCCTCGAGGCGGCTCGACCCGTGAAGGTCCCCCGGGGATCCAGACAGGGCGAGCTCGCCCGCTGCGAACAAAAAGCAGCGCCCTGATCTGAGGAGTCGTCGCCTTGGCTGTCGGTGTCGCCGTCGTCGTCGCTGGCCGCCGTCGGCGGAGCCCCGCGTGGCAGACCCCCGGCGTCATGGTTTTGTTCACGCTGTCGGCCCTTAGAGGTCTCGACCCCTTCCCCGGGGCCCTCGTTTCATCCCGGGCCGTTTTTCTGGGGCCCCAGGGCCCAATTGGCCCGCGGAAGCCGAAAAAGGACAACAGCACCAATGCGCTGCGTGACTATTGTCGCGAGACGCCGTCGCCGCCGCCGTCGTTGTCGCCGCCCGTCGTCGGCTGAACCCCGCGAGGCAGCTGTACCTCATCATGGAGTACGCGGCAGGCGGCGAGCTGTTCGACTACATCGTGGCGCGGGACAGGGTTCAGGAACCAGAGGCCGGCGATCCTCTCGCGCCGCCTGGACGAGGAGGGGCCAGGGGGCGAAGGAAGGAGGAGGAGGAGGAGGAGGAGGAGGAGGAGGAAGAGGAGGAGGAGAGATGAGGAGGAGGAGAGGAGGAGGAGGAGGAGGAGGAGGACAGGAGGAGCAGGAGGAGGAGGAGGCGGAGGAGGAGGAGGCGGAGGAGCAGATGCAGGAGCAGGAGCAGGAGCAGGAGCAGGAGGAAGACGAGGCGGAGGAGTTGGAGGACGGGGCCCAGACACTCTCGTGTCGTAAGATTTTGGCAACAGGATGCTGCTTGCTGTTCTCGGCTCTCGGGTGGCCTGGGGCAGTCAAATAAACGACGCGCGACGGAAAGTGGAGGAGGAGGAGGAGGAGGAGGAGGAGGAGGAGGAGGAGGAGGAGGAGGAGGATGAGGCGGAGGAGGGAGGAAGGTAGCAGGAGGAGGGAGCAGGAGGAAGGAGGAGGAGGGAGGAGGAGGAGGAGAGGGGAGGAGGCGGAGGAGGAGGAGGAGGAGGGGAGGAGGAAGGAGGAGGAGGAGAAGGGATGAGGAGGAAGGAGGAGGCAAGGCGGAGGAGGAGGAGGAGGAGGAGGAGGAGGAGGAGGAGGAGGAGGGTTAGGGGGAGTAGGAGGAGAGGAGGAGGCGGGGAGGAGGGAGGAAGACGGTGGAGAGGAGTCGGAGGAGGAGGGGGTGGAGGAGGAGGAGAACGAGGAAAAGGGAGGTGGGGGAGGGGGAGTGGAGAGGAGGAAGAAGGAGGAGGAGGGAAGGGAGGAGGAGGAAGAGTAGGCGGTGGATGAGGCAGGGGTGCAGGAGGAGAGGAGGGAGGAGGAGGTTGAGTGAGGGTAGGAGGACGAGAGGGAGGAGGAATGGAGGAGGAGGAGGAGGTTGCGGAGGAGGTGAGAGGGGGAGGAGGAGGAGGAGGAGGAGGAGGAGGATGAGGAGGAAGAGGAGGAGTAGGAAGCAGGAGGAGGAGGAGGAGGAGGAGGAGGAGGTAGTGGTTAGGGTGGGTGTAGGAGGAGGAAGATAGAGGTGGTGGTGGAGGAAGAGGAGGAGGAGGAGAGCAGGAGTGGAGGAGGGGAGGAGGAGGAGGAGGAGGTGGGGGGGAGGAGGAGGAGGAGGAGGGAGGAGGAGGAGGATAGGAGAGGTGGAGGAGGAGGAGGAGGAGGAGGAGGAAGAGAGGGGAGGCGGAGGCCGGAGGTGGAGGAGGATGGAGGCGGTAGGAGGAGGAGGAGGAGGAGGGGTAGGGGGATGATGATGAGGAGGAGGACACGGAGGAGGAGGAGGAGGAGAAGGAGGAGGATGAGGCGGAGGAGGAGGAGGATGAGGAAGAGTAGGCGGAGGAGGAGGAGGAGGAGGAGGAGGAGGAGGAGGAGGAGGAGGAGAATGAGAAGAGGCTGGCTCCTCGAAATTGTGGCACTGCTTGGTCAGGGTAATCGATCAGCTCGTTACATAACCAGGCCATGCCGTGCATTTCTTCGTGGAAGTGAAGGAGAAGCAGAAGAAGGGCCACACACCCAAGGGCAAAACGCCACGACCCCAGCAACCAGTGCGCTGACGAGGCTTAGCAGAGGCTTCCAAACCACCGCCAACGATGGCTGCCAAAACGATCGCTCGATCCACTAGCGGACAAGGTTCGGGGGGGGGGGGGAAACAACAGCGTCGCACAGTTGTACAGTCGAGCCATCGCGCCCAGAAGCAGGAGAAGGCTGTTGCCAAAACGAAGCATGTCAAACAGGAAATGAGCGCCACAAACGTGTGCCGAAGTGGGTGATTGACCGCGCTTCCAAACATGAGCTGGACCTTGAACACCGCACGGACGACAAGGGCATGGTTCGAGTAGTGGATCGGCTACAGAAGTGGTTTACCCCGAAATTGGTGTTCTCGTGATATCTGCGAGCGAGCTCAGAATCCCCAGCATCTTTACTGAGATTCGACGCATTCGTCGTAGCTCTGTCGCATGATCACATCAGCCTCTGCAGCATGAGGGCGCTGGCTGATGCCACTCGGGCCAGGGCATGGGCCAGGAGCTCGGGATCTTGGTCCCTGGGCAGATTGGTGACCTGGCATTAAGTCGGGCCTGCCCTTCTACAGGGGGAATATTCAAACCGAGTCAAGCAATAAACTATTGTTTGACCAGTTTGGCGCATTTAGGGTGTATTTCTTGCGTATTTAAAATTTGTCTCCCCAAATCCCACTGTATGGGGGACAGGCCCGACCTAAACCTGGCATCAGGGCACGGGGGAAGGGTTTTCGGAGCAGCGGGCTCCCAGCGCGCAGGCAGTTGTATGTCCATGCGAACGCAACCACCGATGCCGGCAGGCAATGCCTGGCAAGAGCGTTCGAGCTTGGTGGTCTGCCATATTTATCAGGAGGGGAAAAACACACAGACACAATTAATCGTCGACTCCCAGGAAAATATTGGAAACTATGGGAATTGGGTGGGAAGACAGAAACCCAGAAAATATGAGAAAATATGGCGAATCATTTTATTTGTGTGTATTTATTTGTGTGTCCTTGGGCCCCTTGAATTTGACCACCCTCGGTGCAGACCTTCCTGCGGAGGACGACAGGGGGCTGATGGTAAGAGATTCCTTCTCTGCGGCTGTCGATCGGCTGCGTGTGGAAGTGCGTGGCTGCGCAGACAGGTGTGGTATCCGACGTTGCTGGCATGCTGTGAAGACCGGGCCTCGCCGCCAAATTTCAGCCACGCGCAGAGGGGGGTGGGGGGAGGGGGGGGGGCTTCTTAGAAGCACCCATGCTTTTAGGGAGGGCGCCGGCTTTCTCTATAGATGCAAGGGGTGGCGCCTTCTAAGAAGCAGACTCCTTCAGGAAGCCTCCCCCTCCCCCACCCCCTTGTGCGCGCCGCCAAAAATAGTGGGCGACAGTCGGGGCCCTGAAGAAGGAACCCTTTTCGTTGGGGAGGGGCTCCGTGTTCCTTGATTGTTTCGCAGTTTGCCTTAGATTTTCCTTAGGTTTTCGATACGAAATCGAAGTTTAACTTATGGAAAATAGGGGCCTCCTCAAGACCCCGACTGTATCCGACGTTGCTGGCATGCTGTGAAGACGGGGCCTCGCTGCCAAATCGTGGGCGACAGTCGCCGCCGCATGTTGGTATCGGTATCATCGATAGCTCTAGCTAGTGGCAGGTTCTTCGAGCATTTGTTGCTCAAGGCAGTTGCAGATATACATACACACATGTTCCTCTTCCTATATTTTTATAAGCCCCGTTGGGGGGGACCCCCCACACAAAAAAAAACTGGACTCCCGGGATCTGGGGCCTTGGGACCCGCCGGACGGGCCTCGAAGCGGCCCCCCGGGCCTCGCAGGGCGTTTTGCCAAGCCTTCCCAGCACACCTAGGGCGATCAGGGGGGTCATCGGAGACGTCCCAGAGATCTTCAAGACAGCACAAGAGCGCTCCAAGAGTGACCGACGTGACCTCAAGATGGCCCAAGAGGCCTCCAGGACGGCCCGAAGGCTTCAAGAAGCCTCCAAGAGCACTCCCAAGAAGGCCCCACGAGGCACAAATCATTCATTTTCTGAGGTTTTTTGGTGAATTTTGGGGTTCTGCTCTTTTCGGACGCTCCAATACGGCAGTCTGCTGGGCGTCCGAAGCCGCCTGGGAGGCTCCAAACTCGCCCCGCAACCATCCGAAAGACCTTCCAGGCAGTCCAAGAGAGCCCCCAAACGGCACAACAGGGGTCAAAGATGGCCCTAAGAGAGCCCCATGGCGGCCCAAGACGGCCCCAAGACACCCTCCGAAGCATTCCAAATCGTGACCCGGTCGTTCAGGGAGACCGCGGTTGGAGGCAGGGTGGCCCGAGGAAGCCCCCAGAACCTCCAGAACACGCCCATGAGGCCTCCAAAAGGCCTTACGAAAACCTGAAACTTTTGTGAGGCCCCTAGAGGCTCTCCAAGGAGGAGCCTGCGCAAAAAGAGCTGAGGAGGATGGGGAAAATGCGCAGGGTATGGCGAGGACGAGGAACAAGAAGCATGGAGGAAGGATAACGAACAACATCATTTTTGCGGCGACGCTGGAAAAGGCAACAAGGAGGTGTCGCTAAATTGTCGGCTTGACCTTCCTGCCGTTCCGCCTGCATACCAAACTTCAAGGACCAAGTTGCATGGCGCGAAGCGCCACTGCAGTCTTGGGTGTGTGTATCTATATATATATATATATATATATGTTGCAGGCGAAGGAAGGGCCTCGGCGAGGCACCACTGCCCTGGGCGTCGTGGCCGGGAGAGGGCCAGTGAGCTCCGCATAGGCGTCGGCGAGGTCTGCCGAACCGCTCGCCTCCGAAGTCGGCAAGAAGTGCGCGCCGGCCTCGGCGAGCCGTTCACGCACGCGGTGCACGACCTAGCTTTGCTTGTCTCGTATCTCCACCCCTCCTCCCTCGTCGGTGGTTTCCTCTCGTTCCCCCTCCCCACCCGCTCCTCCGCAGCCGGCAGCGTGCTGCAGGGAGGGGTGGGCCGGGCCCTCCCCCCGAAGTCTCTGTTTTTTCCTTCTGTGTTTCACGGTTGTGTTTGGCCGTTTCATGGTTTTCGGGGACTTTTCAGACCGCACCTTCCCTCGCCGCGCACAGGGTGGGACGCCCTTGTGAAAAATCTAGACAGAACGAATCCAGAGTGTCGTTCGTAGTTTTCTCGATTTCACGCCTTTCGCCCGCGTACGCTGCTTTCCAGCCAACCGCCCGGAGTCTGGTGGGGTTCTTGGCCCCCCCACCGCTATCCCGCGCCTCTTTCCCCTTCGCCGCTCTCGGCGCGAACTAGCACAGTCCGCCGGAATGCACTGCGCGCCCGCGACCCTGAGCGCGCGCACGCCCTGATCCACGCCCCCGCGCAGCCCCACCAACGGCCAAAGCATCCAAAACGCATCGAGTTCCTCCCACCACCACGCTCCGCGGAGCGGATCGGTTCGCTTCCCGCTCGCGGGGCGCGGCGTGGCCCGGGAGCCCCTCGCCGCGACGGCGCCGCGCGAAATGTTCCCGACCGCCATGAAGGTCGCCCGCGGGGGCGCCACGTGCGGTGCCCTCGTCGCCACGCGCGTCGGGCTCGGAGCCCCAAAACTCCGCCGTCGCCGCTGCTCACGGCGTGGGCCCGGCAGGGCCTGGGCACCTCTCCCGGCAGCGGCTCTTCGTCCCGCGTCGTTCTCTCGGCCTGTCCCGGGGCCGGCCGACGGTCCCCAGAGGCCGGCAAGTGCCCAGCACTCCCCGCCGCCTCCGCCTCCGCCTCCTCTTCCTCCTCCTCCTCACCATCCTCCTGCTCCACCTCCTCCTCGTCTCTCCTCCTCCTCCTCCCCTCCATCATCTCCTTCTTCTCCTCTTCCTCACTCCCTTTCGTGTTTGACTCCTCCTCCTCTCCTTTCCTCCTCGTCTGCTCCTCCTCCTCCTCCTCCTTCGACTCCTCGACTCCTCGGCTCCTCGGCTCCTCGGCTCCTCGACTCCTCTGCTCCTCGGCTCCTCGACTCCTCGGCTCCTCGGCTCCTCGACACCTCAACTCGTGCTTCTTCGTGGCGAAGGCGGGGGTCGGGGCCGTCGCTCGCTCGGCTCAGTGGCCCCGGTGTCCGAGGCGGCCCGCGGCGCAGGGTCGGGGATCGGGCAGCGTCAGGGCGGCAGCGGCCGCCGCCGCCGGCCAGGCCCACGCAGAGAGCCAGGAGCATTTTTTCCTTCGGCGAGGACGGGTGCATTTTTCGTTCGGCGAGGACCGTCGAGGAGCATCCTTGATCATTTGGCGAGAAAACCACGCACGAAACTGAACAAAAAAACATGGAATGGACGTCCGAGCGATGGCGAGGGAGCGGTGGGTATACGCCGCCCTGGCCTCCTCCTCCGCCTCCTCCTCCTCCTCCCGGCCAGGAGCGGTGTGTAGATGCCGCCCTGGCCTGGCCAAGGCGGCGTGTAGACGCTCCTGGGCTCTGGATGGGCCTGGCCGGTGACGGCGGATCTGTGCAGACTCCGGCGCCCTGCTTCCTGCTTTTCCCGACCATCCTGTGGTGTTGGGTCCTGGTTTTGAAGAGACAGCGCCCCGCGTTTTTCCTTCCTCCTTCCTTCCTCCACCCCCTTCCTCCTCCCGTTACCGCCCTCACTCTTGCACACCCCTGACACGCTTCGTGGCCCCACAGGGAGCTCCAGCCCGCATGCCCCCCCCCGGTACAGCGCTTCGTGGCCGCATAGGGAGCTCCACCGAAGGCCCCACTGCTACCGCCCGCATGGGCCCTCCACACCCAGTACAGCGTTTCTTGGCCCTATGGGGAGCTCCTCCGACGACCCTGGTGCTCTTGCCCGCGTGTATCTCCCCCACCGAATACATCGCCTCATGGCCCCGTGGGGAGCTCCACCGAAGGTCCTAGCGCTACCGACCGCATGCGTCCCCCATACCCAGTAAGACGTTGTCCCAGCGCTACCGCCCGCATGTGTTCACCCTACCCAGAACAACGGTTCGTGGCCCCATAGGGGCTCCTCCGGGCTGCCACACTCGTCGCTCTCACACGACACAGCATGCGCGCCCATCTCACACCTGAGACAGAGTTTCGTCGGCCCCTTGAGGGGGCGGCCACGACCGGCCCATCACTGCTACCGCATCCGCCTAGATAGCGCCCACTCCCCCCTAACCCCCCCCTAGCGCCATGTTCGTGGCGCCCCATAGGGGGCTCCACCGACTGGCACCCGAGTGCTAACGCCGAGGCTCCTCCCCCCCACCAGTAGGCGTTTCGTGGCCCACTAGGGAGCTCCCGACGGCCCCCAGTGCTACCGCCCGCATGCGCCCCCCCCCCACCCAGTACAGCGTTTCGTGGCCCCCTACGGGGGGCTCCCCCGGCGCCGCCAATGGCACCGTCCGCATGCGTCCCCCCCCCCACACCCAGTGCAGGCGTTTCGAGGCCCCGTAGGGAGCTCCACCGAAGGACCCAGTGGAACTGTCCGCATGCGTCTCTCCCACCCAGTATAGCTTTTTTTGGCCCCAGAGGAGCCCCGCCGAAGGCCGCAATGGCACAGCCCACATGCGTTTCCCCCATCCAGTACAGCGCTGCGTGGCCGCATAGGGAGCTCCACCGAAGGTCCCAGTGTTACCGCCCTCATGCATCCCACCCACCCAGTACAGCGCTTCGTGGCCCCATAGGGAGCTCCACCGACGGCATCAGTGGAACCGTCCGCATGCGTCTCTCCCAGTACAGCGTTTCGTTGCCCCATAGGGAGCTCCGCCTAAGGCCCCAGTGGCAAAGTTCGCCCCCTCCCAGTGCAGCGCTTCGTGGCCTCGTGAAGAGCTCCACTGAAGGCTCCAGTGGCAAACTTCGCATGCGCCCCCCCACCCAGTGCAGCGCTTCGTTCGTGGCCTCATAGGGAACTCCACAGAAAAAGGATACTGACAACAGCGGGATTCACAACTGCACATGGTTGGGTCTTTTGCCAGGCTAATTGCTTACATGTTGCTTAGTTCGTTTTGTGAGGCAATCGTTTTCGACGCCTCAGCCAGAGTATACAATTGGGAGGAAGCATGCGTTCGTTGGCGACCGATTATTCTGCCAGCCCCTTGCCAAATCTCGATAGCGCACTGAGGACCCTCAACTGTTCACCAAAGGCACTGCCGCCAAAACAAAAAGCACCAGCCTCAGCATTTCGCATGCAGGGCATCTCCAGCAGCTGCGCCTCGCCGAGGGCGTCCTGTGGAAGCCCGGCTCTTCCCGAACGGCTGCCTGGGCGGGAGGAGGAGGATGAGGAGGGGGAGGAGGAGGAGGAGGAGGAGGAGGAGGAGGAGGAGGAGGAGGGGGCCCCCCCCCCCCCCCTCCCCGGAGGAGGAGTATTAACTATATTAAGAACAAGAATAAGAATAATACTGATACGAATAATCATTATACCAAGACTAAGGCGAATACGGATACGAGTCATAATAATCATATTATTATTACTATGGATACGAATAATAATACCAATTACCATGCTAAGACGAATAATACGAATAAGCATAATAGTATTACGAATGCGAATAAGAATAATAGTATGAACAATAACGATACTAATAAGAGGAGGAGGAGGAGGAGGAGGAGGAGGAGGAGGAGGAGAGAGGAGGAGGAGGAGGAGGAGGGAGAAGGTGCGAGGAGGAGGGGGGGAGGAAGAGGAGGGAGGAGGAGGAGGAGGAGGAGGAGGAGGAGGAGGAGGAGGAGGTGGAGGAGGACACGGAGGAGGAGATGGATGAGGAGAGGGAGGAGGAGAGGGAGGAGGAGAAAGAGGAGGCGCAGGAGGAGGAGAAAAAGGGAGAGGAGGAGGGGGAGGTGGAGGGGGAGGAGGAGGAGAAGGAGGAGGATAAGGACGAGGAGGACGACGAAGAGGAGCAGGAGGAGGGGGAAAAGGGGGCCCGGCGAGAGAGCAGCGGGCCTCCCTGGCGTCTTGCCTCTGTGCCTCGTGGGGGCTCCTGGAGGCTTTCTCGTCACCACGGCTGGATCCGCCGCAGAACTTTGGCCGGGAGGGGCCGTTGAATGGAGGGCTTTCTCCGAAGGGCTTAGGCGACCCGCCGTCCTCCTCCTCCTTCTCCTCCTACTCCTCCTTCTCCACCTCCTCCTCCTCCTCCTCCTCCTCCTCCTCCTCCTCCTCCTCCTCCTCCTCCTCGGGTCGCCTACGGCCCCGGAGGAAACCGTGCACCCCTGAAGGTGTCTAGGAACCGATGTGGGGCGGATGTGGACGTGGCGGGAGAGCCGCTTTTCTCGCAGCTGACCCTCCGAGCGACGGGCTTGGGCGTCTCCCTTTCGGGCAAGGTGTATATCCGTGTCCAGTGCGTTTTGGACTTTCTTGGGAGGGGCGCCACAAGGCCGAGTCGCACTGGATGTGGACAATAACCGAGCCTCTGGGGGGCAAACTTATCTATATCCAGGGCGCCTCGGGTTTCTGGGGAAGGGAGCCCGAAACTCCATACTATCGTGGATCTGGACAGGTATTGCCCGCATCCCTGGAAGCTCGGATCGGACGAAAGGGAGGGATGGTGAGGACAGGGGGGGGTACGAAATCTGTGTTGTGCAGCTGGCTTCGACCCCGCCTCCAGGCGCCTTCCTCGATACAGTGACGCTTCCGGCGCCGGGATGCACCAAAGAAATCAGATCTTCGAGAACCGCCGGATCTGAGAGAATTTCGGTTTATTCTCATCCGCTGTGATCCTCTGGCGTTAAGTCGGGCCTGTCCCTCTACAGGAGGGATATTCAAAAATAGTCAAACACAAGTATGGGGACGATTTGTTTGACAATTGTTGTGCAAGTTGATAGCTTTTTTGTTTTGAGTTTCTATATATATATATTGTGTATATATGTATATTTCGCCCAAAGTCCCCCTGTGGGGGGCAGGCCCGACTGAATCCTGGCGTCTTCTTATACCACCCCTACCTCGCCCGAATCGCGACTCGCGAAGCGGAGGCGTGCCGCCTCTTCCACCAGATCATCTCGGGCATCGAGAAGATACACAGCATGAACATCGTGCACAGGGACGCCCGTCGCTCTTTTGCGCTCTGCCGCCGCCCTGGTGCCTCCTCGCTCGCGGTGCTTCCGAGCTGCTGCCGGACGGCTCGCCTCAGAACCGCACGCGGCAGAGCAGAACGGTATGCTGCAGCTGCGCGGCCAAAGTTCAGGGCGTGCCAGCACGAGATTCTGGCAGTGGCAGCGCGAGGGGGTGGCAGGCTCGGGGGAGACCGAGGAGGAGGAGGAGAAGGAGGAGGAGGAGGAGGAAGAGGAGGAGGAGGAGGAGCAGGAGGAGGAGGAGGAGGAGGAGACCCCAGTCGCCCACTAATCGCCGAGAAGGGGCCCCCGTGCGGTGGCACGCGTGCCCCCCTCGCGGCCCTCCCGTCCAGGTCGCGGCCTCGGCGTTCGGTTCGGTGGCCTCCTGCTCGGGGTCCTCTCGTGAGAGGTGGGATGCGGGCTTTAAGACTACAGTCGAGGCGTTGACCCAAGGAACCCTAAATAAGGAATGAGGCCCCTCTTTCTCCATACATTGAGCTTCGCCTCCCCTATCGAAAACTTCAGGAAAACCTTAGGCAAGGTGAGGAACAAGTAAGGAACACCGAGCCCCTCCCCAACGCAAAAGGTTCCTTCTTCAACGCCCTGACTGTATCAGAATCGGGTTGACCAAAAAGGGGGTCCAGCGACAAGGGGGTGGTGCAACAGATTTGGTGCAACATATCTTTGGGGTTGCAAAACATTTGGGGCGTGCAAAACATTCCGGGGCGCAGATGTATGGATGGCTGGATTTTCGCGTACAATGCATTCGTTGCAATACAATGCGATACGATTCTCTGGTGCAGTACGTTTGCAAGACAATTGCCCCAAATCTATTGTATTGCACCACCCCATTGCAGCTGGACCCCCTTTGGGGTCACCCAAGGAGAAAGACCTCCCGACCCTGGGGAGACCAAAGGGTACCGATACCGCTACTCCCCAGACCTCTCCCGGGGTGCGTTCGACCAGGATCTCGAGGCGAATCCAGCGGTGGCGACGCGAGCCTCCGAGGAGGCCCCGAAAGGGGAAAGCGGGCGAAGGGTATAGGTATGGGTACCTTTTTCTCCTCCGAGATCCGCAGGAGGAGGAGGAGGAGGAGGAGGAGGAGGAGGAGGAGGAGGGGAAGGAGGAGGAGGAGGAGGAGGAGGAGGAGGAGGAGGAGGAGGAGGAGGAGCGGCCACCCCTGCTGGGTGTCCCGCCTCGTTTCCCCGACGAGGGACGCCGGCACGCCGCGGCCGCGGGGCCCGGAGCGTGCCCGTGCTTCCCTGGGTTGTATCCCGCCTCGCGCTCTCGGGCGGCTAGCATGAGTCGGGCCTGGGCCTCAACAGGAGGAATACAGTGGGGGCGCACATCAATCAAACGACGCGAAGATCGGGACAACATCGGATCGGGATAACTCAAAAAATCTCTGAGAATCGGCGGGTTCGGAGGATGTATTGGGCGCCGCGGCCGCTCCAGGAGCGCTCCAGAACGCTCTGGAGCGATTTATCCCGATCCTAGCCCTGTTTTATGAAGTCGGGCCTGTGCCTCAACAGGAGAGATACAATGGGGGCGCGCATCAAGAAACCATATGCTTTCCGTAAGGGTATCCTGGGTTTCTTCGCTCCCCGCGTTGCGCGGTGACTTCCCGCAGCCGTTGAAGGAGCTGCTGCGTTCAGGGTGTTCCAGGGTTCCCCTCAGGTGGTGCACCTCGCGCACGGGTTCTCAGGGTTGGATCTCTTGCGAGGGTCTCTTGCGGCCGCGCCCGCACTGAGTTCAAAAGGCGTCGAAACATAGTCTGGGGACGACGATTTGTTCTATTATGTTTCTGGATATCTTTGGATGTTCGTCCAAAATCCGCCTGTAGGGGGGCGCGCCCGACCTAAGGGTACCAAGATCTTGCGGCAAGGCTGGAGCCTCAATGCTTGGAGTCGGCGGCCCGTGGCGGATGGGCCTGCTCCGGACGGGGCCAGGACGAGGGTGAATCCGTTCCAGCGCGTTCGGGAACGCTCTCCGAGCTCTCCGGAGTGCTCTGAGAAGGCCGCGGCGCCCGAGACATCCTCTCAGGCCACGGCCACGGCCGCGGCCACGGCCACGGCCACGGCAAGGCACCTCGCAAGTGCCTTTCCAGGGCTGGCCGCAGGCACCTCCCAAGTGCCTTTCCTGGGCTGCCCGCAGGCACTGCACAAGTGCCTTCCCCAGGCGCTCGCAGGCACCTCCAAAGTGCCTTCCTGGGCTTCCCGCTGGCTGGCACCTCTCAAATGCCTTTTCCTGGGTTCCTGGGGCAAGGCCACGGCCACGGCAACGGCGGCCACAGCCACGGCCAATGCCACGGCCACGGCCACGGCCACGGCCAAGGCCACGGCCACGGCCACGGCCACGGCCACGGCCACGGCCACGGCCAAGGCCACGGCCACGACCACGGCCACGGCCACGGCCACGGCCACGGCCACGGCCGCCGGAGTCCCATCCTCATCGGCTTGCTTTCTCGGGGCTCTTGTTCGGCGAGGCGCAGTTGGAGGAGGGCAAGGCAAGGCAGAAGGATATACTTCGATAGAAAAGGGTTACGTGCGGAAGGTTTGCCTGTGGACGGCGACGGATTCGGCGGTCCCTGTAGTCCGATCTCGGAGATTCTCGATTTCTCTTCACTCGAATTGTTCCTCGCCCTGGCTTCGTCTTAACGCCATGGGCGCTTCGGGGGTCAGCGCTAACGGAGGTCAGCGCTGACGGATGTTCGGCGCTCCCGTTGTTTCGGTCTCCTCGTGGCATTTGCCGGATAGCTCGGGTGCCCAAGATTTCGATATAAGAAGTCACGTGCGGAAGGCTTGCCCGTGGGCGGCGACGGACTCGGCGGCCCCGCGAGCCTCCGCCCGAGCTCATCCTCGCGTGCTGTTAAATCGGGCCTGTCTCTCTACAGGAAAAATATTCAAACATGTTAAAGAATTATCGGGGTTTTATATTTTTACACATTTGTGCTATTCTTTCTAAATTTATCATCGAAAATCGGCCTGTAGGAGGGCAGGCCCGACCTAAGCGTACTGGCTTCAGTTCATGGGCCCGCTCGCGGCCACATCGGCCACCCCGTGCAGGGGGGGGGCGGCAGCCCGTGGCCCCGTGGGCAAACCAAAGAGGGCGCCAGCGGCGTGCTTTTTGCGACCATGCGAACAGGGCGCCCCGCGGCCGAGGAGGAGGAGGAGGAGGAGGAGGAGGAGGAGGAGGAGGAGGAGGAGGAAGAGGAAAAAGGAGGAGGAGAGAGGAGGAAGGAGAGAGGAGGAGGAGGAGAGGAGGAGGTGGAGGGGAGGAGGCGGCAGGAGGAGGAGGAGGGGGAGGAGGAGGAGGCGTGATTAGGAGGAGGGAGAGAAGCGGAGCGGAGGATGGGGAGGAGGACGGCGGAGGCTGAGGAGGAGGCGGAGGAGGAGTAGGCGGCGAGGAGGCGGAGGAGGAGGAGGAGGAGAAGGAGGAGGGGAGGGGGGCGGAGGAGGCGGAGGAGGAGGAGGAGGGAGGAGGAGGAGGAGGAGGCGGATGGAGGCGGATGATGAGGAGGAGGCGGAGGAGGAGGAGCGGAGGAAGGAGGCGGAGGAGGAGGAGGAGGAGGAGGAGGAGGAGGAGGAGTGAGGAGGAGGCACTGGAAGCGGAAGTGCGTGGAGGAGGAGGAGGAGGCGGAGGAAAGGGAGGAGGAGGTGGCGGAGGAGGAGGAGGCGGAGGAGGCGGAGGAGGAGGAGGAGGAGGATAAGGAGGAGGAGGAAGAGGAGGAGGAGCACGATTGAAGAGTCAGATGTGGGGAAGTCTCGGGCGAAGCGGCTGCCCGACCAGGCGGTCTCGGGCTCCCTGTGCCCCGTGCGGGGGACTCCTCTGCCGTCCGTGCTCACCACCGAGTCGTGCCTCGACGGTCCCGGGGCCCAGCGAGGGCCCCACAGAGGCCGAAAGGCTTGAAGCCTCACTCGGGGGCGGAAAAGATGGAAGTGATGACTAGGGGGGTGGATATCATGGTGGGGGCCATGATATGTCTCCAGATGTCATGCCGCCTCTTCTTATTTCATTACGTCCCTGGCCTCCCCGCTGGGCCGCGCACATGCCGCCGGTCATGATTTGCACCCCCCCCTCTTGGACACCCCCCTCTTGGCCGCTCCCGAAAAAAGGCTTGAAGCCTCACGTCAGGATGCCGTCGTCATGACCCGAGCGGGTCTGGGGGGAGGGCGGAGCATCAGCTCTTGGACTTGGTGTTGGAGGTCCCACTTGCCTCTAGAAGACCATGCGCCAAATGCAGTGTTCTTCCAAGATATTGGAAGAACACTGTATGTATATAAACAACGCGGCCAGCGCGTTCGACGCAATACCAGGGCTGGGGAAAAGGCTAGATCCGTCTAGGGTATGTTCCTTCTGGAGAGCAGATATGGCGATCCAGGCTAAGGGGGCTCCGCCCACTTAGCGGAGTGATCTACTTAGCCCCCTCGCCCCCTCCCCCTAAGCCATTTGGGGCAGGTGTAACCCACTTAGAAGCTAGCTTAGGCCAGATATAACTCACCTTGGCATCCACGAGCAACCCGCTATCTGCTTAGCCACCTCTGCGCCTATCCCAGCATACATGCTCGCGTCGTTTCATTGTGCTCGAGTGGGTGGGGCGGCCGCATGTGGACATGGCCACCGTGGCCTCCGGTGGAGCTCCCGATGGGGCCACGAAGCGTGGGAAGGGTGAGCCGACATGGGTGGGGCGGCCGCATGTGGTACGCCTCCCTGGGGCCTTCTGCGGAGCTCTCCATGGGGCCAAGAAATGTGCGAGGGGTGTGCCGCAATGGGTGGGGCGGCCGCATGTGGTATACCAGGCTTGGGGCCTTAGGGTGGAGCTCCCCATGTGGATACGAAACGTGTGTGTGTGTGTGGGGGGTGTGCAGACATGGGCGGGGCGGCCGCATGTGGTAGACCCATATGGGGCCTTGGGTGGAGGTCCCCATGGGGCCACGAGTCGTGCGAGGGGTCTGCCGAAATTGGCGGGGCGGTCGCGAGTGGTACACCCCCCTTGGGGCCTTCGGTGGGGCAGGCCTTGTGGAGCCAAGATACGTGTGAGGGCTGTGGCGAAATTGGCGGGGCGGCCGCATATGGTACAGCCCCATGGGGTCTTTGGTGGGGCCCCTTGTGGAGGCACGAAACGTGTGAGGGGTGTGCCAAAGCGGGCAGGACGGCCACTTCGGTGGAGCCCCCTGTGGGAGCCACGCAACGTGTGAGGGATGTGCCGACATGGGCGGGCCGGCCGCATGTGGTACACCCCCCTGGTGCCTTCGGTGGAGCCCCCTGCGGAGCCACGAAATGTGTGAGGGCTGTGCCGAAACGAGCGGGGCGGCCGCATGTGGTACACTCCCCTGGGGTCTTAGGTGGAGCTCCCCATGGGGCTGCGAAGTGCGTGAGGACAATGCCAAAGTGGGTGGGGCGGACGCATTTGGTACACCCCCCATGGGTGGGGCAGCCGCATGTGGTTAACCCCTTTGGGCCTTCGGTGGAGCTCCCGATGGGGCCTCGAATCGTGTGAGGGGTGTGCCGCACTCGTTGGCATGCGGAGAGCAGAGGTAGGCGTGGGAGGACGGAAGGGGAGAAAGAGGGGGAGGACGCGGGACGCTGTCGCTTCAAAACGATGACCCCGCACCACAGGACGGCTGGGAATTATCCTGGCGACGGGCCCAACCACGTGCGGTTGTGACTGCTGCAGTTCGGAATGTCGTTTACGGTGGAGCCCCCATACTGGGCCACGGCACTGTATCACCAGAACATTTTGGTGGAGCCACGACGCTCCTGAGGGGTGCGCCGCAATGGGCGGCGCGCGCATGCGAATAATGGCAGTGAGGCCTTCGGTGGAGCTCCCTGTGGGGCCACAAAATTTGAGGGGTGTGCCAAGATGGGCGGGGCGGACGCATGCAAACGGCACCGCTGAGGCCTTAGGTGGGTTCCCAATCAGGCCACGAAACATGTGAGTGGTGTGCCGGAATGCGCGGCACGGGCGCATGCGAACGAGATCATTGGAGTTTCCGGTGGAGCTCCCTGTGGGGCCACGAACAGTGTGAGGGGCGTGCCGAAAGAGGTCTGGGGTGCGTATGCGAATGGCACCATTGCGGCCTTGGGTGAAGCTTCCTGTGGGCAACGACGTGATGTCCTGGGCGTGTCCTGCCCGAGGCCGCCCTCGAGATTTGGCGAATGCAGCACCAGTTGAACGTGTTTGAGTGCAGCGACGGCACTTTGTTATAATGCTTGTGAGAAGTGCAAGGCATTACCACTGGCGGTCAGTTCAGAAACCTTCGTAAGCAATGTTTGGAACGGCCTGCCAGCAACTTCGCGATCTCGACCTGGTCTGGCCTCCTCAATGGACGGCGCCCAATCTTTCCCAGGTCAAGGTCGAGGCTTTTTCTCTGTTGGCGTGAGCTGCCATGAGCATAGCTGATGAAAACTCCTCCTCCTCCGCCTCCTCCTCCTCCACCTCCTCCTCCGCCTCCTCCTCCGCCTCCTCCTCCTCCTGCTCTGGGGGGCCAGGATCTGAAGCCAGAGAATCTGCTGCTGGACCACAACCACGCGGTGAAGATAGTGGACTTCGGTCTCAGCAACGTCGCCTCGGTAGCGTCGCAGGGTTTTTGTTGTGTAGCGTTTTCGCTGGTTCTCGGCGGCCTTCCAGCTTCGGGATGCCTTTCAGCGGTTGCGCCTTGCCGAGAGCGTTCCAGGGGGTGCCCCGATCGCCCCGAGCAGCCGCCGGAGGCTCGGGTGACGCCCCTTCTGGAGGAGGAGGAGGAGGAGGAGGAGGAGGAGGAGGAGGAGGAGGAGGAGGAGGAGGAGGGGGAAGAGGAGGAGGAGGAGGAGGAGGAGGAGAGAAGGGAGAGATGAGGATTTTTTTAAGTTTAAGCGGAAGGAGGAAGATGAGGGAGGAGGAGGAGGAGGAGGACGAGGACGAGGACCCGAGGACGAGGAGGAGGAGGAGGAGGAGGATGAGGAAGAGGAGGATGATGATGATGATGATGAGGAGGAGGAGGAGGAGGAGGAGGAGGAGGTGGGCCGGGCGAGCGAGGGAACGGGGTCGGAGGAGGGGAGGGGGGAGCGCGCGAGCGATGCCCGCGAAGGGAGGGCACCGGGAGGGGCGCAGAGCGAGGGGGGCCCCGGGAAAGGGGGGCGGGGAGAGGGCGATCGGCGGCAAGCGAGGTGGGGCGGAGCGAGGAGTAGAAGGCCCTCCTCTCAGAAGGCGCTGGGGCTTCTTCGAAGGCTCCCGGCCCGCGGAGAGGTCCTGCGGTGTCTTCGGGGGAGGCCTCGAGAGCTTCTCAGAGGGCCGGGGGACTTCCGAGCCTATTCTGAAGGCCCGCGCCTGCTCACTTCCCGCCCCCCGGGCTCGCCGCCAGAACGAGGGTCGGGGGCAACAACAGGGGGGGATAGGCATATAGGGGGGGATGCATCGACCCCCAATCGCCCATTGATCGCAGATAGGGGCCTGATGGCCCCAACCCGTCCAGGAAGGGGTGCGGATTCACTCTCGGGGGCCTATGGCCGATAGCCCAATAGCCCAATAGCCCATATAGCCCATACAGCCTTATAGCCCAATAGCCCTATAGCCCTATAGCCCTATAGCCCTATAGCCCTATAGCCCTATAGCTATATGACCCTATAGCCCTAGAGCCCTAGAGCCCTATAGTTCTAGAGCCCTATAGCCCTATAGCCCTATAGCTCTATAGCCCTATAGCCCTGTAGCCCTATATCCCCAATAGCCCAATAGCCCAATAGCCCTATAGCACTATACCCCTATAGCCATAGAGCCCATATAGCCCTATAGCCCCATAGCCCTATAGCCCTATAGGCGTATAGCCCCATAGCCCCAACACAAATCTGATTGGGTTTTTCTCCGGTATCATCTATATATGGATTGTAGCGAAGCGTTCTCCGTCGCGATCTTGTCATGAATCGCGGGGGTCTGGGCTCCAGTCGCGATTTGTTGTGCCTCGAGGGGGTCTCCGCTCCAGGATGGGCAGCGGGAGGCGGGCGCGGTGCAGCTCGGCAGCGGGGGGCGGGCAAGGGGCAGCGGGTCGCAGGCGATTTTTCCTCCTCCCCCAGCCGCCGGGTTCTGCCCGAAAGCTTGGCCGCTCAGGACAAGGGGGGGAACCTTGGGATACACCCCAGGGGGGCTACGGTAGGTTCGCGCGGCGTGGACGTGCTGGCGACGCCGGCGAGAGCGTCAGAGGTGGACCTCTGCAGCGCGGAGGCACCGACGGGCAGGGTGATGCCACTGGACCCGACTGGATTCAGCCTTGAACAATCGGGGCCGCGATCGATTCAAGATTGAGCGGTCAGCGCGGTGTCAAAATCCTCTGCGCGCGCCGACGCCGCGCGGAACTGCCGCACTCGGACGCACCCCAGTTCGAGGGGGGGCGCCCCCCCCCCCCCGCTTCCGTCTCCCAGGGGTGGGCCCACGGAGTAGTTTCGGGGCCTTTCGGAACAGTCACGGAGCCCGGGAGAGGGGTCGACGCATCCCTGGGCCACTAGGGGGGGACTCTAGGTCTCTTAGACGGGTCGGAGCAGATGGGGCCGGAGGATCGCGCCGCCCCGCCCATTCGCAGTCGTGCATCGACGATCGATGCGGCCTTCGTCATGTGGAGACCGATCCTCTCCACGCCGGAGTCGGCGATGCACTGCCCGGTGTCGACGAGGCATCGCAGATGCAATCATCCACGGTTTTTTTTGCATCCGCGATGCATCACGAATGCGGCGCGATCCCGCGATCCTCCGCGCCATCTCACGCGGACCCATCCGGGAGGGCCTCGAGTATCCCAGGGGTGGGACCAGGATTGGGCCCCCCAGAGACTTACCAGAGACTTCTTTCGGGAACCCAACGAAACCACGACGGCCCGGGAGAAGAGGAAGAGAGGTCAGAGAGGTCGACGACTCACGGGGCGACAACCCGAAGGGGGGTAACCTGGGATACGCCCCCAAGGGGGCTACTCTCAGGCGATCGCACAAACATGGATCAGGGGGCAGTTTGATTAGTGAAGGGTCCGTTTCCGTTGGAAAAAAGGGAAATTGCGGGATCTCCGCCGCCCGAACGAGGCGACAATTTTTTTGTGTTGTGTTTTTTTTTTTTTTTTGTGTCATTTCATTTGGCTCGTTGAATGTTTTCTTTTGTACTTTTCCTGTGGGCCGCTGGTGTTTTATTATCGCATTCGGGGAGAGGCACTCGGTCGATCAAGTGATTTGAGACCCGCGCGCCAAATCCAATTGGATCGCTAATCTATGGTTGCGCGCCCCCGATACTCGGACGCACCCCCATCGAGGATGGGCCCCCCCCCGCAGTGTATCCCAGGGGTGGGCCAATGGAGTTTTTGGGGGGCCGCCATGAAAACACACCATGAGAAGTCCGAGAGAGGGGTCGACGGGGTCGACACCACCCTGGGGGTTGCCCCCCCCCCCCCCCCCATCGTGTATCCCAAGGGTGGGCCCATGGAGTTTTTTGGGGGGGCCCTTCGAAAACACACGCACAATGAGAAGCCCGGGAGAGGGGTCTACACTTAAGTCGGGCTTGTCCCTCTACAGGAGGAGCATTCAAAAATGGTAAAAAATAGTCGGGGGACTCTTTTTTTCAGTATGTTTGAATCTTTTTTTCATATTTTTGGACTATGTTGCATTTTTCCTCGAACATCGGCCTGTAGGGTGACGGGCCCGAACCAAGTCTACGCCTCCCCTCGTGGGGTGGGGGGGGCGTGGAGAGGGGGGGACGACGGGCGCGGCGCAGCGAGGCCCGGCCTGCCCCGCGCTCCCACCGCCCACCAGAAAGAGACAGGGCGCGGCGCGCGCGGGCGCTCCTCGCGGCGGCCGCCCTCTGGGGTCCCCGCACGCCTTGGGGCAGGTCGCGCGGTGCACGGGCGGACGTGTGCATGTTTTGAGCCGTTCTTGATTCCGTTCGAACTTTTCTAGTATTTGTTTGACTCCTCTAGGAGGCCACATGCGAACCCTACCCCTGCCCACCACGATTTCTGAGGGGGAGGGTGGGGTTCATTTCGTTCGGGAGCTCTCGAGCGAAGTGAGCCCCACCCTCCCCCTCGGAAATCGTGGGGGGCAGGGGTAGGGTTCGCATGTGGCCCCCTATCCTCTCGCTTCGCGGGGTGCACGTCCGAAGCACGTCCAGTCCAGTTGTTGCGAGGGCTCTGCGGAGCTTTTTTGGGGGGCCTCTTGGAGGTGTCTTGGGGGCTTCTTGGGGCCTCTTCTGCACTGGGCTTTTTTGGGGCCTCTTGGGGCCTCTTGGGGGCGTCTTGGGCCGTCTTGGGGCGCTCTTGCGGCGTGTGGCCCACTCGGAGGCCGGTCTGGGGGCCTCTCGCGGTCGTTTTGGGGCTTCCTTGGGGTCCTCTTGAGTTGGGCCGTCTTAGGGCCCGCTTGGGCCGTCATGGAGGCCTTTTGAGTGCTTCTTGGGCCGTCTTGGGGCCATTTTGGAGACCGTCCTGCGGCTTTCCTGGGCCGTTGCTATGGTTTCTGGGGCCTTCGTGGATCGCCCAAAAGCCGTCTTGGAGCCTTTTTGGGAGCCTCTTCGGTTGGCGAGGGTCGATCTTGGAGGCTTCTTGGGCCGTTTTGCGCCGCGTGGAAGCCGAATGGGCGAATGTGGTGAAAGTGTACGTTTTCCATGGGACTTGTGACGATTTTTGCTTCTGGAGGGCCTCTTTGGGGCGCCTCGTAATATAGTTTCAAGTCTTGGGGGCTTATGGAGCTGTGTGGAGGCAATCTTCGGTGTGTTGGGGCGATTTTTCCTCGATTCGTAGCTCTCTTGGACCCTTCCGGGGACCTTTGAAACCTTTTTGGCCCGTTTTGGGGCCTCCTGAGGCTCCAAGTGTGCGGATGATGGATTTGCCTCCCACCCCCCCATCCCCCCCCTCCAAACTGGCCGGACCAGGCCCCCGGAGGAGGGTCTAGGGAGGGGGAAGCATCTCACACGCCGTGACCCCAAGGGGTCGGCGGATTTTTCGTCCCAGATCCCTCTGTGGGAGGACATGCCCGACCGAACGGTAATGACGGGGTTGCCGAGGAAATAAGGGCGGAGAAGTGTCAACCCCCCATTCTGCAATCGGTGCTTGCACTGAGGGGTCCTCGCGGAAATTGAAAGATTCGACGAAAGTGTCCCGCCGATGTTGGTGGCCGGCTGGGTTCCCGGGTTCCCCGTTCCGGGTTCCCGGGTTCCTGGCTATCGGTTCCGGGCCGATTTCGGTGGGTTCCGGGTTCCTGGGCTCCCGGATTCCCGGTCCATCTCCCAATCGATCTCTTTATCGATCCCACGGTTCATCAAACCATCTCCTGATTGTGTTTTTTCTTTGGTGTAGTTGTGAAGCAGGTCGAGCGGTGCACGGGCGGGCGTGTGCACTGTGTTCTCGGCGAGTACCCTCGAGGAGATTCCTGGATCATCGGACGAACCAGAGGAAAACACACGCACGACATCGGAGCACGCACGGGGAGTGGCCGTCCGAGCGATGGAGAGGCGAGCGGTGAGGCGTGGGTGCGGGCCCGATCCCCCTACCTCTAGGCCCCTCAGATGGGGTCGGAGCAGGTCCGTGGATCGCGCAGCGTCGCCGACGCGTCGGCGATGCGGCTCGATGCGGGGCCCGATGTTCGCCGCGCCGACGGCGGCGATGCGGCGCGATCCTCCGACCCCCTAGCTGGACCCCGTCAGGGAGGCCTCCACCACCTCCTCTCGCGGTGGAGAATAACGACGGGCGGCTCTTGCCGTTTGTTGGCCTCTGGGGCGGGGGCCTCGCCAGGCCCCGGGACCATCAGAGGACGACTCGGGAGGAAGAGCTGGTCCTGGGGAGGGGGGCTCGGGAGGAAGAGCTGCTCCCGCGGGAGGGGTCCAGACCTCTGGGCCAGAGTGACATGTGGTGCCTGGGGGAGGAGGAGCAAAAGGAGGAGGAGGAGGAGGTCAGGAGGAGGAGGAAAAGGAAGAGGAGGAGGAGGAGGAGGAGGAGGAGGAGGAGGAGGAAGAGGAGGAGGAGGAGGAGGAGGAGGAGGAGGAGGAGGAAAAGGAGGAGGAGGAGGAGGGGGAGAAGGAGGAGGAGGAGGATCTCTGGGGGCACGCGGGGGCCCCCAGAGGCCCGAACACGCCGCGACCGCGGCGGCGTGTGCGCTGGGCTTCGCGAACTCCCCGCGGCCACCCGAGAGCCGCGCACCGGAGGGCACGATTGCCCAGGCTCACTCTTGCGTGTACGGTAGGTTCGTGTCGTGCCGACCCCAGCGTTGGTTTTTGACACCGCAGGGATCGTTCAACCTTGAACGATCGGCCGCTGCCGCAACGTCCGATCGTTCAACATCGATCGATTCTGGGTCGCCAGCGGCGTTCAACCTTGAACGCCCGGTGGGGTCGCCGCTGGTCGACACGACGCGGTAGGTTCGTGTCGTGTCGACCAGCGGCGACCCCGCCGCCGGAGTTCAACGTTGAACGCCGACGGCGACCCAGAATCGATCGATGTTCAGCGATGTGGCGTTTCGGAAACGGCCGCTCGTTCAAGGTTGAGCGATTCCCGCGGTGTCAAGAACCATCGCCTGGGTCGACACGACGCAAACCTCCGGGCCGAGTTGTAACAATCGAAAGCTGGGCGAGGGCTGCTGAAACCGTAGCTGCTAAAGCGGCCCTCCCAGAAGGAACAAAGCAACCTCCCGGCATGAGGCGCGGCACGCGAAACAGTCCACGGGCTTCTTCCCGGAAGGACGCAGACAATTTCCTGGAGGTCGATTTCAGCAGCCACGGATTTGGCAGCCCTTGCCCGGCTTCCGAAACAAGGTCTTGTCGTCGGAGTTCTGGGGGGACCAGGATGCGTCGCCCCAGAGCGTTGCGGAACGCCCTCGGGAGGGCTCCGAGGCGCTCCAGCACAGCCGCGGCGCCCGAGGCGCCCTCCAGAGCCGCCGGAGCTCGGAGATTCTTCGTTGCGTCGGCGTGGCGCACTCGGGAACCGGGAGGGCGAGGAAGGGTGCACCCTTCATGCCCTGGAGAGGCCCTAAAGGAGCTCCCTGGGACCCAAAAAGGGTCATGAAGGGTTCCCCCCTTGAATCGCCCCCCCCATGCAGCAACGCCCGAATGTGCCCCGATCCGATATTGCGCCGATTCTGGCGTCGTCGCGCGCATGGGGGAGATGCCGGCTCGTGCTCGCGTCTCGCGGGCTACGTCCGCCCAGGGGGCGGTGCAGCTCGCGCGCGGGAGCAGGGAGGCAGGAGTTCGAGAAGATGCTGAAGGCGTGGGACGAGCCTTCATTGTGCCTCCGCCTTCGCACCGTCTGCTGCCAGATGGTGCAAGGCTCTGCCTGACCTGGCCCTTGGCGTCGCTCATGCGTGCGCATGTTCTCGGCGAGGGTCATCGAGAAGCATCAGTACCAGTATGTCTTTGTGCGTCGCACAAGTCTTTGGGTGCTCCTGACTCCTCCCTGGCCGTCCGACGGCCTCCTTGAAATACCGAGGGCCTCAGGGGTGGACTTCCAGCGAGAGGGGCACGAGAGCAGGAGGAGGACGAGGAGGAGGAGGAGGAGGAGTGGGAGGGGGAGGGGGAGGGGGAGGGGGAGGAGGAGGAGGAGGAGGAGGAGGAGGCGGAGGAGGAGGAGTAGGATGATGATGAGGAGGAGGAGGAGTTGGAGGAGGAGGGGACAGCACGACGCTCCTCGGAGTAAGCTGCATCCGACCCAGTGGGCTTCTACCCCCGCGCGGGGCGCTACAGGGCATGTGTGTGAGAGAGAGAGAGAGATTGTGTGTGTGTGCGTGAGAGAGAGAGAGAGAGAGACATAATGATAATGAGTGTGTTTGTGTGTGAAAGCGTGAGAGTGGGAGAGAGAGAGAGAGAGAGAGATTGTGCGTATGTGCGTGTTTGAGAGAGAGAGAGAGAGAGAGAGAGAATGAGTGTGAGAGAGAGAGTGTGTGTGCGTGTTTTTTGTGTGTGTGTGTGTGTGTGTGTGTGTGTGTGTGTGTGTGTGTGTGTGTGTGTGTGTGTGTGTGTGTGTGTGTGTGTGTGTGTGTGTGTGTGTGTGTGTGTGTGTGTGTGTGTGTGTGTGTGTTTGTGTGTTGGTGTGTGTGTGTGTCTCTCTCTCTCTCTCTCTCTCGTTGCCGCTCGCCACAGCAGCCCCTCCCCTTTCCCCCCCCGGCGACCGAGGTCTTCCGCGAGGGGCAGCTCCTCCGGACGGCCTGCGGCTCCCCGTGCTACGCGCCCCCGGAGATGATCTCGGGCAATCCGTACCTGCCCCGAGGCTCGTCGTCGTTGTCCGATTCGCTGTTTCTCGGGAGCCTTTAGACAGACGGGGATCCATGCAAACGGGGGACGTGTCGAGGAATGGGCCCGGCGGCGGGGCCGAAGCCAGCTGCGTGCAGCAGATTTCGTGCCCCCCCCTGTCCCATATCCCCCCCTTTCGCCTGGTCCGACAGGAACGTGCCTGGCCGGCGGCGAGCACGCCACGATCCCAGAAGCAGAGCTGTCGCCGTCGTCGGCGGCGGCGTCGTGGGCCTCCCGCGTGCCCGATCTGGCCGATCTGGCAGGATCTGCAGGGCCAGGGTCGCACTGACCCGGGTTTGGGTGCAGGGTCCTGCAGGATCTTGCAGGGTCCCTCGCGTGGACCCGGGTTTGGGTGCAGGATCTTGCAGGGCCTTGCAGGCTTCTGGAAGGCCTGACTGGCCTGGGTCAGGATTGACCCGGGTCAGAAGGTCCCCGAGTTTTGCCGATCGGCGCGGGCCTTCGCGACCCCTCTCCCTCAGGGGCAACGGTAGGGGGGAACAGGCACAGGGGGGATACATCGACCCCCAATCGCCCATTGATCGCCGATAGGGTCCCGATGGCCCCAGCCTGCCCAGGAAGGTGCGGATTCACGATCGGAGGCCTGTCGCCGATCTATCGGTGATGTATCGCCGATTCCAGGTCGATGCATCCCCCTCTATGCCAGTCCCCCCCTATCGTTGCCCCTCACTCCCCACCCCCACGGAGCAGATCTTGGCTGTCTCTGGCGCCGCCCAATGTCGAAGCGCCGAATCAGGAAAGGCTCACCTCCCCGCCTGCTCCGGGGTGCTCCCTCCTCTCGTTGTGGAGACGACCACGGCTGCTCGGCAGCACATCGCGGGGGGGGTTCGTGGACCTTGGTGGTGTAGATCCTGGAGTGCGCTCCGCGGTTCTCCTGCCTCTCGTGGTGGACAAGGCCATGTCGGCTCGGTAGCGATTCGTGGGGGCCTCGTGGAGCTTCGCAGTTTAGCCTCTGGAGTGCGCCAGCGCCGATTCGCGTCTGGTGGTCGATGAGATTGCGCCGATTTGGCGTCGACTCGCGTCGTTCAGCGTCGATGTCGCACGAGCCAAGAGCGTGGTGTGGGAGGCTCCCGTGGGTTGCCGCGGAACGTCGGGAGGAGGCTCGTCATCTGAGAGGGCAGCGTCGGGAGGGGTGTGATGAAGTCCTGAGGCTGCAGGTGTTCTCACGTCTTTTCGTGGCTGTATTCGCTTGAACACGTGAGGTCAGAACGCACTCCGGGAGAGGTCCGGGGAGTAGCTGTCGGCGCCTTTCGGTTTCCCTGGGCTCTCCCCCTCCCCCCACTCCTTCCGCTGTGAGACGACAAAAGAACGGGAGGAGGCTCGCAGGAAACACTTTGTTTTGCCCCCTGGCGATAGCGAGCGTGGCCGCAGGGGGCGGCGGGGGGGGGAGAGGGCCGGCCACGCCATGACTCGCGCTGGCGCCGTCCTGGAATTTGTTTAGGAATGGTTTTAAGTCGGGCCTGTCCCTCTACAGGGCGAATTTTCAAATTTAGTCAAAAAATAGTATGGGGATTTGTTTTGAGTATTTTTGTATCTTTTGAATATTTTATTTTTCGTCCACAATCCCCCTGTGGGGGAACAGGCCCGTCCTAAGAATGGTTCTCCCCCAGACGACGCCGGCGCGAATCGTGGCGTTGCCAGGGAGGGGGTACTAGCGGGGGGCGGTGGGGCCAGTGACGAGCGCTGTCGCGAAGGAAGAAACATATCTATCTATCTATCTATCTATCTATCTATATATACACGTATATATACGTGTATATATACATATACATATATATATAGAGAGACATACATATGTGTAAATTTATATATTATATATATATATATATATATATATAGTCACGTTCGAAGGGCCAGCGTCGGAACCTTGATTGATGTTGGGTGGTGGGGCCAGTAACGAGCGCTGTCGCGAAGGAAGAGAAAAACATTCACGGTCGAAGGGCCAGCGTCGGAACCTGGATTGATGTTGGAGGTTCGCGGGCGCTCTCCGGGGCGGTCGGCGGCTTTCCTGCCTCAGGGCGTGTGGAACCGCAGCTGCAATTCGCAGAGAGAGAGAGAGAGAGAGAGCGCTCTGGGGGTGCCCGGATCGCCGGCTACGTTCTGGACGTCCTCCATTGTCCCCACCTTAAGGTCGGGCCTGTCCTCCTACATGAGGATTTTCAAAGTGGGAAATAGTCAAAACATATGCAAACATGGCCAAACATATCAGAACATAGTCCCCAGGCTATTTTTATTTCCTGGTCACTTTTGAATTTTCGTCCTGTGGAGGGGCACGCCCGACCAAAACCCCACCTCGCTCCGTTGTGGAGCAAGCCGAAGGAGCACATTTGCCCGGACCGTGCCGTTTCGGAGGCCCGCGCGGGCGTCCTGGATCGGCGCCGCTCCCCCCTTCTGCCGCTCTTTCCTCGCGAGGGAAAGGAGCACACAGACACAATGAGTCGTCGACCCCCAGGAACTATTGGGAAAATGTAGGTAGTGGGGGGGAAGACGAACGCCCCACAAAAACTCTGAGAACATGTGCGGAATCTTGTTCACTGTGTGTGTGTGTGTTTATCTCTGTGTCCCAGGGCACCCTCATTTTCAGGGGCACCGAATTCGGGGGGGTCGTCTCGACACCCGAGCGCCCACTGACCGCGGAGAAGGCAGGGCCCGGGAGTGCACCCCCTGGCCCAGGGTTACGTCGGGCACGTCTTTGTACAGGAAGAAATTCAAGAGTAGTAACAATCAAGACGGGAAAAAAAACCACCAAGGCCGGACACTTGGCATTTACTAAACGGCCCTGGGCGTTTACTAAACAGCCCTGCCCTGTTTGATTCTTTCTTTGGGTGCGTTTACTAAACTGCTTCGCCTGTCGGGGTGGTTATTCTCGGGGTGGATTTTCTGCCCTCCAAAAACAAGCAGGGGATGACTTCCAGCTATTTCGAACGTGTTGAATATATATATGTTACCATGCTTACTTGTTCTTCCAAGATCCGCCTGTAGGAGGACATGCCCGACCTACAGTGCCGTTTTTAATACATGCTCCGCGTGCGGATCATGTATACAAAATGTAGGGATTTAGTATTAAAAACAACAATGAGTTCAGGTATACATGTATTCATAACTTAAAATCATTATTTAAATTCCATATCTTCAGACATCCAATGTATTAAACACTGCCCTGTAAGCCCAGGGCTGCGCGGCACGGTTCTCGAGGGCCTCTCGCCGACCCGGCGGAGACGGAGGCCTGGGTCGACGCTTCCCCCCCCCCCCGCCCCCCACGGCCGGCCTCCCCTTCTTGAGGCTCCCCCGCATCTCTCGCTGCCCCTCCTCGCTGTCCTTCTCCCTCCTCCTCCCTCCTCGCCCTCCTCGTCCTCCTCGTCTTCCTCCCTCCCTCCCTCCCCCCTCCCTCCCTCCCTCCTCCCTCCCTCCCTCCTCCCTCCCTCCCTCCTGGGAAGGTGCGCGCGGAGCCTGCCCAGGGTGGCAGGCTCGGGGGAGGACGAGGCCGCAGCGTGCAAGGCAGGGGGGCTCCGCGGCCCAGGGGGCGGGGATGGGGGGGCCGGCTGGCCAGGGCGGGCGAACCCTTCTCGTTTGGGAGGGGCTCCGTGCTGCTTGGTTGTTTTGCAGTTTGCCCTGTGTTTTGTTTTCGGTGTCCGATCGGAAATCGGAGTTGGGCTTATGGAA
Organism: Prorocentrum cordatum; assembly: GCA_963575745.1. NCBI lineage: Eukaryota > Dinophyceae > Prorocentrales > Prorocentraceae > Prorocentrum > Prorocentrum cordatum. The sequence continues at coordinate 122,203 of CAUYUJ010014329.1, read as the reverse complement.
AAAGGGGGGCCTCGTTCCTGATGTATCGCTCCCTAGGTCACCGCCCCAATCGTATTCCCTGGGCAGAGCGCCGAGCGCGCGGCAGCTCCGAAGTGATGTCCTGCGTTTGCTGTGCGTCGGGGAGTTGGGGATGCTGCCGCGCCTTCCCGCAACAGAGTTACTCTTCTCTCAGCGGGGCCCCTCTGCCGCTGCTGACGGTCACGCGGTCCGATGTGTGAAATGTTTGGGAGTTTTGCGGCGGTTCCGACCGGCTTTCCAGCTTCGGTATGCTTTCCCGCCTCTCTTTGGCTGCGCATCAGTTTCGCCGCGGCGCGACAAGCTGGTGAGTATCCCACCTCCCAGCCCGTATCCCGCCTCCTCCCGCTCCTCGACGCTTCTGACTTTGACGCCTGCGAAGCTGTTCCGAGGCGGGGTTTGATCGGAGGTTGATAGACCTCCTACCCTGACACGTCGATTAGCGAATTGGCCGTTTTCGGTTCGCGAAAGGGCGTCGCGGCCGTCAGTTTTGGGGGTCCAGGTCCGTCGGTTTCGGTGCTAGGCCGTTCTCTTAAAGGGTGGTTTACGAAAGGGAGGTTTGTCCACCGCCGAGTTGATCCTCAGCCAGCGCCCAGCGCCCGGGGGATCGATTGTCGGGGGCTCGACAGGTGGATCTGGATGCAGCGAAGGCCCTGTGGCCGGTGCAGCCGACCCTGAAGGTGGGCCCTCCCCTGGGCCCCCGGCTGGCGACCCCCCCCTTCGATGCTCGTTTCGGGGACCCTCTTGGGGCCCACCTGATGTATCTGTTCGACCCCAGCTCGACTCAAGTTCGACTCAAGTTCGACTCAAGTTCGACGCAGGTTCGACTCAGGTTCGACTCAGGTTCGACTCTGGTTCGACTCAGGGTCGACTCACATCGACAGACGTTCGACGCAGCTTCGACGCACGAGTGGAGCGAGTGTCTCCAGGAAGGTCCTCTAAATGAGCATCCAACCCCCCGTCACCCTCATCGGGGCTTGAGAGACGGGGGTCAACGCAACTGGTGGTCAGTCGGAGCGCTGGGATCTTGCAGGATCCTGCGGGGCCGGGATTGCATTGACCCGTAGTTGCGTGCAGGAGTCTGCAGGATCCTGCAGCATCTTACAGGATCCTGCAAGGCCTGACCAACCCTGGTCTGGACTGACCCGGGTCAGAAGATCTTCGCCCTTGCACCCCACTTCTTGCATTCCCACCTCCCAGCGGCAGGGAGGGGATAAGAGGAAGGCAGTCGACCCACCTACGACGTTTTATGTTCCTTGTCCCTGAAATTCTTTGGGAGTGACGGAGACGACGACAGGACGCTGACGACGACAACGACGACGACGTCGACGACGACGACGACCACGACCACGACGACGGCGACGACGACGGCGGCGGCGACGACGACGGCGACGATGCCGACGACGACGAAGACGACGACGTCGACGACGACGACGTCGACGACGACGACGAAGACGACAGCGTTTCACACACGCTGCAGGGACGGCGGATGCGGTCAGGCGTAGGGGGGGGGCAGCTGCCGAAGTCCTCGAAGATGGATCCCCGGGGCGGTGCGTACGGTAGTTTCGCGCGGGGTCGGCGCGCGCAACGGATTGTGACACCGCGTCGATCGTTCAACCTTGAATCGATCGCGGCCCCGATCGTTCAAGGTCGAAATCCGTCGGGTCCAATGGCGTCACCATGTCCCTCGGTGCTTGCGCGTCGCAGAATTCAACCTTGAACGCCTTCGCTGGCGTGCTGGCGGGCCATTGCCGCACGAACCTGCCGAGGCTGCGACGGGCAGCGCGTCGCCGAGGCAGAGGTGGTCGGAGGTTGCGGAGGAGGTCAGAGTGAGGGGGCCGAACAATCTCACACACGTGATCGTTTTCTTATTCATTGTCTTGCCGATCGGCGCGGGCCCTCGCACTCCCCCTCCACCCCCCCACCCCCACGGAGTAGATCTTGGCTGTTTTTGACGCTTGTTTTGAGCAGGCGGAGCCCCCCACTTAGGACTCACAGTTCCAAACAGTCGCACTAAGCAGAGGTCCGGAGCCAAGCCCCCCTTCCCCCCCCCTTCCGCCCAAATTCGAAACGCCGAATAAGAAAACGCTGATTTGCACAATACATCCATTCATCAAAGATCGAGGCTTCGATGGACAGCACGTCGCCGAGACAGGAGTGGCACTTGGCGGCGATTCCAGGCACCAAGCCACCCGCGCCAAGACCCAATTGCACCCCCTGTGTCTTATCCGCAGCTGCGTGGGGCTGAAGAGGAGGGAGGAGGAGGAGGAGGAGGAGGAGGAGGAGGAGGAGGAGGAGGAGGCGGAGGAGGAGGAGGAGGAGGAGGAGGAGGAGGAGGAGGAGGAGGAGGAGGAGGAGGAGGTGGAGGAGGAGGAGGCGGAGGAGGAGGAGGAGGAGGAGAGGAGGAGGAGGGAGGGAGGGAGGGAGGGAGGGAGGGAGGGAGGGAGGAGGAGGAGGAGGGAGGGAGGGAGGGAGGGAGGGAGGGCGGGGGTGCGGGAGGGAGGAGGGAGGGAGGGGGGAGGAAGGAGGAGGAGGAGGAGGAGGAGGAGGAGGAGGAGGCGGAGGAGGAGATGATGATGAGAGAGGAGGAAATGGGAAGGGAAGGATTGTCCCAAGCGCCCGCTCCTCGCTCGAGGAGCTGCTGGGGACGGGGAGGAGGAGGAGGGTCGAGGAGGAGGAGGAGGAGGAACCTCGAGGAGAAGGAGCAAGGGGGAGGATGATAAGGATGAGAAGGAGGAGAAGGCGGAGAAGGAGGAAGATGAGGAGGAAGAGGAGGAGGAGGAGGAGGAGGAGGAGGAGGAGGGGCCTCCTCTGCTTCTAGTTGTCCACCAGCGTTCCAGGTGCCGGGCGTCGGGCTCCCGTCCAGCCGCTGGGTCCGGTGGTCGTGGTCGAAGTACACTCGCGCGGCGGGGGGGGGGGCGGCGGGGGCCGCGCCGCCGCAGGCGCGCACGGGGCCGGATTTCGTCCTGGTCCGAAATCCGGGGTCATCCAGCTTGCTCCGAAGCTCTTGTTGTCATCGCCCCCCCCCTAAAAAGCAGGACCCGCCTCCAAATACACGACTTGATGTTCCGGAGCCCCCTCTGCGACGGGGGTCCTTGAGAAACCGAACCCCTTAAGCTCCAATCCAAAGAAAGCGCCCTAATAAACCGGGCCCCCCCCAGTTACCAAAAAGGCGCCTGAAAATACCAGACCCGGGGGAAGATTAATAAGGGATTTGGAAGAATCCCGCTTAATCCGGCTTAATCCCGTTAACCCCGCTTAGTCCGGCTTAATCCTGCTGAGTCCGAGGCCCACTCCGGCGGAACAGCTCCCAAACCGGGCTTCATACGCCTTAATCTTTCCGACGAAAGCCTCCCAGTAGTTGCCTCCGAACAGGCTGCGACCTCTGGAGCGCGGGGGTCATCCTCTTCGCGGTCGTGTGCGGATACCTTCCCTTCGAGGACCCCAGCACCGCCGAGCTGTACAGGACGGGCGGGCGCGGCGACGGCGCCGGGGAGGGGGCGGGCGGAGGAGGGCTGGGTGCTGATGCCGCTGCCCGGGCCGAAGGAAAGGGGTGGATAGGGAAAGGGGGGGGCTACGAAATCTGCTGCATGCAGCTGGTTTCGGCCCCGCCGCTGGGCCCATTCCTCGATATGTGGGTGCCTCCCGGCGCCGGGAGGCGCTGGGAAGATCAGCTACGTGAGCCGATTCTCAAACCCCCCTTTGCTACCCTCCCCTTTCGCCCGGCCCGAGAGGAGGACGGGATGCCGATGCCGTTGCTCGTCCTGGAGAGCCGTGGTCGTCGTCCATGCCTTGAAGCGCGTTCGTCGGGTCTCCGCGGCTTTTTCCAGCCTCGGGATGCCTCTTCCAGCGGGATGCCTCTTCCAGCGGGTGCGGCTCCCGGATCGTCCCGAACGGCCGCTGGAGACCCGAGTTACGCTCCTAATGCCCAGGAGGAGTATGCAAACATCGTCGAACAACAGTCCGGGGACGATCTTTCGAACATGCTCGGTGAATGTTGTGCGTATTTTTACCTAACAGCTTTTGCTGATAGGTTTCTAGTAGGGTCAAAAGAGAGCATCATGACTCCTCAGGGGGGTCTGGGCGGGTGCCGGGGAGGAGAACCGGGAACAGAACCGGGAACAGAACCGGGAACAGAACCGGGAACAGAGCCGGGCTCGCTTTTCGCCAACAGTCACACATTTCGTGCTCTTCGACCTCCCAGAACTCCATTCCCGGGCCACATTCTGGATGCCCGGAGCCAACTGCAGGCCACTTCGTGCTCTTCGACTTCCCAGAACTCCACTCCCGGGCCACATTTTGAATGCCCGCGGAGCCAACTGTAGGCCACTTCGTGCTCTTCGACTTCCCAGAAATCCATTCCCGGGCCACATTTTGGATGCCCGGAGCCAATTGTAGGCCACTTCGTGCTCTTCGAGTTCCCAGAATTCCGCTCCCGGGCCACATTTTGGATGCCCGGAGCCAATTGTAGGCCACTTCGTGGTCTTCGAGTTCCCAGAACTCCATTCCTGGGCATGATTTTGAATGCCCGGAGCCAACTGTAGGCCACTTCGTGTTCTTCGAGTTCACAGAATTCCACTCCCGGGCCACATTTTGAATGCTGAGACAGGCTGAGGCTGAGGCTGAAGCAGGCTGAGGCTGAGGCAGGCTGAGGCTGAGGCCGAGGCTGAAGGCAGACTGAGGCTGAGGCTGAAGCAGGCTGAGGCTGAGGCTGAGGCAGGCTGAGGCTGAGGCAGGCTGAGGCTGAGGCTGAGGCTGAGGCAGGAGGCTGAGGCAGGCTGAGGCTGAGGCCGAGGCTGAAGGCAGACTGAGGCTGAGGCTGAAGCAGGCTGAGGCTGAGGCTGAGGCAGGCTGAGGCTGAGGCTGCAGGCTGGCTGAGGCTGAGGCTGAGGCTGAGGCTGCAGGCTGAGGCTGAGGGCTGAGGCCGAGGCTGAAGGCAGACTGAGGCTGAGGCTGAAGCAGGCTGAGGCTGAGGCTGAGGCAGGCTGAGGCTGAGGCTGAGGCAGGCTGAGGCTGAGGCTGTGACTGCGACTGCCGTTGCCGCTGCGAGTGTCATCGCGAATGCGACTACGACTGCGAGAACAGCAGAGTTCTACAAGTGGATTCTCATCCGAATCTTAAGGACTTAAGGGGAATGCTTCCAGATATGCTCCTACACATCGCTGTTAGGTTGCTTTGCCGGGATAATTTATCTTTCGCCCAGAGCCCCCCTCCAGGTGGACAGGCCCGACTTCAGCGCTTGAATGTGCCGATGCCGCTGCGGAGCCCTCGCCGCCACGGCCAGACTCCCGCGGTGCGCGGGCAGGGCGCACCCCACAGGAGGGGGTCCGGGGAGCGGCGGTCGTCCCCTCCCAAGGGGGGGGAACAGGGGAACAACAAGTGGCATGAACACGAAAACTCGGAGGTCCACTCGAAGCAGGCGTGACGCCTGCTTCGAGGCTTCTCGAGCGGGGCGCGGCCAGCGACAGCGGCGAAGGACGGACCGAGGAGGCAAGGATGCAAGGGTACCCTCGGAACGGTTGCCCCATCCTTAGGGTAACAAAAAGTAACATAAACATAAAAGCTCGAAGGTCCACGCGGATTTCTCGGATCGGCGCTGGACCCCCCTCCCTGGCGCGCGGAGCGCGCCAGGGGCGGCGCCGGAGGCGCCGCCCGGGGCCCCCAGCGCGGATCCGAGAAATTCGCGCGGACCTCCGAGTTTTTATGTTTATGTCACTTCTTGTTCCCCTAGGGGAAGCGGGGGGGGGCGGGGGAGAGTGCAGCAGGAAGGAAGGGGGGCAGGCCCGAGAGTGCGGGGAGCGAGCGGGGGGAGCAGAGGGGAGGGGACAGAACTGAGCAGGTGCGCCCCTGCCACGTCGGACGTCCTGTCCCTCCCCTCTCACGCCGTTTCACGGCTTTGAGTTTCTCTCCGTTCGCAGAGTCGGGCGTCGGCGTCGGGAAAGACGCCCCGAATGGACAGCCTAATTGGAGAGGACCTTGGCCCGTGGGAGCCAGGAGCCAGGAGGGCATGAAGATGGCGGAGGTGCGGATGTAGGAGGAGGTACGAGTGAAGACGGCTGCAGCGACGAGAGCGTCGTCCCCTTGGGCGGGAGGTCTTCGGAGATTTGTAAGTGCAGCAGGCTGTGCAGCGGGAGCGCGACTTGCATTGATGCAGCAGTGCGGCCATCGTCACGGCGAGAACGCCAGTCCAGTGGAGGGGAGCTCTTCGGAGAACATAAAGCTGGGGAAAACGCAGCAGCGCGAGCATTACTTTTGAAACGCCTGGGGTGTTCTTATTGCAAGCGGTCTTATTGAAAAACAGCAGTGCGCGGGACAGGCGGTGGAAACCGAAGGCGGCATCAGGAGAAGAAGAGAGCAGCCCGCAGATCGTGTAATTGTAAACAGGGCTGGGGGGCAGAGGCCGGCTACACGGAAGAGTGAACTTTCGCCAGGGTGACCTCTGGTGCGGGTACATTGGGGTCCCCAGATGGCTCAAGGCGATGCGATGGCAGCGGCTTGCGCGAGCCGCGCACCAAAGGTCACTCTTGCCTGGGGCCACTCTTGCGTGTAGCCAAAGGGCTCACTCGGGAGACAAGAACTGCGTGTGTGGACAAGGCTGCCGAGGAGGACGCGGAACAGGGGGACAGCGGGTGAGGGGGGAGGCCGACGGCGTCGGGGAGGCCCACTCCCTTGAGAGGTCCGTTTGTGAGCCGTGGCGGCCCTCGAGGACCATCCAGTCTCCAGTCCATTCCTCTTGGTATTCTCCTCCTCCTCCTCCCCCTCCTCCCTCCCTCCCTCCCTCCCTCCCTCTCCTCCTCCTCCTCCTCCTCCTCCTCCTCCTCCTCCTCCTCCTCCTCCTCCTCCTTCCCCTCCTCCCCCTCCTCCCCCTCCTCCCCCTCCTCCCCTCTCCTCCTCTTCACTCCTCTCCCTCCCCCCTCCTCCTCGTCCTCCTCCCCCTCCTCCTCCCCCTCCTCCTCCTCCTCCTCCTCCTCCTCCTCCTCCTCCTCCTCCTCCTCCTCCTCGGACGCACGGCGGACTTGCTAGGGATCAGAGCGGCGATTGCAGGCGGAGCGGCGGAGGGGAGGCCTCCGTGGCGGCGGGGAGGTGAAGGAGAGAGGAGACGCCCGAGAGGACGATACTGACCGGTGACTTCGAGTGCCCAGACTTCCTGAGCGAGCCCGTCAAGGACCCGTGGCGTTGTCCAGAAGGGCTGGCGGGGGCGCGAGTGCAGTCTTGGTTCGCGCGCTGCTGCCTATAGGCCGGTGGGCTGCCCTTCTCCAGAGGGCGGCGGGAGGGCGCGAAGACAGCCATCGCATCGCGTGGTGCGATGCGCGGAGCTAGTTGGCCAGGAAACTGCGCACCCCGTGCACGCGCGGCACCCCACCTCGCCCCGTCCCGGCTGCATGACGAGGCAGGTCCCATGATTCCAGCTTTTGTCGATTCGGCTGTCCTGCGTGGGCTTCGGCCACAGGAAGCCAACCGAATCTTTCGCTTCTTCGCGTGGCAATCTCAAGCTCGTCTTGCTGAAGTGCTTCCCGAATGGCGCACCTTGTCTTTATTTGTGCTCGCGCGGGCTCATCCGAACAGCAACCTACCGTCGAGCTGGCTGACTGCGCGAGTCTGCGCCTCTGGCCGCAGGGTGCTCTTTGCTGCCGCGAGCATTGCTGCTCTTGTTCAGGGCTGGACCTTAACGGCGTTTTGGCGATGTCGTGGGCCGTTTTCGTTTCGACGTCGTTTTGCGGTGAAGGCGGACTGAAGACGTAACGAGGGAAACCGAAAATTACTCCGACGGTAGGACCCCACATGAGAATCTGTTTAGCTTACCCTTTGCCCTTTCCTCCTCCCCCTGGCGGACACCCTCTCCTCTCGCCCTCTGCACTGCCCTCTCTTCCTCATTATATTCCTCTTCCTACTTCTCCTCCTCCTCCTCCTCCTCCTCCTCCTCCTCCTCCTCCTCCTCCTCCTCCTCTCGCGCCACCTCCTCCTCGTCGTCGCCCTCCCCCATGCCCCTTCCCTCCTCATCCTCCTGCTTCTTTTCCATGTGCACCTCCCGTTCCCCCTGGTCGTGGCAAGCAACTCGATTTTCCTCGGCGCCGTCGCCGCGTCGGCCAGCACGCGCGCGTTTGCCGACGGCTAGATCGCGAAGCCGTCGGGGCAACCCTTCGGGCCAGGCCGTTGGGGCAACCTCGCAGGCCGCAGGGGCGCGGGAGCCAGCCGTTGGGACAACCCCGCGGGCCTCTAGGTGCGCGCCGCGGCGCTCAGGCGGGCGGCAGCACGAAGCCCAGCTCTGCCCCGAGCTGCTCCGCCTCAGCCCTGGAATCCACCGCTCTCTTGTCGAACTCCTGGAGCGCCTTCGGCAGTGACGCCGGCGGCCCGCGCTCCAGGAACTCTCGCGCGGGCGGCCGCAGGATCAGCATGTTCCGCATGCGCGTGGCGCGGGAGAACATGACGTAGAGGTGCAGCCACCACACTTCAGATTCAGGACTCAAGAGCCCAAAAGTGACGACTGTTACAAGGTTCCGATGACCCGCTCGGATTAGTAACATGATCTGCGGGCCCCATAGGGAGGGGGTTCCCGCCTGAGACTTCCTTGCAATTCACTCACAGACGAGGTTCCCGCCTGATACTTCCTGCATATTCAAGCCTCAGAGGCCCAAAAGTGACGACAGTTACAGGGTTCCGAGGACCCGCTCGGATTAGTAACATGATCTGCGGGCCCCATAGGGAGGGGGCTCCCGACTGAGACTTCCTTGCGATGCACTCACAGACGAGGCTCCCGCTCGAGACTTCCTTCATATTCAATCTTCAAAAGTCCAAAAGTGACGACACTTACAGGGTTCCGATGACCCGCTCGGATTAGTAACATGATCGGCGGGCCCCATAGGGAGGGGGTTCCCCCCGTCTGAGACTTCCTCGCAATTCACTCACACACGAGGCTCCCGCCTGATACTTCCTCCATATTCAGGCCCCAAGAGCCCAGAAGTGACGACAGTTAGAAGGTTCCGATGACCCGCTCGGATTAGTAACATGATCGGCGGGCCCCATAGGGAGGGGGTCCCCCCCGTCTGAGACTTCCTGGCAATTCACTCACAGACGAGGCTCCCGCATGATATTTCTTGCATATTCAAGCCTCAGAGGCCCAACAGTGACGACAGTTACAGGGTTCCGAGGACCCGCTCGGATTAGTAACATGATCTGCGGGCCCCACAGGGAGGGGGCTCCCGCCTGAGATTTCCTCGCAATTCACTCAGAGACGACGCTCTCGCCTGATGACGAAATAATGAGTGAGCGAATGATGATGATGAGTCTGTGATGGACGAGTTATGATGATGGTGATGATGATGATGACGAGGATGATGATGATGATGATGGCCACTGAGTGGGTGATCGAGAGATTATGATGGAGATTGTGACGATGATGTTGAGAGTGGCGGCGGTCCTACCGTCGGAGGACCACTGCTTCCGAAATCGACATGGGATGAGTGAGTAATTGAGTGAGTGAGTGGGTGATCGAGTGGTGATGATGGTGACGATGATGATGAGGATGATGATGATGATTAGTGATGACGGTGATGGTGGTCGATGGTGATGATGATGGTAATGCTGATGAATGTGTGTGCGTGTGATGACGATGATGGTGGTTGATGGTTATGATGATGGCGACGATGGTGAGTGAGAAAGAGAGAGGGAGAGAGAGAGAGAGAGGGAGAGAGAGAGGAAAGGGGGTGTGTGAGATCCTGCGCGGCGTGTGCAGAGAAAACAAGAACCCCACTTTGGATGTGGGGAACAAAACGAAAACGAGAAACACCGTTTAGGTTCAGCCCTGCTTGGCGTGGGCAGGCCAGGGTTAAGTCGGGCCGGTCCCCCTACATTGGGATTTTCGACGAAAAATGAAAAATACCCCCAACATAGCCAAACAGAAAATCAATCAAAACATCGTCTGGGGATTATTTTGTTAGTATTTGCTGAGTTTTTTTTGCTGCATTTTGGGGATATATATATATAAACATATATATATATATGTATGATTCCCGGCAGAGCCGGGTGAAATTCCGTGCCCGCCGGTGACTGACTGACTGGTTGATTGACTGATTGACTGACTGATTGATTGACTGATTGACTGACTGAACGTCAGGAGGGCACCTTGAACAACACATTTCACCCCGCCCGCGGGCGCGCAACCGCAACTGGGCGACACATTTCAACCCGTCCGCGGGCGCGCAACCGCAACCGCAACTGGGCGACACATTTCAACCCACCCGCGGGCGCGCAACCGCAATCGCAACTGGGTGGCACATTTCAACCCGCCCGCGGGCGCGCAACCGCAACTGGGCGGCACATTTCAACCCGCCCGCGGGCGCGCAACCGCAACCGCAACTGGGCGACACATTTCAACCCGCCCGCGGGCGCGCAAGCGCAACTGGGTGACACATTTCAAACCGCCTGCGGGCGCGCAACCGCAACCGCAACTGGGCGCCACATTTCGACCCGCCCGCGGGCGCGCAACAGCAACCGCAACTGGGCAACACATTTCGACCCGTCCGCGGGCGCGCAACCGCAACTGGGCGACACATTTCAACCCACCAGCGGGCGCGCAACCGCAACCGCATCTACGCGACACATTTCGACCCGCCCGCGGGCGCGCGACCGCAACCGCAACTGGGCGACACATTTCAACCGCCCGCGGGCGCGCAACCGCAACCGCAACTGGGCGACACATTTTCAAACCCGCCCGCGGGCGCGCAACTGCAACCGCTATTGGGCGACACATTTCAAACCGCCCGCGGGCGCGCAACCGCAACCGCACCTGGGCGACACATTTCAACCCGCCCGCGGGCGCGCAACCGCAACTACGCGACACATTTCGACCTGCCCGCGGGCGCGCGCAACCGCAACCGCAACTGGGCGACACATTTCGACCCGTCCGCGGGCGCGCAACCGCAACCGCAACCTACACCGATCCAGCCCAGGCCGATCCTAGGCCCAGGATCGGTGTATATGCATCCTGCCCATGGCAGGAGGGCGTATACACCGATCCTGGGCCCAGGTTGATCCTGGCCGGGATCGGTGTTGTTGTATAGTTGGTGCCTCCCCCTCCAAAGAGATTGCCGGCCAAGGCCCAGTGACATTTTCCGTTCACGCATGTGCACAGTTCTTGCCGATGCGCCGTCCGGGCGCGGCTCTTTGCTTACTGGCTCGGACCCCAGGAGGCGGCACCATCTTTGGGTATGGGGTTCCCGGAGCCTGGTCGCAAATGTTGCGTTGAAGGTTGCGGGGGTCTCGTCTGTCCCGTAAGTGGCGGTCGCTTTTCTGGTGTCCGAGGTGCGTCCGGTGCGCCTTCGGTGCGGGCTTGACGCGGACGTCGACGCAGAGTCGACGCGGACCCGACGCTCTCGAGGTGAATTCTCGACGCGTGCTCGACGCGATGGCGGTGCGATGGGACAGACGAGGTCCCCCGAGGATGCAATCACAGGGAGGCGCCCTCCGAAGACTTCAGGAGAGAAGGCGCTGAGCGTCCTGACCCCAGCGGGCCGATGAGCGGAATAATGCTGGCGACGGTAATGACGGGGTTGCCGTGAAGTCGGGCGTGTCCTTCTACAGGAGGAATATTCAAACGTAGTTAAAAAAATAGTCTGGCGACGATATTTGGAGTACTTTGCATTATCTTTAGATATTTTCGAGTAGTCTTGATCTTACGTCCAAGATTCCCCTGTAAGAGGACATGCCCGACCTGACGGTAATGGCGGGGTTGCCGAGGAAATGAGGGGGGAGAAGTATCAGCCCCTCATTCTCCAATCCGTGCTTGCACTGAAGGGGTCCTAGCGGAAATTGAGATCTTTGGCGAACGTGCCCCGCCGATTTTGGTGGCTGGCTGGGTTCCTGGGTTCCCGGGTTCCCGGGTTCCGGGTTCCCGGGTTCCTGGTTATTGCTTCCAGGCCAATTTCGGTGGGTTCCGGGTTCCCAGGTTCCGGTCGATCTCCTCCTTATCGATCAAACCATCCACTGATTGGGGTTTTTCTCTGGCGTTATCTTTGTTTGATGCTGGGGCTCACCATGAAGACGGCATTCGTCCCTTCATCCCCGAGACTGCGTCATCCTTGCGAGCGTTCGGGCGCTCTCTCTGTGGCGGCTGGCGGCCAGGCAGAGTTGTACTCTCGCCAGGCTCAGCGAAGGCACAGGCACCTCTTCCTCCTCCTCCTCCTCCTCTTCCTCCTCCTCCTCCTCCTCCTCCTCCCCCTCCTCCTCCTCCTCCTCCTTCTCCTCCTCTTCTTTTTATTCTTCTTATTATTCTCCTTCTGCTGACCCAGCTCGCCCTGGCGTCCATCTTTTGGGCGAAGGTTTGGGGCACCCTCCCAGGTTCTGACCGCGCGGGTCGCGACAGTTTGGACAGTCGCGCACGCCGACCCATCTTATTCGACCAAAAAACAAACGACACAACAAAATAAGTAAAAAGTAAAAAAACAAGACTAATGTCAACAAAATGTTAAAAACAACAACAGTTATCAAACACACAAAACATACCACCGAAACTACAAAATACATGGCTAAAAAATAAATGAAAAGGCCGAAACTCCTTTATAGGCTTGGATAACCCTTTAAACACTATGAAAAAACTTGGTTTTTTGACTACCACACCAACGGCCCTCCATGCTGCGCTACGGCCCGCCGGGGGCCGTAGCGTATACCACGCACAAACGCATGCCGGATCTCCCGGTATGCGCTGAGCCCCGCGGGGATGCAGGTGGAATGGTGCCGTCTGTTTTCTGGTCCACTCATGTGCATTCGCTGGCATGATCGGGATCAGATGTCAGTTACCGACCGGCCGACCGACCGACGTCCTTCTGTTCCTCCCGACGGTGACGTCGACGAGGACGAGGACAATAACGACGACGACGCCGACGACGAGTCCGAGTCTTCCTCGTTCCTCACATCATTTTGGAGCGACGGCGATGACGACGACAACGACGACGACGACGACGGCCACGACGACGACGACGACCACGACGACGACGACGACGGCGATGACGTCGACGACGGCGGCGACGAGGACGACGACGACGACGACGACCACGACGACGATGACGGCGATGACGTCGTTGACGGCGGCGACGAGGACGACGACGACGACGACGACGACGACGACGACGACGACGGCGATGGCGATGACGGCGGCGGCGACGAGGACGACGACGACGACGACGACGACGACGACGACGACGACGACGACGACGGCGGCGGCGGCGGCGGCGGCGACGACGACGACGACGACGACGACGACGACGACGACGACGGCGACGACGACGGCGGCGACGACGAGTCCGAGTCTGAGTCCTCAGGGCGCTGCGCGCCGGTGGGCGGGGGGAGAAGGGGGGGGAGGAGGAGAGGAGGAGGAGGAGGAGAGGAGGAGGAAGAGGAGGTGGAGGAGGAGGAGGAGGAGGAGGAGGAGGAGGAGGAGGAGGGAGAGGAGGAGGAGGAGGAGGAGGAGGGGGCGCCTCGTCGAGGCCTCCGGGGAGGCCCCCCCCGGCGGGGCCCTCCGCGGCCCCTCCCCCGCGGCGGGCGGGCCCCTCGGGTGCAATTCCTGGCAGGTCGGATTCTGACTTTGCCCTGGTCCGAAATCCAGCTTCATCCGCTTACGGTAGGTTTGCGTCGTGTCGACCAGCGGCGACCCCAGCGCGGGCGTTCAAGGTTGAACGCCGCCGGCGACCCAGAATCGATCGATGTTGAACGATCGGACGTTGCGGCAGCGGCCGATCGTTCAAGGTTGAACGATCCCTGCGGTGTCAAAAACCAACGCTGGGGTCGGCACTACACGAACCTGCCGTAAGCCCGCTTGATCCCGCTGGATCCCGCTTCATCTGGCTTCATCCCGCTTGATCCGATGCCCCCTCTGGCGTAGCGGCCCCTCGGTGGGGATCGATCCTCCCCGATTTCTCCGAGGAGTTTTCTCCGACGAGCACCTCCCAGTAGTTGCCTCCGTTCTCGGGGAGATTTTTCGTGCCCGATTGGCGATATTTGAATATTTTTGTTGTTGGTAGTGCGAAGGCCTTACGGCCAGTGCCGCCGCTGCTGACCCTGAAGGGGAACGACGGCAACGGCGGCGGCGGCGACGACGACGTTGACGTGGGTCAGAGTCCTCATGGATGCTTCGTGGGGTCTCTTCGAAACGCTCTTGGGGGCCTCTGGGGGACAGTTGAGGGGCCTCTTTGGAGCCTCTTGGGGGCCTCTGAGGAGCCTCTTGGGGGCCTCTCGGGGCTTCCCGGAGGCCTCTTGGGGGCCTCATGGGGCCTCTTGGGGGCCTCTTGGGGGCCTCTTGGGGGCCTCTTGGTTCCTCCTGGGAGCCTCTCGAGGCCGAGGGCTCGAAATATACGTTCTGGTTCCTCGTCTGGGCGCCGTCTCGGAGCCGTTTTGGGGGCCCCTTGGGCCGTCTCGGAGACGCCTTGGGCCGACTTAGGGCCCTCTTGGGTCGTTTTGAGTCCCTCCGGTAGTCATCTTGGGCTGTCTTGGGGCGATCTGGGTGGCGATGTGGGCCGTCTTGGAGCTGAAGCGGCAGAGGCGAGAATGCCGAAAAGCTTCAAAAACCAATGTAAATCGTTTTTTTTCCTCTTGGGGCTCTCGTGGGAGTGCTCCTCAATCTCTCGTGGGGCGTCTTGCAGGCTTCTAGGGCCGTCTGGAGGCTGTCAAAACGTCTTGGACCGATCGTTCGGCGATTCGGAGTCCTCTTGGAAGGTCTTGGGCGCCTCGGGGGGCACTCTCGGCTCGCCTGCGGGCTTTCTTGAGGCCGGACCCCGCCCCCGTGGGGAAAGCCTTTCTGGGTTGCGAACCCCCTGGGACCCCCCCCCCGAGACCCCTTAAAACGACGCGAAGATCGGGACAAAATCGGATCGGGATAACTCGAAATCTCTGAGAATCGGCGGGTTTGGGGGATGTATTGGGCGCCGCGGCCGCTCCTGAGCGTTCCGGAACGCTCTGAGAGCGCTCCGGAACGCTCTGGAGCGATTTATCCCGATCTTAGCCCTGTTTTAAACCCCGCGGGACCCCCCCGAGACTCCCCTGGACCCCCCCCCCCACCCGGCGCGGGGAAGGGATCAAAGGAAAGGCGTTTCCTTTCGATGCTACTCCTATGCTGTTCATTGCTGCTTTAGACGGCGCGTATGAGGAAGAGGGCCCAGGCAAATGGAACAGATGAGGACGGAGACGACGACTCCAACGGAAAACCCCGACTCGAACGGAAAAGCCCCTCACACACGTCGACAGGGTCGGCGGACTTGCAATGTGTCCTCCTAAGTCCGCTTGTCGGAGAACATGCCCGACCCAAGGGTCCTCACCTCGAGCGACATGGGTACGGTAGGTTCGCCTCGTGTCGACCGGCGGCGGCCCCGCCGCTGGCGTTCAAAATCGAACGCCGCGGGCGACCGAGGATCGTCCGATGTGGAACGGTTTGACGTTTCGGACTCGGCCGATCGCTCTCACGCTTGACCGATGCCCGCGGTGCCAGAAACCAGCGCCGGGGTCGACACGACGCGAACCCACGGTACGGAAAGAAGGGGCACGATGACCAACAGCGTCTGCTGTTCCTCTTCGACAGGGCTCGTGGTCCGCGCCGCCGCGGAGGTTGTCCCCTGGAGACACAAGGTGACCTGCCCAGCAGCGGCCGCTGGCTGTTCTGGACAGCATTGGGCTGCTGGGCATCGTACGTGCCCATGTTTTCCGTACCGACCTCGGCCGTACAGTCGGGGCGCTCGGTGTTCCTTGCTTGTTTCACAGTTTGCCTCAAGCTTTCCCTGGGTGTTCGATGGGAATTCGAAGCTTGACTCATGGTCAGAAGGGGCCTCGCTCCTTATTTGGGCTTCCTTAGGTCAACGCCCTGACTGTACGTTCAAAGTTCTTGAGGGGCTTTCGGAGGCTTCTCGACCAGCCGGAGGCCCTCCGAGCCCTCTGCCTTCCCCACGAGGCGCGCCGCCGATCCTTCGGGGGCGCGGGAGGAGGAGGAACGGTACCGCGAGGGGTTGGCGGGAGGCGTGGGCAGAGGGAGGCGGACAGTGAGAGCGATGAGGAGAGGGGGAGCAGGGAGGGAGTGGCGATGATGTTGCTGCTGCTGATGATGGTGGTGGTGGTGATGATGATGACCACGAGGATGATGATGATGATGATGCTGCTACTGCTGATGATGATTCTGCTTATGCTGGTGATGATGATGAGGATGAGGATGAGGATGAGGATGAGGATGATGATGATGATGATGATGATGATGATGATGAAACTAGTCATGATAACGACGACAGTGATGATGCTGCTGCTGATGATGATGATGATGATGATGAGGAATCTAGTCATGATGATGATGCGGCTGATAATGATGATGCTGATGTTGCTGCTGCTGCTGCTGATGCTGCTGCTGATGATGATGATGATGCTGATGATGATGATGATGATGATGATGACGATAAGGAGGAGGAGGAGGAGGAGGAGGAGGAGGAGGAGGAGGAGGAGGATTATCATGACAACGCCGATGATAACGATGATGATGGTTAGGAGGAGGAGGAGGAGGAGGAGGAGGAGGAGGAGGAGGAGGAGAAGTGGGAGGATGAAGGGGGTGGGCGCGAGCGACTCGAGGTGCCGCTGCGACGGCGCCGCCGACGATGCGAGGCAGAGCCCCAGAGTTTCAGACCGCTTCCCCGGGGATGGGCCTTTGTCCAGGATCCATGATGGATCCCCTCGGGGCCAAAGTTGGAGCTCAAGAGTGGATCGGTATGGCTCGAAGAAGAAGAAGAAGAAGTAGCGGCATAAGCGTAAACTGTTTTGGCGCTCCGCGCAGATTTCTTGGATCCGCGCTGGTCCCCCCCGGGCGGAGCGTCAAATGTTTGTGTTTATGCATTTTTTTTCTTCCAATGGCGGGCGATCGACCCTCAGAGCATTTGAAGCGAAACCGTTCTCTCTGAGCAACTCCTTTTCTCCGCTCCTCTTCATCCCCTTCCTCCCCCTCTTCTCTCTCTCTCTCTCTCTCCTCGTCCCTTCTATTCCGTGTTTCTTATTCTGTTCTTCCCAATCAGCACCTCTTTGGAGGGCGGAACCGATGAAGCCCATCGGAAGGAACAACAATATCAATCCATGTTCTGGGAGAGTGCAGTTTGAAGGCTGGTCTTTCCGAAACGTTGTGTTTTGTTGTTGTTGCCTTCCGTTGTTTGCTTGCTTGTGTTGATCGTTTTTCCCTCAGCTGTTGCTGGACTCTGCTCCGACTCATTGGAACAATGCGAAGGAGGTCGACGACGACGATCACGACGGCGGCGGCGGCGACGACGACGTCGACGAGGATGACAGCGCGCTCGAGCAGACACGGTGCACTTCGACCGTGATGTTGGCTTGCCTGTGCAGACTACGCCCACCTATCTCTCTCTTTCTCGTTCTCGTTCGTTATGTGTTCCGCCTCCTCTCTCTATATCTTTCTCATTTTCTCGTTTCCTGTCTTTCTCGTTCTCTCTGTCTTCCCTCCTAGAAAGAGGGAGAGAGAGAGAGAGAGAGAGAGAGAACAAAGAAAAGGGAGAGAGAGAGAGAGAGAGAGAGGGCGAGAGAGAGTCAGGATGAGCAGGAAGAGGGGTTTGCCCGAATCCTTGCGCAAGGAATCATTACTGAAAGAATTCTTGCTGACGGAATCATTAGCATGGGCCCCATCGAACCTTACATGAGTTCTAATACACAGAACCTGGACTACAGGGACCGTTCCTACGGATGTCTTAGCGGTGAGACATGAGCAGTCAACGCATAGTCGCCCAATGATTATCTATGACATGACACATTGCTGACTGAATCATTGCTTCGGGGGTCCTTGCATTTGGAATCCTTTTCGGGTGGTCCTTATCAACTAGTCGATACCTAGGACCCCCTACCAACATAATAGTTACCAGCGGAACCTCCACAATAAGGAATCATTTGAACATTGAGCGAATGTCCCTTATGGGAGAGACGAATTATTGAAAGTTGTGTTTTGTTGAGTTGTGGTGTTCCCTAGTGGTTGCTTGGTTCAGCCGTCGGTCTTCGATTCCTTGGTGTCGTGTTGTTATTGTTGTTGTTGAATTCTCACTCCAGAAGAATATTTTTCTTGGTCCCCCCCTCACCGGTGCATGCGGTTTTTTCTTAATCAAAGTGTGCCCCTCGACGCTCGCACCCTGTTTTTTGCCAGGGAAAATCTTGATGCTCAAACTGTGTCCCTGGCCCCCCGGATTACAACAACAACGGCTCCCGCCTGAGACTTCCTCCAAATTTACTCAGGACCCCCGCTCCCGCCTGAGAACTCCTCTGAATTTTCTCACGATCGGTGCTCCCGCCTGTGACTTCTTCGCAATTTAGTCAGGACCCCCGCTCCCATCTGAGACCTCCCTACAATTTATTCAGGAACGGCGCTCCCGCTTGAGACTTCCTCGCAATTGAGTCAAGACTTCCTCACAAATTTATCAAGACCCCCGCTCCCGCCACAGAACCCCTCACATTCTATTCAGGAATTGTGCTCTCGCCTGTGACTTCCATGCAATGTATTCAGACATCGCGCTTTCGACGCTTAGGAAACACGCTGCGTCAAGGACGCCGTCACAGTTTACTTAGGAATCGTGTGCTCGCCATACTCAGGCATCCCGCTCGAATGTCCCACCCGCCCGACCCGCCCGTCAGGGGATCGCCCGCCCGTCGTAGGCTCCCGCCCGAGACTTCCTTCAGGAACGGCGCTTTCGCCTAGGATTCCCTCGAACGTTCACGCTCTTGCCTTCCTGCTCCTCCTCCCACTCCCTCCTCCCTCCTCCCTCCTCTCCTCCCTTTTCTCTCTCCCTCCTCTCTTCCCTCATCCTTATGCCTCTCTGCCCTATCCCCTCTCCCTCCTCTCCCTCCTCCCTTCTCCCTCCCCTCTCCTGCCTCCTCCCTCCCTCTTTCGTTATTTCTTTCTTTCTCTCTCTCCCTCTCTCTTCTCTCTCTCTCTCTCTCTCTCTCTCCGTCTCTTATCTGTTTTTTCCCAACCATCCTGTGGTGTTGGGTCTTCGTTTTGAAGAGACGGTGCCCCGCGTTCCTCTCCTCCTCCTCCTCCTCCTCCCCCTCCTCCCTCTTCCCATCGTCATCATCATCATCATCATCATCATCATCATCATCATCATCATCCTCGTCCTCGTCGTCGTCGTCGTCGTCGTCGTATCATCATCATCATCATCATCATCATCATCATCATCATCATCATCATCATCATCATCATCATCATCATCATCATCATCATCATCATCATTATCATCGCCATCATCATCGTCATCGTCACGCCCATTTCGGCGTCATACGTTTCGTCAGCTCGAAGGCCCCAGTGGCAGGGTCCGCATGCCTCCCCACCACCCATTTCGGCACACCCCTCACACGTTTCGTTTCCCCATAGGGAGCTCCACCGAAGGCCCCAGTGGCAGGGTTCGCATGCCTCCCCACCACCCATTTCGGCACACCCCTCACACGTTTCGTGGCCCCATAGGGAGCTCCACCGAAGGCCCCAGTGGCAGGGTTCGCATGCCTCCCCACCACCCATTTCGGCACACCCCTCACACGTTTCGTGGCCCCATAGGGAGCTCCACCGAAGGCCCCAGTGGCAGGGTTCGCATGCCTCCCCACCACCCATTTCGGCACACCCCTCACACGTTTCGTGGCCCCATAGGGAGCTCCACCGAAGGCCCCAGTGGCAGGGTCCGCATGCCTCCCCACCACCCATTTCGGCACACCCCTCACACGTTTCGTGGCCCCATAGGGAGCTCCACCGAAGGCCCCAGTGGCAGGGTTCGCATGCCTCCCCACCACCCATTTCGGCACTCCCCAACACCCATTTCGGCACACCCCTCACACGTTTCGTGGCCCCATAGGGATCTCCACCGAAGGTCGGGGGGAGCTTGAGACTCTGGTGACACATGCGTTGGCACGTCTGGGTGGCTATCGGGTGGCTGGAACCGTTGGGGTAATCCGTGGAGAATGGGCTGTGGAAGTCGCTTCTGAGGGCCCTGCCACTCCATCTCACGGTCCAAATCCACGGGCAGAGCATCAGGTTTGACCCTTCTGCTTCCAACTCAGGGCGTCCCCAGTATATGAAGTGCGTCACCCGTACCTTGTAATTTTGTTCTCTATGAGTGCATGCAGTTCGTGTTCTTCGTGTTCCCAGACCACCATTCCCGGGTTACATTTTCAGTGTCCGGAGCCAACTGTAGGCCACTTCGTGTTCTTCCTGTTCCCAGAACACCATTCGTGCGCGGAATACACTCGGCGCTGAACCCTCCGGTGCTCGTGCCAGTAGCGCTGAACTCTTCGGGGCTCGTGCTTCATCGCTCCCGCTACGCAATGTGTTTCATGATTTTCGGGGGGCTTTCTGGAATCTCTTGGAATTTGGGTTCCACACTTGGCGCGGGCACGCTCGTCCATCCGAGCGGGTTATGAGCCTCCTGTAGCTGTCGTCAATTGTGGCGACGTCAAGCTCGAATCTGGAGGAGCGCTGCCTCCTGCCCGCGCTGCCCTGTGCCTCGTCCATGCAGTGGCGCGGTGCCTATGAGAAGAGGGGCCTAGTTTGCGTGCCCCCTCCTTCGTCTCATATCCGTGCGGTACTCGCAGCTGCATATGGTTGGGTCCTTCTCCAGGCTAAGTTTTGTTGATTCTCTCTCTCTCTGCCCTCTCTTCGCTCCTTCTCTCCTGGCGTTTTCCCTCTTCCTTCGTCTCCCCCCCCCTCCCTTCCTCCCGTTCTCCCTCGTTCTCCCCCTCCTTTTGTTTGCAGGGCCCACACCAATTCCAATGACGGGAAGATGGACGCCCACGACGGATTGTCCGCCCGTTCAGGTTTGCCCGCCTGTCTAAGCCCGCCGCCCCCTGCAAAGAGAAACAATCCCCTCAAAGGGGTGTGATCGAAGACAAAAAGGGCGGGTATCGAGATGTGGGGAACTCGTTTTGACTGACAACGGGCAAGTCAAGGCGAACAGTCTTAGAATGATTGTTGTTGTTGTCTTGTCCTTGTGCTGTGTTGTTTCCCACCCCCGCCCCCCTTTGGGGACGAGCGACGGGGGGGGGGGGGAAGGGACAGGAGGAGGAGGATCATGAGGAGGAGTACGAGGAGGAGGACCAGGACAAGGAGGAGCACGAGGAGGAGCAGGAGGAGCAGCAGAAGGAGGAGGAGGAGGAGGAGCATAATGAGGAGGAGGAGGAAGAAAAATATCAGGAGGAGGAGGAGCACCAGGGTAAGAGGACGTTTCCACGCCAGACTGTCCTCTTCTCTCTCTCTCTCTCACCATATCTACAGTCAACTCGCATAGTAGGGATGGGGAACCTTCTCAAGGGTACCCTTGCATCCTTCCCCTTCGGCCTATCCTTGGCCGCTTTCTCTGGCGGCGCCCCGCTCGCAGAGCATCGACATGGCCCCCCAAAGCC
Source organism: Prorocentrum cordatum (assembly GCA_963575745.1). NCBI lineage: Eukaryota > Dinophyceae > Prorocentrales > Prorocentraceae > Prorocentrum > Prorocentrum cordatum. The sequence continues at coordinate 100,792 of CAUYUJ010014329.1, read as the reverse complement.
CTCGCATCCTTACCGCGCATCCTTGCTATACTGGTTGACTGTCTACATCTAGACACAGATGCCCCTTACAGTCGGGGCCCTGAAGAAGGAACCCTTTTCGTTGGAGAGGGGCTCGGCGTTCCCTGATTGTTCTGCAGTTTGTTTGCAGTTTCCCTGAAGTTTTCCATTGGAAATCGAAGCTCAACGTATGGGAGAACGGGGCCCCGTTCCTCATTTATCGTTCCTTAGGTCAACGCCCCGACTGTACTGTACTTCTAGAGTCTGGGACCCTGCGAGCCTCCTCCTCCCCCTCCCCCTCCCCCTCCCCCTCCTCCTCCTCCTCCTCCTCCTCCTCCTCCTCCTCCTCCTCCTCCTCCTCCTCCCATGGGGGCAAGAGGGGGGGATGGGAACGCGACCCCCCTCGGGCTCCTCGGCCCGTGCAGGCGGCCCCCCCAGGAGGTGCTTTTTGGGGGGCTCCCGAGAGGCCCCTGCTGGACCCCGGCGGCGCGCGCCAACGCCGGTCCGCAGGACGGCCGAACGGCCCCGCGAGAGCCCGCGGAGGCCCCAGAGGCCCAAAGAAGACCCCCTAAGAAACACAGAAGAACGCCTCCTCCTCTCCTCTTCCTCCTCCTCCTCCTCCTCCTCCTCCTCCTCCTCCTCCTCCTCATCTCTCCTCCTCATCTCTTCTCCTCCTCTCCGACTCTCTCCGACTCTCTTCTCCCCCGGAACAGAAGAAGACCGGTCGCAGGCACAGACGACGCGAAGAAGACCCCCAGAGAAGCATCCGGCCCGCCGCAAAAGCGATGTTGTCTTACGGCTTTGGCATGCTCTGGGGATTGCTCTGGTCTTCGGTCGTCCAGGCGCACGAGACCGCCCGGGAGGCCTGAGAATCGCCCCACATCTGAAGGCTTCCAGGCAGCCCACGAGGAGCCCCAAGACAGCCCAAGATGGTCCCAAGATGACCCGAAGATCGCCCCGTGACGGCCCACGATCGCCTCACGACGACCCCCGAATCATCCCAACTCGTGACCCAGTCGTTCAGGGAGACCGAGGTTGGAAGCAGGGTGGCCTTGGGAGTCCCTCAGAGGCCCCCAGAAGGAACCCAGGAGGCCTCCAGAATGCCCCAACAAGCCCGTACCAAGTTTCGTGAGGCCCCCAAGAGGCTCTCCTAGCTCCACAAACAGAGCTGAGGGTGGGGACGAATTCGAAGGGTAGGGCGAGAATCAGGAAGAGGAAGAGGAACCATGAGGGAAGGATCACGAACACCATTCTCACAACGGCGATGCTTAAAAAGGAAACAACGATATATCGCTAAATGTTCCGTTTTATCTTATTGCCCTATCGTGTGCATGCCAAGCCGTAAGAACCAACGTGCATGGCGCGAAGCCCCACGCAATCTTGCACATTTGTCTATGCATAGATGCTGTTGTTGCTTCTCTCTCTTTCTCTCTCTTGTTTGTTCTCTCTCTCTCTCTTTCTCTCTTCTGCTTCTTATCCATCAGAGAGGAAGAGGATGAGCATGAAGAGTGATTTGGCCAAATCTTGCACAAGGATTCATTACTGACGGAAGCATTGCTAAGGAGTCGTTATGTAAGAGCCCTTTGTCATCAACCCTTACTCGAAAGAGATAGAAATAGTGTTTGTTGGAGGAACCCTCGTTGACGGAATCCGTATTCGAAGGGGGCCGTTTAACCTTAACCGATTTGGAAAACACATATTTTTTTACCAACGGCATATTTTCTAAGCTGTATATAATTAATGAGTGCTCGCGCAATGGATCTTTTTCTAGATGACGTACTGCTGACATAATTTTACCTACGGGGGTCTTTACTCAAGAATTCCTTTCCTAAGGGGTCCTTACCAACGAGCCGATACTCAAGAACCCTTACTAATAAACCCCTTACTACCGCAACCTCTCCCAGGAGGCATTCCTGGACACCGCAGTGAATGCCCAATACAGGGAATGATTACTCAGGGAACCCTCACAACTATTTTTGAGGAGCCTTGTTAGCGAATACTGGCTTAACAACACTCACGAAAAGGTACCCGTATTAACTTCTGAATGAATAGTTGCCGAAAGATCATTTCGCAAAGGGTATCCTCGTTCAGGGACATTTGCTGAATCCATCATTATCAAAAGGAGTCCTTGCCAACGAGCGTACCTTCCCCTGCTCGTGGGAACCTGGCGCGTTGATCTCCGAAGGGGCCCAGGAGGGTAATGATGATAATGAAGAGGAGTAGGTGGAGGAGGAGGAGGAAGACGAGG
>CAUYUJ010014329.1:73547-93547 GCA_963575745.1 Prorocentrum cordatum | reverse complement strand
CATGGAAAACGCATTGAGTGGCAATGCATCGCCTCATGTTGAGGCCCAGAATGCAAGTGAAACAATTTGTTTTTCCAAACAAGTTTTCTGGTGACCCACCCCTTCGTGGTTCACCTGGTGCGCTTGCGCCGTATGGCAAAAATATTGAGTGGCAGTGCGTCGCCTCATGTTGAGGCCCAGAATGCAAGTGAAACAGTTGGCTTTTCTTAACCAATTTTCTGGTGATCCACCCCTTCGTGGGTCACCTGGTGTGTGATTCGCCGTATTGAAAACGCACTGAGTGGCAATGCGTCGCCTCATGTTGAGGCCCAGAATGCAAGTGAAACAATGGGTTTTTCTCAACCTGTTTTCTGGTGACCCACCCCTTCGTGGGTCACCTGACGTAGTGAATGGCAGTGCGTCGCCTCATGACGAGGCCTAAAATACAAGTGAAACAATTGGTTTTTCTCAACCAGTTTTCTGGTGACCCACCCCTTCGTGGGTCACCTGGTGTGCATGCGCCGCATGGGAAACGCATTGAGTGGCAGCGCATCGCCACATGACGACGCCCAGGATGCAGGTGAAACAATTTGTATTTCTCAACCAGTTTTCTGGTGACCCACCCCTTCGTGGGTCACCTGGTGCGCTTGCGCCGTATGGCAAACGTATTGATGAGTGGCAGCGCATCGCCTCATGACGAGGCCCAGAGTGCAAGTGAAACAATTGTTTGTTCTCAACCAGTTTTCTGGTGACCCACCTCTTCGTGGGTCACCTGGTGTGTTTGCGCTGCATGGAAAACGCATTGAGTGGCAATGCGTCGCCTCATGCTACGGCCCAGATGCAAGTGAAACAATTTGTTTTTCTCAACAAGTTTTCTGGTGACCCACCCCTTCGTGGGTCACCTGGTGCGCTTGCGCCGTATGGAACGTATGGCAAACGTATTAGGTGGCAGCGCGTCGCCTCATATTCATGCCCAGAATGCAAGTGAAACAATTGGCTTTTCTCAACCAGTTGCTGGTGACCCACCCCTTCGTGGGTCACCTGGTGTGCTTGCGCCGCATGGCAAACGTATTGAGTGGCAGTGCCTCGCCTCATGTTGAGGCCCAGAATGCAAGTGAAACAATTGGTTTTTCTCAACCAGTTTTCTGGTGACCCACCCCTTCGTGGGTCACCTGGTGCGCTTGCGCCGCATGGGAAACGCATTGAGTGGCAGTGCTTCGTCTCATGTTGAGGCTCAGAATACAAGTGAAACAGTTGGTTTTTCTCAACCAGTTTTCTGGTGACCCACCCCTTCGTGGGTCACTTGGTGTGCTTGCGCCGCCTGGAAAACGTATTAGGTGGCAATGCCTCGCCTCATGTTGAGGCCCGGACTGCGAGTGACATATTTGGTTTTTCTCAACCAGTTTTCTGGCGACCCACCCCTTCGTGGGTCACCTTGTGTGCTTGCGCCGTATGGAAAACGCACTGAGTGGCAATGCGTCGCCTCATGTTGAGGCCCAGAATGCAAGTGAAACGATGGGTTTTTCTCAACCAGTTTTCTGGTGACCCACCCCTTCGTGGGTCACCTGGTGCGCTTGCGCCGTATCGAAAACGCATTGAGAGGCACTGCCTCGCCTCATGTTGAGGCCAAGCAAGAATGCAAGAGAAACAATTTGTTTTTCTCAACCAGTTTTCTGGTGACCCACCCCTTCGTGGGTCACCTGGTGTGCTTGCGCCGCATGGAATACGTATTGAGTGGCAGTGTTTCGTCTCATGTTGAGGCCCGGAATGCAAATGAACCAATTGGTATTTTCAACCAGTTTTCTGGTGACCCACCCCTTCGTGGGTCACCTGGTGTGCTTGCGCCGTATGGCAAACATCTTGAGTGGCAGTGCGTCGCCTCATGACGAGGCCCAAAATGCAAGTGAAACAATTTGATTTTCTCCACCAGTTTTCTGGTGACCCACTTCTTCGTGGGCCCCCTGTTGTGCTTGCGCCGTATGGCAAACGTATTGAGTGGCAATGCATCGCCTCATGTTGAGGCCCAGAATGCAAGTGAAGCAATTGGTTATCCTCAACCAGTTGTCTGGTGACCCACCCCTTCGTGGGTCACCCGGCGTGCTTGCGCCGTATGGAAAGCGTGTTGAGTGGCAATGCGTCGCCTCATGTTGAGGCCCAGAATGCAATTGGAACGTTTTGTTTTTCTCAACCAGTTCTCTGGTGACCCACCTCTTCGTGGGTCACCTGGTGTGTTTGCGCTGCATGGAAAACGCATTGAGTGGCAATGCCTCGCCTCATGTTGAGGCCCAGAATGCAAGTGGTTTTTTTTCTCAACCAGTTCTCTGGTGACCCACCCCTTCGTGGGTCACCCGGTGTGCTTACGCCGTATGGGAAACGCATTGAGTGGCAGTGCGTCGCCTCATGTTGAGGCCCAGAACGCAAGTGAAACCATTTGTTTTTCTCAACCAGTTTTCTGGTCACCCACCCCTTCGTGGGTCACCTGGTGTGCTTGCGCCGCCTGGAAACGTGTTGAGTGGTAATGCCTCGCCTCATGTTGAGGCCCAGAATGCAAATGAAACAAATTGTTTTTCTCAACCACTTGTCTGGTGACCCACCCCTCCGTGGTGGGTCACCTGGTGTGCTCGCGCCGTAGCGAAAACGCATTGAGTGGCAGTGCGTCGCCTCATGTTGAGGCCCAGAATGCAAGCGAAACAATTGGTTTTTCTCAACCAATTTTCTAGTGACCCACCCCTCCGTGGGTCACCCGGTGGGCTTGCGCCGCATGGCAAACGTATTGAGTGGCAATGCGTCGCCTCATGTTGAGGCCCAGAATGCAAGTGAAACAGCTGGTTGTTCTCAACCAGCTGTCTTGTGACCCACCCCTTCGTGGGTCACCTGGTGCGCTTGCGCCGTATGGCAAACATCTTGAGTGGCAGTGCGTCGCCTCATGACGAGATCCAGGATGCAGGTGAAACAATTTGTTTTTCCCAACAAGTTCTCTGGTGACCCACCCCTTCGTGGGTCCCCCGGTGCGCTTGCGCCGTATGGAAAACGTATTGAGTGGCAATGCATCGCCTCATGCTGAGGCCCAGAATGCAAGTGAAACAAATTGTTTTTCTCAGCCAGTTGTCTGGTGGCCCACCCCTCCGTGGGTCACCCGGTTTGCTTGCGCCGTATGGAAAACGTATTGAGTGGCAGTGAATCGCCTCATGTTGAGGCCCAGAATGCAAGTGAAACAATTGGTTTTCTCAACCAGTTCTCTGGTGACCCACCCCTTCGTGGGTCATCTGGTGTGGTTGCGCCGTATGGAAAACGCATTCAGTGGCAATGCCCAGGATGCAGTTTTCTGGTGACCCACCCCTTTCGTGGGTCACCTGGTGTGCTTGCGCCGCATGGGAAACGTATTGAGTGGCAGTGCATCGCCTCATGTTGAGGCCCAGAATGCAAGTGAAACAATTGGTTTTCTCAATCAGTTTTCTGGTGACCCACCCCTTCGTGGGTCACCTGGTGTGCTTGCGCCGTATGGAAAACGCATTGAGTGGCAGTGCGTCGCCTCATGTTGAGGCCCAGAATGCAAGTATAACAATTGTTTTTCTCAACCAGCTTCCTGTTGACCCACCCCTTCGTGGGTCACCTGGTGCGCTTGCGCCGTATCGAAAACGCATTGAGTGGCAGTGCGTCGCCTCATGTTGAGGCCCAGAATGCAGGTGAAACCATGTTTTTTTGGCGACCCACCCCTTTCGTGGGTCACCAGGTGTGCTTGCGCCGTACGGCAAACGTATTGAGTGGCAATGTTTCGCCTCATGTTGAGGCCCAGAATGCAAGTGAGACCATTGGTTTTTCCCAACCAGTTCTCTGGTGACCCACCCCTTTCGTGGGTCACCTGGTGTGCTTGCGCCGCATGGCAAACATATTGAGTGGCAGTGCGTCGCCTCATGACGAGGCCCAGGATGCAGGTGAAGCAATTTGTTTCTCTCAACCAGTGTTCTGGTGACCCACCCCTTCGTGGGTCACCTGGTGTGCATGCGCTGCATGGAAAACGTCCAAGGTGACAGTCATCTGGATTCCTCGGAGGGCGCCGGGCCATGTCCTAGGGATTCCTGAGGTTCCCCTTGGGGTTCCTTAGGGTGCCCTAGTGATTCTTGGGGATTCACCAGGGATTCCTCAGAAGCCCCGAGGGAATCCGAAAGATTCCCTGAAGACCCCGCAGGATCCCCGAAGGATTCCTGAGGATTTCCGAAGGGATTCTTTGGGAGCGCCGAAAGATTCCTCAGGATCCCCGAGGGACTACTCTTGAAGATTCCGCTCTGAATCCCAAGGATTCCGCAAGGATTTTTTTCTTGGATTTCCGAGGGAGCCATAAGGATTCCCGAGGGTTTCTGGAGTCCGCGGGAATTCTTAACGACACGTTCGGGATTCCAAAGGATTCCTTAGGGACTCCTGATGATTCCCAAGGGATCCCCCAGGATTCCCTTAGGATTCTTGAAGAGCCCTTAAGGATTCCTAAGGATTCCCTAGGGATTCCTAGGGATGCCCTCGGGATTCATTAGGATTCCCTTGGGATGCTTGTGGATGCCTTAGGGATTCCTCTGGATTCCTTAGAAATTCCTTAGGGATTCCCAAGGGATCCCCAAGGATTCCCAGAGTCTGCCCCTCGCAGGCCGCCCTTCACAGGCTTCCATAGGCTTCCCCCGATAGGCTGTCCCCCACCGGCAAATTCAGGGAAACCCTCCTTGCCACCCGCCCAGCCAAGAATAATTTACGCTGCGCGCCTCAAATTCACCCTCCATGCTAAAGCAGCAGGACCGCGCACGCCAAGAATAATAATTTGAAGCTTTTATTCTTCTTCGGAATTTTCAGGGTTACCTTGCAATTTCAAGCCCCAGGCCAGCCCCCCCAGAAGAATAATATTGCATGCAATTTTGTTTCAGAACGTATTGAGATTCTTCGGAAATTCGAAGGTAACCCTCGAATTTCCCCCAAAACCCAAGAAGAAGTAGCTAATCGATAGGATTAAACGATAATCAGCGCCCCGTCATGGGTAATAATGGCAGGGCTCAGAGGAGGATGGAGGAGGAGGAGGAGGGAGGAGGAGAAAGAGGAGGGGAAGGAAGAGGAGGAGGGGGCGTGACGGGGGTAGGCCTCGTCGTCTTTGTTGTTCGGCCTTGTTGGGCATTATTTGGGGGGGGCCCTCGTCAACGCGAAAGCGAAACCTCATACTAAAGCACCCCGGGGCCGATTTTGAAGGGGCCGGTCCGGGCGCCGATTTTGAAAGGGGCCGATTTTGAAGGGGGCTGATCCCCCTTCAAAATCGGCCCCCTTCAAAATCGATAACGGACAACAGCGACGACGACGACGTCGTCCAGGCGCGCCCAGGCGAGGCTCTGACGGGTCGTCCACAGGCCGACGGTCCTCCTGCAGCGAGCGCCTCCTCCAGGCAGGCCCTGCAGCCGCGCCCCACGCGGCCGGCACGTGCATCGTATTATTATCATTCGTTCTCACCTGCTGATGTCCCATCGTGGTATCCAACCTCGTTCCGCCTTTCCCTGCCCCGTATTATCCTGGCCCACTCCGGCCCACCCCCATCGTAGTATCTTATCCGCAACGCCCATTCTATCCGATCCCATCTTCTTGGCGCCGATGGCGACATTGTTGTCTAGGCGCCCTCCTCCTCATCATCATTATCCTCCTCCTCCTCCTCCGCTTCTTCTTTCAGCTTAGACGCACGGAAGGCAGCGTGATGAGCAACGGCGGCGGCCATCGAGCCCCCCCCCCCCCTTCCCTGTCTCGACCCCGTCAGCGGTTGTTTGCCCGCGGACCTGCTGGAGGCAGGGCTCGGCCCATCATCAGGGTGGCCTCCAAGACGGCTTAGATGGCCCAAGATGATTTCCATGATGGTCCCGAGACGCATCCAAGACGTCCAAGATGCCCCCAAGAAGAGAGCCCAAATGACCCCAAGATGCCTCCGACGCGGCCCAAGATGAACCCAAGACGACCCAAGATGGCCTCAAGACGGTCTAGGACGCCCAGTCTGGTGACGCCGCTGGCGCCGCGCTTCTTCTTCTTCTGGGTCAAGACACCGAGGGGGGGGGGGGCATCACCTCCCCCCCTCGCCCACCACAGGAGCTCAAGACCCCAGATCCCGAAAGATCCCGAGACGGGAAGGACGAGGCAGGGGCCTCATTTGCGTGGTCGATGATGGTGCCCGCCAGGCACTCAGGCCCCGTCGCAGGCGGCCCCCGAGCAAACGGAATGGACGAGCATCATCCATCATCCATTCTCCTAATGTCTCCCCCCTCGCCTCATAAGCACTCCTCATCTTCGAATCTAAATCGAGGCCTGGGCGTCCCACTGGTCGGGAGCCGCCTCGCTGAGGCCTCTGGCCAGCGCGGAATGGGCGAGCGTCCCCCCCCTGATCCGCCCACATCCGTTCTCTTATGAATAACGCCTCCCTGCCGTCGCTCCGCCAGACGTGTCGCTAGGGCGGGCCGGGCACGCGTTCAGGGCATTAATCCATATCAAGTAATACCGCGCGGGCCGCATGCGCGCGTCTCCCGCGCGCGCGCGTCGAAATCCTTAGTTTGCACTCATCGCAATGTCCTACCTAGGAGTTGGAGCACCTAGGAAAGCAACATCTACATCTACACCGACAGCTATATTAACATATACACCTGCATCTACATCTACATCAACATCAGCAGCGAGACTCACATCTACATCTAAATCCACACCTACATCTACACCTACACCTACATCTGCATCTACATCTACATCTACATCTACATCCACATCTACATCTACATATACATCTACATCTGCATCTACATCTACATATCATCATACACATACATCCACATCTACACCTACACCTACATCTACATATACATCTACAAGTTCGCATTGGTGGTGCGTTCGCTTTACATGCTATGTTACGATATGCAATGATATCCTGTGCTATGCGATGCTACGTTTGGCTATGATGTGCTTTGATATGCTGTGCTAATGCTGCGCTGCGCTATGCTGCGCTGCGCTAAGCTAAGCTAGAGTAAGCTAAGTTATGCTTCGCTATGCTCTGCTATGCTATGCTGCGCTACGTTATGCTGTGATATGCTGCGCTATGCTATGATATGATAGGCGAAGCTATGATATGCTATGCCGCGCTCTGCTATGCTGCTATGCTATGATGTGTAATGTTATGCTGCGCTATGCCATGATATGCTGTATTATGTTGTGATGTGCTATGATTTGCAATGCTGCGGTGTGCTATGCTAAGCGATTCAATGCCATGCTATGTTATACTATGCTAGACTGCGCTATGCTGTGCTATGCTATGCTATGGTAATATGTTGAGCTATGCTATGTTATGTTATGATATGCTTGGCTATGCTATGTTATGATATACTGTGATAGTGCTGCCCAAGCTAAGCTAGGGTAAGGTAGGCCCAGCCACGCTAAGCTAAATATGTTAAAGCTAAGCTAAGCTAGGCTACTAGGCCAAGCTAAGCCGAGCTAAGCTAAGCTAAGCTAAGCTAAGCTAAGCTAAGCTAAGCTAAGCTAAGCTAAGCTAGCTAAGCTAAGCTAAGCTAAGCTAGGCTAGGCAAAGCGGGGGATCATGGGGGAACCGTGGCGCGGATGCCAGGAGAACCGCCCGGGACGATTTCCACTGCCCGGCCCTTTAAGCATAGCGAAGCCTAGGTAGGGAACTGGTTTCTTCTGAGCAGCTTAAGAAGATATAGTTATCAAAAACACATGAGCATCAACTGGCAGCTCAACAAAGTCTGCCAGGTTCATTGAATTTCGAAGCGCGCAGTTCCTCATGTCAGCCCCATGGGGCGCTTGTCTTTCAAGGGCGCACGCCCAGGCGTGAAAAGGATGATTGCGTGAACTTATTATGGGAGGGTGCGTGGCAGCGTCGCATCATAGGGCATCCCGGGTTCCCCCTGGTCCTCATCCTCTCCTGCCTCTCCGAACGTTGGCCGGACTCAGTAGCCAGCGCTCGACATGCCTCTCACCGGCTTGCTCAGACTCTTCAGCGCCGTTGTTGCCGTGAACTTGGCTGAGGCCCGAATGAACGCCAGGTCCTCTGATGAGTCATCGTCCTCCTCATCCTCCTCGTCCTTGCCCTCCTCTTCCTCTTCCGCCTCCTCGTCCTCCTCGTCATCATCGTCCTCCTCGTCGTCGTCGTCCTCGTCGTCGTTGCCCCCTGAGTCGTCGTCCCCTGGATCGCCCTTCTATTTTCAGGTCGCTCGAGGCGTCGTCGTCGCCCCCTTCTTCGTCGCCATTTTCGTCGTCCTCTTCGCTTTCCTCATCGTTGTCGTCCGCCTTCTCCTCCTTCTCCTCCTCGCCCTCCTCCCTCTCGCCTCCTCGTCCTCCTCCTCCTTGTCCTCCGCCTCCTCCTTATCCTCCTCCTCCTCATCCCCCTCGTCGCCCTCCGAGGGGCGCCGGCCCCTTGCCCGGCCGCGCAGGCCCCAGGTCTTCGCCCCGACCCACCCAGGACGGAGTCGCCCCCCCTCGCTGCTCTGGCGGTGGTGGAGGGGCGGGCGGAGGGGGCTGAGAGGGGAGGGGGAAGGAGGAGGGGGGATAATGTCGGGGGGAGGATGATGATGGGGGGGACGTGGAAGAGGATGTAGCGTTTTCACCCCCAACAGCAACAACAATGGGCTTGAAAAAACTGGAGGGGGGGATCACGGGTGTGGGGTCGGGGCGTTTAGTTGTTGAACCGCCGGGCTCCGGGGCCGCGAGTTCCCTGTCCGCCACGAAAGCCATCGCCTCGGACGGGCGTTTCCTCGCAATCTTCTCGTGGGCGGCGGCAATGAACGCGCCCTTCTGGAACCACTTCCAAACGCCATTGGAGGTAGTAGTCTTCGAAATCATGATGCGGTAAAGCTCGGGATGGAGCCTCACGAACTCGTCGGACGCCCACGCAACTCGAGTGAGATGCGCAATGCCATGGAAGGTCATGCAACGACCTCTCTCGCCTGCTGATGCGAAAAACTGTAGATCGCACGCCACTCCTCCACCAATGACTAGTGCCCAATGGATACGTTGTGGTAGGAGTACAGCATCAGGAACGATGAAGGTGTTCGCATTGAGTCGATCATTGACCACCTTAGCATCCAAAGTTCTCAACACGCGAACGTGACAGGGCGCCTTGAACTTGTCCTGCAAACTCTTCTCGACGAAAACACTGGCGCCAGCTAAAACAGGGAGGACCGGGTCGTCGGCGGCTCGAGAGGCGGCTCGTTTCTTACTGATGTACTCTTCAGTCAGCTTGTCTTGATACAGCGAGAATAAACGAGCAGCCTCGCGCATGTTGGGCGGCATGTCCTTGTCTATGTTCAACTCGCTCGTGCTCAAGAGCTGCTTCAGGCGCTTGGCCTTCTGGAAGTCGGCCTCTTTCTGGTGTTCGGGCGTCCACGAATCAGTATCAGTCGACAGCCTCCCCTCGATCCAGGCGCGTCTCGCCTCAGAGCTGCTGGCCGCGCCAGAGATGGCGCTGCTCCGACGTTTCAAAAACGAGCTAAAACTATTGTCTTCTCTTGACACTGGTCGCGGCCGCCCGGCGTCCACTCGCACAGGCCTGTCGCTCGTTCGAGTGGTCCTGTAGACCTCCCGCCAGATGACCCGGGCAGCCTCGCAGAGTTCATTGTCCGACTTGGGATCCACGTCGCAAATGATGAACAACTCGTCGTTGATAAGCTGCTCGGAGAGATCGGCCCGGCAGAAACCGGCCGCGATGTGGCCCTTGGCGAACAGCCGCTCCACGCCGGACGAGCTTTGCCCATATCCACCGAATCGCACCAAGCACGCCATCAAGGCGTCTGAAGGGTGCGCCATCGCAATGCGCCGGGTGCGGGTCATGGCCTCGACCGCTAGCCTCCACGCGTCGATGGTCGACGCCCCGGCAGTCTCGGCCATCCTCAGGGCGACTGGCAAGAAATCATCATATTGAACCCGCAGCTCCGTCACAGGGACTTGGCATAAGTGAGCAACTCTGGCCATGTGATCGCTGAAATTCGGCATAGCAACAACTTTATCGATGGTTTTGCCTTCCAAGCTGAGAATGCACATCGAGGCCAGTGCCTCAAAGTTTGGAAATTCTGCTCTGATCACGAGCGTTGCGAGGGCAACCCAATTCTTCATGCGCTTCAAAGCTGAATTGATGAGAGCCGGCGTCATTGTTCCTCTCCCCCCAAGTGTATACGGGACTGCTGCTTGGCCAGTGCCGACCCAAAGGGTCCGTGCTCGCTGGAGGTGCTGAACCATCAGATGCGTGAAGCCCGTCTGCAAACAACCGCCGTGATTGAAGAGGTAGGTCACCCGTTGGAAGAACCGCAATACTTCATGGCATTGTCTTGATTTGTCGAAGTCTTCGCAATCGAAAAACCCAGTCAGAGCAAGGTTCTCAACGCTAGCGTCAGCCAGCATAGCGAAGGTGAGGCATGACTCCACGTCCAAGAGACGCAGGAAACGCTCAGCGTCCTTCGACTCCTCATTGCCATGTCGTTCGTCCTGGAGCTGCTGCGCCGTCTTCGCAAGGGCATCGAAGTGGAACGCGCCCCTCGACAACGGCAGCGCGATGCTGCGGGCGGCACAGGCAAAGAAAACAAACGACCACATGACTTAAGCCAAAACATGAAACGGACAAATCCAATAACCCCACCCTTCAAATAATGTAAGAGCGGCTTCTAATAGGGTTTCAAATATAGACGGGGGGCGCGGAGGCCGAACTGCATTAATTATCACTGGGAAAGTTCACCATCGAGGTTACTTCCTTCTTTTGTTGAGATAACAACATCAAGCGAAGGCGAACACGTTTTTTCAGGATGTCTCAAGCGAAACCAATAATTTGGGGAGGCAGCCTCAAACGAAACGATCAATGGTTCGAGGGTGTCCCAAGCGGAACCAGCAATTATTTGAGGATGTCTCGAGCGAAGCGAAAAACTTGTCGAGGGTGTCCCAAGCGAAACAAGCATATACTCGAGGGTGTCTCTCTCTTGCTTTCTCCTCCTCACCATGGCCCCTGAGCTTGCGCATCGCTGTGCTTTACTATCATCCAGGGAAACCGAGGCAGATGAGCTATGCCCTACACGAGCAGATGAAAATGCTAATTTCCATGAAGCGTTGACAGTTAAGTATAAAAAGTTTTGAACTTTGGAGTTTTCCTTTTCCTCTGCGCGCCCATTTGGTCCTCTCTGAAACATCATCAAAAACGAAATTGAAAAGTTCTGGTGCCCTTTATTATTAATAAGGATGCTGAAGGAACACGTCGGCTTTTTAATAATTTCTTAATAGAGAATTTGAGTTCGGAGGTGCGCGCGCGCGCCTCTGAGCTTCTCTCGTATATTATTATTCACATGAAAAATATACATTTAATTCCAAAGACGAAATTGGAAAATTCTGGAGCTCTTTAAAGAGGCCGAAGGAACGCGTCAGCTTTCAATATTTTTATGATACGGAACTGAAGCTCGGAGGTGCGCAGCCGCGCGCGCGGCGGCGCACCGCTGAGCTTCACTTCTACATTATCATTCGATATTAATAAATCAACATATAATTCCAAAAACGAAATCGAAAAATTCTAGAGCCCTTTAAGGAGGCTGAGGGAACTTGTCGGCTTTTTTATACGATTATAATAAAGAACTGAAGCTAAGAAGCGCGCGCGGTGACCGGGTCACCCGCGCGCGCGCGCGCCTCCGAACTTCAATTCTGGATGATAAAAATATGAAAAGCAGCCGCGTTCCTTCGGCCTCCTTAAAGGGCCCCAGAAATTTCCAATTTCGTTTTTGGAATCTTACATATAGATTTAGTAATGGTAAATAATAATAATATAGAAAGTGGTGGAGCTCAGCGGTGCGCCGCCGCGCGCGCGGCGGCGCACCTCCGAGCTTCGCTTTTATTTTTGAAAAATACAAACAAAAAATCAATTGGTTTCCTATTGAATTGCGCGCGCATACTAATAATTCTCATAGGTCCCCTAAGATCCCTACTGGTTCCTACCATAATAGAGATTCTCATTGGTTTCTATAAAGATTCCCCATGTGCCTCGTTTTCCCAGGGCAATCAACCACAGCGATAAACAAGTTCAGGGGGGCCTGGGGGGGGAGAAAGATAGAGAGATACATAGGGCGATAAAAAGAGAAGAGGAGGTAGAGGAGGAGGACGAGGATGAGGAGGAGAAAGAGCAAGAGGAGGAGAGGAGAAGGCGATCGCACAAATCCAAAGTTTAAAACTTATTAGATATCATTGTAAGTGCGTATGTGCTCGCGTAGGGTAGCTCATGTGCCTCGCGTTCCAATGATAAGCAACCCCAGCGATAAACAAGTTCAGGGGGGCAGGGTGAGGATAAGAAATAGAAATATAAATGTAGAGATAGATAGAGAGAGAAGCTGAGGAAGAAGAGGAAGATGACGAGCAGGAAGAAAAGTTAAGGATGTCTCAAGATATCATCGGCTTTGTTGGCTCATCTGTTAACATCTCTATGTTGGCCTCTGGCGGGCAACTTTTATTATCGCTCCGCGACGCCGAACTTCATGATCCCTGGAAGGTTATTCTCTAGTATAGTTCGAGGTTATGGCTGTGGGCCCGTTTTCATTAATCGGAGGCGAGGGGGGAGATCGAATTCTTGACGCTTCGCGTACCCCCACCAGCCCATCCAGAAACGATCAGCAGGGGGGTCGGTGAATCAGGGGCGGCATAACGCACGCAGTCGCGCAGCCGTCGTCGAGAACACAAGCATCGCACATCATAGCTGTCCGCATTGAAGGTTAAGATGGAAATCGATGCAAGTTACGATAGTGCTTCAATGAGAAGAGGTGAGGGGTATTGCGATGACTCGTAATGGCTGTTGCACTGATTTGGTCTGGGCCCTCTTGGGATTCTCGTGGGCCCCTCTTGGAGCTTCCTGGTGCTCTCTTTATTGCGGCTCTCATGAGGTCATCTGAGGGCTTTCTTGGGGCGTATGTGGGGCTCGTTTGATGCGTGTTGGGGCCATCTTGGGGCTCTTTTGGAGGACATTGGAGCCCCCCTTGGGGCTTTTTTTGGGGGGGGTGTTTGGGAGGCATCTCGGGGCCGTCTTCTTGGCCCCTATCATGGCTAAAGAAGAAGAGGGGGGGGTGGGGCAATTATTGTCCACCCCCATCGGAAGCTCAAAAATGCAGTCGTGGGACCATCTTGGCCCGCTCTTGGAGCGTTCTTGGGGCCGTTTTGGGGCTCTCATATGGGCCCCTTTTGGGGCTGTTTTGGATCATCTTGGGACCATCTTCTTGAGGCCTCAACAACAAGAGCCCTTCGGAGGCGAAAAAATCAGAAGACAAAAAACATTGATTGTCCATGGGTGTTTGAAGGAGTTTGGCATCTTCTTGGGGGGGTCCTTGGAGGCCTCGGAGGACAGTTGAAACTATCTTGGGGCCGTCTTGAAGCCTCTCGGACGCTTGCCGGAGGCTATCTTGGCCCCTCTACCGCTATCTTGGGCCATCTTGGAGGCCATCGTGCGCTCTCGGAGGCTCTCTTGGAACCATCTTGGGCCATCTTCTTGGACGCCGTTATGGGTCCGCCCCCCCGTCCACACGCAGGGAGGGGGGGAGGAGGTAAACAACCTCCCGAGCAGGAGGGAAAGGCAGGAGGTTGGAAAGGGAAATGACTTAGACCACATACGCCCAGAGGGCTGGTGGGATTGGAATGATGGACAGCCCCCCAGTATAATACTGTCGGGAAATCGATTTCGGTTTCGTGTTCGCGCGCGCCGCGCGGGCGAGCCGAAGCTGCGCGGGCGGGCGAGAGGAGAAGAAAGTCTCTTGTGGCTAAGGCGCAGCTGGGCCAAATGTTTGGCGACCCGGCGCCCGGGGCCGGGCGGTGCCCCGCCGGTGCCCCGGCGCCCCAGGCTGAGGCGCGGCCGGACTAAATGTTTGGCGACATGGCGTCCGGGACCGGGCGGTGCCCCGCCAGTGTCCCGCCGGTGTCCCGGTGCCCCTCCTGGCGAACAGTGCCGCGCGGTGCCCCGCTGGTGTACCGCTGCTGGTGCCCCGCCTGTGTCCCGATGGTGATGATGATGATGAGGAGGAGAAAAATGATGATGAAGATGATGAGGATGGTGATGATATGGATGATGATGATGATGATGAGGATGATGATGATGATGGTGGATGTGATGATGGCGATGCTGATAAGGATGATGATGATGATGATGAGGATGGTGATGGTGATGGTGATGATTGATGAAAATGATGATGGTGATGATGTTGATGATGGTGATGATGGTGATGATGGTGATAATCGTGATGATGGTGTAAATGGTGATGATGCTGATGATTATGATGGTGATGATGGTGATGATGACGAGGATGATGATGATGTTGTCGATTGTGAGTTCGACTATAAAATAAAAAAAAGATCGACAGTGAAAGATGATGATGATGAGGATGCCGAGGATGATGATGAGGATGATGATGATGATGGTGGTGATGATTGTGATGATGATGTTGATGATGATGACCACGATGATGAGGATAAGGATGATGATGAGGATGCTGATGATGGTGGTGGCGATGAGGACGATGATGATGATAATGATGATGAGGATGATGATGATGACGGTGGCGGTGATGATGATGTTGATGTTGTTGATGATGATGAATATGGTGATGATGATGATGACGAGGATGAGGATGTTGATGATGGTTGTGATGATGATGACAACAATGTTGTTGATGATGATGATGGTGATGATGGTGATCATGGTGGTCATGGTGATGATGATTATGGTGATGATGATGGTGATGATGGTGATGATGGAGATGATTATGATGATGATGCTGTTGATGATGACGGTGGTGATGATAATGACGTCGATTGTGAGATCGATTGTGATATAGATAGTGAGATCGACAGTGAGGGAAAATTATGATGATGATGCGGGTGATGGTGATGATGACCAGGATGATGATGATGGTCATGATGGTGATGCTGATGATGATGACGATGATGATGATGTGCATTAAGGTGAGGATGATGATGGTGGTGCTGATGGTGATGATGGTGATGATGGTGATGCTGATGATGATGATGAGGTGGCGAGGATGACGATACTGATGAAGATGATAATGATGACCTCGATTGTGATATCGATAGTGAGATCGATAGCGAGACCGAATGCGAGATCGATTGTGGGGTCGATAGTCAGATCGATTGAGAGATCGATAGTTAGATCGATTGTGAGATCGACCGAATGAGATCGATAGTGGAGTCGATAGTGAGACCGAATTTGAAATCGATTGTGAGATCGATTGTGAGATCGCTAGTGAGATCGATAGTGAAACCGAATGTGAGATCGATTCTGGAATCGATAATAGTATCGAGTGTGAGATCGATCGAATGAGATCGAGTATGCTATCGATAGTGAGATCGATCGATTGCGACGCTGATTCCCCCCCCCCCTCACCTCCTTATCATCCGAAGGGTGGTCGTATAGGTCTGAGTTTGAACGCTTCGGCCTTCGGGGCATCATCATCATGGGGAGTTCTCGTCGCCGCGGCTGGGGCCGCTTCGAAATCCTGGTCAGAGCGCGCCCAGGAGCGTGGCGGGGCTACCCCCGATCACCCCGCTTCTTGAATTCCGCCCATCGCCTGTCGAAGCGGTGGTTCGCACTGGACAATTTCTTCATGTTTGCGGCGCATTCCCTGCTGTAGCGCTGCAGCTTAATATTTTTCTGGAAACGAGCACGGTACACGTCGCTGTGTTGGATGCGCTTCATGATTGACGTTCTTTTAAGGATGAAAGTCTCCGAGATTTGCTTTAAGTACGGGTCTCGCAGCCACGTTCTCGAGGTGATCCTGGGAAAACCTCAAATGTTGCCTCATCCCCTGCTCGTTCCGCTCACCCCATGCTCGCTATCTCCCTCATGCATCCTCTCTCTTCTTCACGTCCTTCGTGCTCGATATCATCGTGTCCCTCGTATATCACGTTGCCGGGCCGTCGATCGCCCCTGTCCCTGCGCCCGCCAGTGTATCACGTTGCCGGGCCGTCGAGCCCCTTCGAGTTCGCCAGGGCCGCGAGCCCCGCCCCCCGCCCCTGGCCGGCAGGCAGGAGGGGGGGGCGGAGGAGGGGGGGGGGAAGATAGGGGGGAGGGCGAGGAGGGAGGAGGTCAAGACAAAGCAAGGGGAACCAGTGGAGGAGGAGGAGGAAACGGAAGAGGGGGAGGAGGATGGGGCGGGGAGGGGATGGTCATTCATGATTTCGAAGGACCCTGGGTCCTGCGGGAGGCGTGCGCTTTGTCTTTGTTTTGCACTCGCAAGTTGCAGAAAAAACCCTCTTCGAAATGCTCATCGCACGAAGCGACCCGAGTCCCCTTGAGGAGTTTTGCCGCCAATTGTTCGTCTGACGCAGCATCTGCGTCGAATAATTCAACGATGGATCTACAATGCTGCAGCAACTCGTCGTCGCACGAATTCTTGGGAGGTCTGGTGCAGTAAGGCGCGCCTTTCCTAGGCGTGCAAAACGAAGTCAGGATATCGATCGTAGCGCGCCTCATCCCAATTGCATCCAGAGTGTAATCTTTTGCCAGATCGACGCATCCCAAAACTCCAGCAAACGGGGTCAAGTCCGTTCCGCAACTAGTGAAACGGACAGCAAATCTACCTTTTCTCCCGTCTTGGTGGGTGCTGGCGACTGTGCTCTTGGCAAGTTCAGCACGTTTGCGGTCTCTCGCCGCCTCCCCCAGACACCACTTCATAGCCCGTAGCTTTTTTCTGCTGCCCAGGCCTTTGATCCGCCACCGTGCCTTGGCGCGTTGATGCGCGGGGGAATGCCAAGGGCTACCTGGTAGGGTTTCTGTAGTCGTCTGAGGGGCCACTCCCCCCAACAATGGTGATGATTGTGATGATGATGTTGGTGATGGTGGTGATTATGCTGATGATGATGGTGTCCCGATGATGCTGATGATGATGGTGATGGCGTTGCTGACGATGATGTCGATGATGATGGCGTTGATTGTGATATCGCTTGCGATATCGATAGCGATGCAGATACTGAGACCGAATGTGAGGTCGATTGGGAGGTCGATAGTGAGATCGATATTGAGATCGATAGTGAGATCGATATTGAGATCGGCTGTGCGATCGATCGGATGAAATCGATCGAATGACACCGATCGGGTGACGTCGGTCAAGCGAGACCGATAATGAGATCGATCGTGGGACCGATCGAGTGAGACGTCGGTTCCCCCCCAAAAAAAAACCTCCTTATCACCCGAATGGTGGTCGTATATGTATATGCGCGAATGCGCCTCTTTGGGGGGCCCTCTTCTTCCGTGGGCCCTGTTGTTGGAGCCGTCTTCTTGGGGGCCTCGTGTAGCCGTCTTGGGGCATTCTTGGGCCGTCTGAGGCATTGGGGAAAGCTTCGCGGGGCCCCCGTCCAGGTCCAGGAATGCCTGGGTGGGCTCCCCGGGCCGGCATGGAAGCCCTGGAGGGCCCCAGGCAGGGAGGCGCCATGTTCGCCTGGGGACATCCGGGAGTAGTAGTAGTAGTTGGGGCGATGCATCCAGCGAAGCGCGACGGTCGGGACTATCACCGCAACCATCAGCATTATCATCATCAACATCGTCATCATCATCATCGGGACACCATCATCATCATCATCATCCGAACACAACCATCATCATCATCATCCCATCTCATCATCATGATCAAGCACAACACCATCAACATCATCACCACCATCCGGACACCATCATCATCATTGGCAGCATCCTCAACGTCATCATCAACATCGGAAAACCATCATCATCGCCACCATCATCACCATCACCACCGCCATCATCAACATCATCGGGACACCACCATCATCAATATCATCAGAATCACCATCATCATTGGGCCACCACCATCGAAATCATCATCATCATCACCTCATCATCATCCCATCACCAACATCATCATCATCAGGACACCATCATCGTCATCAGCAATATCATCACCATCACCGGGGCACCATCATCATCACCATCATCAACATTATCTTCATCACCACAATCACCATCATCATCGGGGCACCGTCATCATCATGTTCATCATCAACAACATCAAATCATCTGGCCACCATCAACATTATCAGGATCATCAACATCATCATCATCATCGGGGCACCATCATCATCATCACCATCATCAGCAACACCACCATCAACATCGTCACATCATCGGGGCACCATCACTATCACCACCATAACCATCAACATCATCATCATCATCAACAACATCGTCAACATCAGCATCAACATCATCATTTCCATAATCATCATCATCGTCGGGACACCAGCATCATCACCACCATCAATATCATCATAATCATCGCCAACATCATCAACATCATCATCATCAACATGATCATCATCGTCATCGGGACACCGGCGGGACACGGGCGGGACACCGGCAGGGCACCGCGCGCCACCGGCCCTCGAGCGGGGCGCCGGCGGGACGCCGCGGGGCACCGGCTGCTGGAAGGGGGCCGTTTGGTCTGACCGCGCCTCAGCTACTACAGGAGACGTATTATTTCTCGCCCGCCCACGCAGCTTCGCCTCGCCCGCGCGCGCGGCACGCACGAACACGAAAGTGAAACCGACTTCCCAGTAGGAGGGGGGGCTATCCGTTTCACTTCGATCTCACCCCCTCACCTCCGATTGTGTGCTCGCTTTGGGGGCGATCTGTTGTCTGGGAGCCGCATTGGTTGGGCCCCTCTTCTTCTTCTTGGGGGCGTCTTCGGGCCCTCCTGGGCCCCTCTAAAAGCCCTGGGAAGGGCCCGGTGGGGCCCCAAGAAATCCCCGCCAAGAAGACAAGGCCAAGAATAGGCCCAGAGAGGCCCCCAGGAAGCCCCAAGGCTCCCAGGAGGCCTGCAAGAAGAGGCCCCCGGGCAGGAAGCCCCAAGAAAGAGGCTCCAAAAAACCACCAGGAGGCCCCCAAGAAGACGCTCTCGAGAGGCCTCAACACTGACTGTCTCCAACATGCCCCCGAGAGGCCTCCCGGGAAATCACGGCGAACATCCAAGAGGCCCATGACCCACAACCCAGGCGCGGTGGCGGGACTTGCCGTAGGCAGCCGGATATCTCCCGTGCACTTGCCTTTCCTCGTGAGCTGGAGGACCTGTGCGAACATGTCCGTTGTTGGTGCAACCTCTGGGGGGATGATGTCGGCGGCATCTGGATCTATCCCTCTCCAGAGTTTAGTAGCCCTCAAATGTAACTTAGTCTGTTCATGACCTTTCAAAGAAGACTTCTGCAAGTTGACTACATCGATATTGCACCTGCCCCAAGCAGTATTCGTGTTGGCTGACATGCACACCACGCACCCAAAAGATATAATCCGCCGCCTGACCAGGCGCTCGCGCGGCGTCTGGTAAATTTGGCGATACGTTTGAAACTAGGACGCCGTCTTGGCAAGGCCCCCGGCGGCGAGGCCAAACAAATCGAGGGCCCCGAAAAACCGTTGGCATGTAAAGCAGGTCCTCATGTTTTTCCTTACCTAGGCTCTGCCTAGAAGGGTTTTTACCCTGTATGCTTAAGGGGCCGGGCAGTGCCCCCCGCCCGGGGCGGTTCCCCCAGGATCCGCCCCGCGGTTCCCCCAGTTGCGCCCTCCTCTGGGTTCACCCAGCTTAGCTTAGCTAAGCTTATCTTAGCTTAGCTTAGCTTATCTCAGCTTAGCTTAGCTTAGCTTAGTTTAGCGTTTCGTTGCCTAACTTAGCTTAGCTTAGCTTAGCTTGCTTCATCTTAGTTTAGTTTAGCTTAGCTGAGCTTAGCTTAGCCTAGCAGCTTAGGTTAGCTTAGCTTAGCATAGCATAGCTTACCTCAGCTTAGCTTAGCGCAGCATCACGCAGCGCAGCATTAGCACAGCACAGCATAACATTGCTCAGCACAGCACAGCACAGCACAGCATAGCATATAATAGCTCTGCATAGCCTAGCATACTGTAGCATATCATAGCATAGAATAGCGCAGCATATCGTAGCATATCATAGCACTGCTTACCATAGCACAGCACAGCATAGCACAGCATAGCA